>CAUYUJ010016967.1:241436-251436 GCA_963575745.1 Prorocentrum cordatum
GCAGCCCCAGGAGCCACCGCAGTCGAAAAACGAGGGTCGCCGTCGGAGGTCGGGGCACGTTTCGTTCCCGCTCCAGGGGCGACTCCGGAGAGGGTGCTGGCCGAGGAGCAGAAGCGCCTCGGGACGCCCATCTCTTTCGAGCTTCGGTACTCAGGTGCAACGCGGGTCGGTGGCGAGCCCAGTGGGCGAGTCAGAGGGGGCGGGCCTGATCAAAAGCTTCGGAAGGTTTCCAGCATTCCGACGATCCTTTTTGAGAGCTTTCCGAAGACGCGGACGGACTCGCAGAGCTCCCGGGGGCTTCGAGAAGCCCCGTCGCCTTCTGAAAAGGCCTGCCCCCTCTCACTCCCCCCCGGGGCGCTCCGCCGAGTTGGGGGGGAACGCTCAGGGTGGGATGCACCGACCCCGAACCGCCCATCCATCGCCGATGGGGGCCCGACAGCCCTCGCCGCCAGGGGACCTGCCGCCGATCTATGGACGATGCACCGCTGGTTTTCCAGGTCGATGTCCGTGACGTGCGCGGTTCTGTCTTTCAATCCGCGGCCCCCAAGGTCCCGACCCCTTCATTCGGGGCAGCTTTCCGTCGCCGGACCGTTCCTGATGGTCCCAGCGCCTGGGAACGGAACCTTGGGGCCTGAATGGAGGAACCACGCCCAGATCGAGCAGATCATATCGCCAGAGATTTGGCTGTAATTCTACAGCTTTGCTTCCTGGCGTTCCCCCTCAGGTCAGGAGCGAAAGAAGTCGTACACGTACATGAATCCACGCTGGCTTCGAGAGTGCGCATTACGCGAGCGTTCGTAACACGAGGCCAGTCTCGCGGACTCGGGGGCCTTGTTCATGTACGTGGTTGGCTGCGTCTGTCCTTTGTGTGGGCTTCGTATCAGGTACGTCAGGACCGCCAGGGGCAACCTGGTGGAGGACCGGGCCTTCAACGTGAGGTCGCGACTGGACGCCTTCGCGGGCAAGAAGGTCTAATGCACAACGTTGGGGGGGATGCATCGGCCCCTCGATGTGCGACACCCCAACGACGCCGTCTCAGGGACGTTTCGGGTTCGAGGTTATAAGGTTTTGGGCGTTTTCGTCATTCGGTTCTCCGCGGTTCTCCGGCCTCGGGATGCTCCCCAGCAGCTGCGCCTCGCCGAGGGCGCTCCTGGGCTTCGTGGGCCCTGGAAACGACAGGGCCGTTTTTTTACCGGTTCCGTTCTGCCGTTTTTTTGCCGGTTCCGACGCCGTTTTTTTACTGGTTCCGTCGCCGTTTTTTTACCGGTTCCGGCTCCGTTTCCAATCCTGGAGCAGTTTTTGTTGCCGTTTCCGGTCGCCGTTTTTTTGCCGTTTCCATTTTCAAGGGACATTTTTTTGGAAACGGTGAAAAAACGGCCCTGCCGTTTCCGGGGTCCACAAGCTCCTGGGTGCCCAGATCGCCCTGAACGGCCGCCGGAGAGCCGAGTTGCGACCCGAGAGCCAAAGGGCGACGTTCACTCGGGGGGGGGGATAAGCTCCGGGCGGGACGCATCGACCCTCAGTCGCCCATTCGTTCCCGAGAAGGACCCGATGGCCCACCCCCGCCCAGGAGCGTGCGGATGTGCTACCGCGGGCCAACCTCGGGGAAACGTAAGACTCGAGTAAGCCGGAGCTCGGGTTTGCCAACGTTTTTTGACGAGCGCGTCCTAGATTTTGACGGTCCAGTTTTCGTGGGATGTCTGCAGCGGGAGCCCGCGTCAAATTTCGGATTGGGTCTCGTCATTTTTATGATGGCCCCGTTGGGCCCAACCCGAGTCCCTCGTACCCGAGTCTTACGTCTCCCCGACAACCGCCGATCCGGCGATGTATCGCCGATTGCACATCGACGTTCCCTCTCCCTGGGCCAGTCCCCCCCCTACCGTTCTCCCTCGAGGTCGTGAGGGAGGTGACTTACGCGGACGTGCCGAACTTCGGCCGAGAGGACATGATGAAGAAGGGCGACGGGCCGAACGATCCTCTGCTGACGGTGGTGATCCAGTTCAAGGTCGGGCGACTGGAGCTATGCTTAAGTCGGGCCTATCCCTCTCTACAGGAGGAATGTTCAAACATAGTCGGAAACTAGTCTGGAGACGATCTTGTAAGTTGTTGTTTAACTTGTTGGGCACTTTTTTATTATCATATTTTTCGTCGAACATCAGCCTGTAGGAGGACACGCCCGACCGAAAGCTATGCACATCCACAGCCCCAGGCTAGGCCCAATATCGGTGTATGTATGCATGCATGCATGCATGTATGTATGTATGTATGTATGTATGCGTGCGTGCGTGCGTGCGTGCGTGCGTGCGTGCGTGCGTGCATGCATGCATTCATGTATGCATGCATGCATGCATGCATGCATGCATGCATCTATGTTTCTATGTATGTCTGCATGCATGCATGCATGCATGTATGCATGCATATATGTATGTATGTATGTATGTATGTATGTATGTATGTATGTATGCATGCATGCATGCATGCATGCATGCATGCATGTATGTATGTATGTATGTATGTATGTATGTATGTATGTATGCATGTATGTATGTAGGTAGGTAGGTAGGTATGTATGTATGTGTGTGTGTGTATGTATGTATGTATGTATGGATGGATGGATGGATGGATGGATGGATTGATGTATGTATATCTGTATATATATATATATATGTGTATGTATGTGTGTGTGTATGTAGGTATGTGTGCATGTATGTATGCATGCATGCATGCATGTATGTATGTATGCATGCAAGCATGCATGCATGCATGCATGCATTCATGTATGTATGTACGTACGTATGTATGTATGTATGTATGTACGTATGTATGTATGTATGTATGTATGTATGTATGTACGTACGTACGTACGTACGTATGTATGTATGTATGTATGTATAGGTGTATGAATATATGCATGCATATATCTCTGACTGCATATATGTATGTATGTATGTATGTATGGATGGATGGATGGATTGATGGATGGATGGATGGATGTATGGCTATTTGTATGTATGTATGTTTAGAATGTATGTATGTGTGCATGTGTGTATGCATGCATGCATGCATGCGTGTATGCCTGTCTGTCGGTCTGTATGTCCGTATGTCTGTCTGTATGTATGTATGTATGTATGTATGTATGTATATATGCATGTATGCATGCATGCATGTATGCATACATGCAGGTATGCATGTACGCATGTATGTCTGCATGCATATATATATACATATATATATATGGACATATACATATAGACATATACATATACATATATATATATATATGTGTGTATATATATGTATACATAGGTGCCTGTCTGACCAAGCAAGTGGGGCGCACGCGCCGTGTTCCAGGGCGCGGGCTCGGGCCTGGCCCCGGGCGGTGGATGTGCATCGATCCCGTCCCCCCATCGATCGAAGAAGACAAAACGCCATGAACATAAACTTTTGGCGCTCCGCGCGGATTTTTTTTGTGTCCGCACTGGGCCTCCCGGCGGCGGATCCAGGAAATCCGCGCGGAGCACCAAGAGTTCATGTTTTTTATGGCGTTTTTTCTTCTCTGCAATCGAGGGTGCCACTCAGAAGCAGTTCATTACGCGTTTTTTGACCGAGCTGGGAGACGACGGAAACGTCTTCCGCGTGCTCGCGAGCCAGCGCTCGCTCTTCGCCATAGGGGCCGAGGCCGCCGTCGCAGTGGACGAGGAGGTAGTGACCTCTCTTCGGCGGAAGCCCGACGGGAGCGTCGTCGGCCGGCTTCGGCTGGTCGGGTTCCTGAATCCGAACGATGTCCTGTTCTTCGAGGCGGCCGACAAGGCCGAACGGGCTGACGCATCCTCGGGCAACGTTCGGCGGGGTTAGGCTGGGGGGGGGATGCGTCGGCCCTCAATCGCCCACTGATCGCCGACAGGGGCCTGATGGCCCCCACACCGCCCGAGCACGCGCGGACTGGCTGTCGGAGGGCCTATCGCCGATCTGTCGGTGGTATCGCCGACTCCTCGGCGATGTCTTCACCCCGTAGCTGTTCCACTTATAACGTTGCTTCTCGAATCCCTGAGCAATGCATGTGGCTTGGCAGCGCGTGGTCTGTACACGGGGGACAGTCTTTGAGGGGGCAGAAGGTGGGGGGATGATTTGCTCTAGGGCGTAGAGGATGGGGGGCAGGGATGTGGATGATGTGGGAACGCATCCGGCGGAGGAGGACAAGGATGAACGACATGAACTGGCAGATGGGGGAATTGAGAATGAGGAGGATGGCATGATGAGGACGGGGAGGAGTCGGAGGGGCATGGGGAGGGTGGGGCGAAAGCGAAGGGATATCGTGAGGAGGCGGGGGATGAGGCTTGAGGGTAAGGCGGGCGCCAGCTAACGCTTCGCTGATCACTGTTCTGCGTGCCCGTGCACCCCCCCATAAAACAGATACGTTGCAGAACTTCATTATCTGGGTAGTCGTGCGCGGCGTGCGTCCAGGCCAACGGCTCGAGTCCAAGACGCCCCTTGGCGTCGCGTTGATGCCGCCCCGATTCGCCAGACCGCAGATGCACAGATAGGCAGACCCACGTTGGAATCCAATAAGGGAGGGGGCTCGCCCCGCACCCGGAAATTATTTGACCACCTGCGCGATCGATTCATCGTTTGTTTCGGTTTGCGCGCGCGGGCGCGCGCGTCTGGGCCGCATGAGATGTTCTGGCATGGGTGTCAGGACATTTTATTTCTGTTTGTAGCAACTATGCGAGCACAAGCTTGAGTCTTGTTGAGAAGCCACTTTTCCAGATGTGTTCGGGGAGCTCTCTGTTGAAACGCTTGTTGGATTAACGCGTGTGCACTACGTAGGTTCCAGTGACGGGGGTCACGCGGGGGAGCTGGACAAGCCAGGAAGGGTATGCCCACGTGTGCCAACACGACTGTGTATCCTCGCCGTGGCGGAGCGACAAGTTTTTCCTCCCTGGCACCTGGCATGCCGTCGCGCAGGAGGAAGGCGGAGGAGGCCGAGGCGGCGGACCGCGGAGGGTCGAAAGCGCGCGGCAGCGTTCCGTGCGACCCCCTGGGACGGGAGCCAGGCCGCCAGGCAGAGGACAGCGGACAAAGGCCCAGGGCGCGTTGCCTCGCTCCGCACGGCCTTCTGGGACGGAAACCAGTTGGAACCCTTTGGGGCGGCCGCCAGGCTGACGGAGTCTCCCTCTCGCCGACCTCGCAATCGGGCGAGCATGGCTGGCAAGAGGTCCGAGGTGACACGTGACCTCGGAGATCACCCCCACAGTGCGGTTGACGTCTTTGGTCAAAGAGGCCGACAGCACGCGCAAGTTCGCGGGTGGCCACGTTGTCGTGGCCAATGTGGGCACTTGCCGTTCCTGTGAGGAAGAGCGCGGCTTTGTATCGCTCTTCGTTTTAGCTTACGACAGCGGCGAGATTTCATGGTTCCAGAGCATCAGCTTTCTCGTTGCGCGCGAGCACGCCGCCCCGGTCATGAGCGGCGAGTGCTTGGGGACGTTCATCAACAGGGCCGCGGATATTTTGCGCACGCTTCTAAATGCACTTGAGGTCTCACGGGGGCAAGCAGCACGGTGACAAGGACTATTAGCTCAGGCCGGGGACAGACAGCCTGAAGGCCGAATGCTCCAATTTAGAAACGGAAAAAGGAGACGCCGCCCCCGCATGCCATTTCCATCGAGTCTCGCAACAGAGGCGGATATCAGGACGCACAAGGTTTGCCGTGTTGCACCGAACGTCCGATTCAAAATCTATCAACGAGGTTGTCCTGGAGGACGAGCGGCTAGGAGCATCAGCAGGCTTCGCCATCGTCTTCGGTGGAGATAACAGCATCATGCGCGCGCACCCGCACTGCAAGGCGGCCCCCCTCAAGTCGGAAGGGCGGGCGCGCTGCGCAGGGCGGGCGCGGGTGAACGGGCCGGGAAGCGCCGCGGACGGGTGGGGCCATTGGAGGCGCGCGAGCAAGAGGCGCGGCCGCCGGTGGTTAGGGACGGGCAAGGACGCGCGGGGGAACCGTGTCATTATCTTTCCGTCTCGACCCATCGTCGCGAAGGGCGGCGCGGGGCCCTGGATGAGGAGGGCGTAGAGAACGGTCGAGCTGGCGCCCGTCATCAACGCCACGAGGGACGGGGTGATCAAACTGGGCGGGCAGGTGGAGAAGGAGATTGGCGCACTCATGGGCGCCATCGGCTCTGGCGGCGAGGAGGCCCGCAAGAAGCTCGTCAAGCACGTGTCCACGTTCTCGGAGGAGAGGATCACGGAGGGCATGCTCAGGCACTTGCAAGTCCGCGCCCACTGCGAGGGCGGACGCTTCTCTCAGGACAAATGCACGGACAACGGTGCTGCCGCGCCGTCCGCCCGCACGCGAGATGTCGCATGAGTGAGGTCGAGTGCGACACGGTGATCGATCGCCTGTGCTCTGCGACATCTTTGGCGCCGCCGGCGGGCTCGGGCCCCGGAAGGGCCGGGGGGGGGGGGAACGGTTCGCGATGCTTTCAAGGCGCGCGGTCGAGAGCCAGAACGTGACTTAGGAGGGCCTGATCGAGCATGGCAGCGCGCTCTGATCTGAGGATCGGCGGTGGTCTGTGAGGCGTTCTGGCGACGGCGGCGGCGGCGCCCCAAACGGCGGGCCGTGCTCGACGAGATGACGCAGCCCCCCCGGGAACTCCACGAGTCGATCGCCGAAGAGAGGGCGGCCGCCAAGGACGGGGCGCCCGCGGCAAGGCGCGGCCGCGGGTGTCGCGGGCGCATGCGGCTGACACCGCCGTGGTCGCGTCGCAGCATCACCCAGCACGTCGTGCACGGCGGCGCGCGGGCGGAGCTAAAGGCGGCGGCGGCGGCGGCGGCGCGGCCCGCGGCGCGCCTCGAGAGGGGCTACTGGCCGAGGCGTGGCCGAGGCGTGGCCGAGGCTCCGCCGCCGCGGGGCCCGCGCGAAGGGAGGGGCCGCTTCGCTCGGAGGTGCTGCGCAAGGGGAGGGGTGACGACATGGTGTTTGTCGGGTTACAAACTTGTCCTCTCAGGGCGCAGAGCTTGGCCATGAGAACAAATTCTTTCTGGGGCCTGCCGCGCGGGGCGTCCTCCGACACTCTTGTTTTGGGAGGACGGGTTGGTTCGTTGGTTGGGTGGCCGGTTGACTCGCTGGGTTCCCGATCGAGCAAATTTGTTCCCAGGCTGGTTGGTTGATTGGGTGATTGATTGATTGATTGGTTAGTCTGGTGGCGGTTGCTTGGTGTGTTGTTGGTGGATTGGTTGTTGATTGCCTGGGTCGTTGGTTGGTTGGTTGGTTGGTTCGTTGTTGGGTTGGCTGGTTGGCTGGCTGGCTGGTTGGCTCACCGGTTTCGGGGACATTCTTTCCGAGGCGATGGGGTGGTTGGTTGTTTGGCTGGCTGGCTGGTTGGTTTGTTGGGCGGTTGGTTCGTTGGTTGGCCGGTTGGTTGGCTGGTGGTTGGTCAGTTGGTTGGGTGGTTTTGTAGCTGGGTGGCCGGTTGCCCGCTTGTGTGTGTGTGTGTGTGTGTGGGGGGGCATTTCTCCCCTCCAATCGTCCTGCCTTCCTCCCCCTTCCTCCTCACCGTTCTTCCTTCCCCTATCCTTCTCTTTGCCATTATCCCTTCTGATCCTGCGCTGTCCTCCTTCTCCTCTTCCCTTCGCCTGCAATTTACTGCAATGCAATGTCTTGCAGCTGCAATGCAGATGCAAAGCAATGCAACGCAATGCAACGCAACAGGCTGCAATGCAACGCGAAGCACCGCAATGTAATGCAACGCGTATGCAGCACAACGCAACGCAACATGACACAGTGCAACGCAGCGCAGCACATCGCAATGCAACGCACTGCAATGCAATACGATGCAATGTGATGCAATGCAACGCAATGCGCTGCAATTCAATGCGCTGTGCCGCTATCTGCGCCTAGTCACGTGGCAGCGCCGCGGGGCCGAAACATAGTTTGGCCAGCCATATGCAGTAATGAGAACCGCAATTGTGAGTACGTATTGTCACCGGTGGAGCTCCCTGTGGGGCCACGAAACGTGTGATGGTTGTTCCGGAGTGGGCGCGGCTGGCGCATGCGAGCGCAGCGCCACTGGGATCTTCGGTGGAGCCCCCTATGGAGCCACGAAGTGAGGGGTGTGCCGAAATGTGTGCGACCAGCGGATTCGAGGGCAGCCATTGGGGCCCTCGGTGGAACCCCCGATGGGGCCACGAAGCGTGTGAGGGGTGCGCCGGAATGGTCGATTGGCGCGCGGGGGGGGGGGGGCAGAGAAAAGAAGGGGGAAGAAAGGCGAGGAGGAAGAAATGACCGCGGGGCGTTGTTTCTTCAAAACGAGGACCCAAAACTACATGATGGTTGGGAAATCAAGACTTCCACTCCACTCGCCACGTGGCACCGCCTTGGCGGGCGACATCGTTCTATTCCGCTCTACTCGTCACGTGGCAGCGCCGCGGGTGCTGAGAACAATCCTATTCCAGTATTCGCCACGCGGCACCGCCATTTTGGGGGGGGCGAAACAACACACTCTTCCACAAGAACTCGTCACGTGGCAACGCCGCTGGGGGCCCACAACAGTACTCGCCCACGCCATTTGCCAAGTGGCAACGCCTGAAGGCGTGAGGAAGTACTGTTCCGCCCACTCCTGCTTGTCACGTGCCAGCGCCGCGGGGGCCGACAGCAAGAACCATTCCACTCCTAGTCGTCACGTGGCAACGCCCTCGGGGGCCGAACATGATACTATTCCACTCCGCTCGCCACGTGGCATCGCCTGTCGGCGCGCAGAAATCGTATTCCGTTCTAGTCGTCACGTGGCAGCACCGCGGGGGCCGAAACAGACAGTTTGCCACGATGACGCCGACGAGGTCGACGACGAAAACGACGACGGCGATGGCGACGACGATGACGACGACGATGACGAGGGCCAGGGAGGCGAACAAGCATTCAATCCTATATCCCTCCTCGCCCTTCTTCCTCCATCTTCGTTCCTCCCTCCTGTATCCTCCCTCCTCCTTCCTTCCTCCCCCCTTCCGCATTCCTCCCCCTCCCCTCCCCCCCTCCTCCCTTCTCACTCCTCCTTCCTTTCCTCCTCTCTACCTTCCTCCCTTCTCCTCCCTCCTGTCATTCCCTTCGCCCGAAGTTTTTTATTCAATGCCAAGTACTGCACATGCAGTGCACATGGAACGCAGTGCAATGCAATGCAACGCACTGGGATCGTTGGCTGGTGGCTAGCGATGGCGATGATAGCGCCGTTGCAGGTGTCGACGATTGCGATGCTGATGTCCATGTGCTGGTGGTGAAGGTGATTTTGGTGATGGTGGCGGCAGTGGTGTCGACTTGCGATGACGACCGCGGCGGGTGATGCGACGGCGCGGATGGCGTCGACGAGGAACCGCGCGCGCACACCTGTGAAGTAGCTGGCCGACTCGTTGTTGAACTTGCTGGTTTTCCCAGTGGTCTTGATGCGTTGTATGTTTGTCAGAGCGTGAATTACCTACCCCGCTTTCGTTTCCAGGCAAAACCAAGTCGTACCACACGCCTCCTCGTCAAGCGGCCTGATCAGTACAGGCCGTAGTTTGGCATCGTTTGGTATCTCTTGGAAGCGAGGGTGGTCAAAAGCGAGGTAGGCTTGTTTGCCCCCTAGAAACACCGATGGGGTTTGCATGGTTTTATATTCGGACGCTTGCAGGACCAATGTGCTTGCTATGGATTCGACACGTGTGCGCGCGTGTTGACTTTGATTTTTTTTGTTGTAGAAGGTTCCTGGACCGTGATGATTGGAGATTCGCTAGTGCACGATGGCAGTATTTGTCAAGGATGTGGAGGGGAGGGGGAGGGATACCCGCTGGGCTGGGGTGGCATGATTGTGAAAGCCTGACGGCCGGTGCCGCCGACCCTGAAAGACATCGACAACGACCAGGAGGGGGAGGAGGAGGAGGAGGAGGCGGAAGGAGGAGGAGGAGGAGGAGGGAGGAGAGGGGAGAGGAGGAGGACGAGGAGGAGGGGAGGAGGAGGAGGAGAGAGGAGGAG
>CAUYUJ010016968.1:2820-25320 GCA_963575745.1 Prorocentrum cordatum
GGAGGAGGGGGAGGAGGAGGAAGAGGAGGAGGAGGAGGAGGAGCAGGAGCAAACACAGAGGAGGGCCGAAAGCCCCCCACATCCACCCAGTGGCGCCTCTGGCGGCGTCACCCGCCCGCCAGCCCACGTCAGGGGTGGCCCGCCCGCCCGCGTCAGGGCCCCTCCGCCCTCTGCCGCCGCTTCGCGGCCTCGGTTTACCCATCGGCCTCCTAGGGGGCTGGGAGGCCGCAGCCGCGCGAACGCGGCACCATTCGCCCACGTCTCCGCCCGACCCCAGACCTGCGATGTCATGGTTTTCCTTACGAGTGTTTCGCCAGAGGGTTCGAACAGAGGTTTGAAAAGAGCATAGAAAAGTCCCACTGCATTGGGGACGGGAAGCCCTGGACCGCCCAGTCCGTCAGTCATTTCGCTCGAGGCCTCCTCACAGTTTATTCAAGAGTCGTACTCGTGCCCCAGTGGCAGCTGTTTTTTTGTTCTGGACGGCTACGATCCTTGGTAAAACAGGCGCTAAGGTCCAGATGGCCGCGCCCTCATCTTTATCCTGGCTCTGTAGTCCTGGCTGTCTCACCCCCTATCCCTCGACCCGCGTCTTCACCTTTGCTGCTATCAGGGTGCTTTGCTGAGGTATTGAAAACGCCCCCCCCCCCCGAGATTCTCGACCCTTTCCCCAGGGCGGCTTTTCATCTCGCGCCGCTTTTCTTGCCGTCCGGGGCCCGGCGAGGGCCCCCTGAGGCCGAAAGCGGCCAAAACCTTCCCGCCGTTTTTTTTGTGTCTAAACGTCGGGCTGGGCTAGGACGAGGATAAATCCGTTCCAGAGCGTTTCGGAACGCTCTCAGAGCGTTGCGGATCGCTCTGAGAAGGCCGCGACGCCCGAGACATCCTGCAGAGCCGCTGTATCTCAGATACTCTCGATTTATCTTCCCCCGATTTTATCCTCGTCCTGGCTTCGTCGTACGCGACCGTGTCTGGGACCCCACACCTGACTCGTATGTAGCTCTCAAGCCCGTGCCTTTTTTCAGTGGCTCTGTCTAGCTTTCGGCCTCCGGGGCCTCGTCAGGACAGCTCTTGACTGAGATGGCCAAGGCACGAAGTCCGCAAGTCTGCATGCGACACGTGCGATAGGCGAGTAGCCACACGTGCAAATGACTATCAACAATCCCCCTGTGCCCGCCTCCATCCGCCCCGCCCCCGCCTCCGCGGGCCGCCGTGCCGCGCCCCACCCCCAGGGCGTGCGCCGAGCACGAGAGCGCCGCGAGCGGCGCGGCCGCCGCGAGCCACGGCAAGGCCCAGAGGGTGCTCGCGCGGATGCAGTGCGACTGGGTCGCCGGCAGGGCGGGGGGGGGCGGCATCGGAGGGGAGGGGAGGGCCGAACAGTGGGAGGAGGAGGAGGAGGAGGAGGAGGAGGAGGAGGAGGAGGAGGAGGAGGAGGAGGCGGAGGAGGAGGCGGAGGAGGAGGAGGAGGAGGAGGAGGAGGAGGAGGAGGCGGAGGAGGCGGAGGCCTGGCCTTCCGCGAGCCTGGCGGGTCTCGGCCGCTGCGGCCGTGGCCTCCGCCGCCGCCGCCGCCGCCGCGTCGTGGCGCCTCGCTCGGCTGCGCGGCAGGCGCGGCTCTGTGGGCCGTTGCGGTGGCGGGGGGCTGGCCACGGCGAGGCCCCGAGGGGGATGCCTGCGCGGACGCTGGGCGACTGGGCCGCCGGGAGGGCCGAGGGCACCCCCGGGGCGAGAGGGCCTCCGAAGGCCCACGACGGCGCCCGGCCCCCCAAGCGGAGCGGCGCGGCGCCCCGCCAGGGTCCCGCGCCCCACGCCCGCTCGGCGCGAGTTGATGTGCGCGTGCGTGGCCTCGCAGCGCCAGGGCCTGCCGTCGCCAGCACCGCCGGCCATCGCGCGCGGCCCCACTCTCCTCCTCTGCCTCCTCTTCGTCCTTTCTGTCATCCTCCCCCTCTTCGTCCTCATCTTCCTCCTCCTCCTTCCTCCTCCTCCTCCTCCTCCTCCTCCTCCCTCCCTCCCTCCCCCTCCTCCCTCCGTCCCTCCCTCCTCCTCCCTCCTCTCCTCCTCCTCCTCCGCCTCCTCCTCCTCCCTCCTTCTCCTCCTTCTCCTCCTCCTCCTCCTCCTCCTTTTGGTCTTGACTGTGTGCGTCGGGTCGCCGCGAATGTAAGTAGATTGGAGGGTGCTGCCGCCTGCGTGTATGGGTTGCCGCAGGATAAGCAGTTAGACCTCCTGGTGATGATTGGGTCGAAGAGCGCTCCTGATCTAAGTTGCATTTTGTCCGTTTCGGATCTGGCCGTTCTAGCAGCCCAACAGTTTTGTAGTGGGCGTCTCTGACCTCAGGAGTACCTTCGTTCTGGGCGCCTGGAGACGTTCGAGCCCCCCCCAACTGCCAAGCATCGCCATACTTGTGCACTTGAGAAACCTGAGCCAACTTTTTGTTGTCGACGTGCGAGGTGGCAGGTAGGGCGCGACACGCGAGCTGGTTGGGGTCAACTGGAACGATGCTCGGGCACTCAGCGGGCGGCCGGGGCGCTGGCCGCGATGGCGGAGTAGTGTCCCGTCGGCAAGGGCGGGCTGGGGGACGGGCGGCTTGGCTGTTCTCGAGTGCGGTGGGGGCCGCATCTGGGGACATGTCGGTCGTGGGAGCCTGTCGCCCCGGCGCTGTGGCTATGGCGCCGGCCAGTGCACGGCCCCAGGAGTCGCGGAGCTTGGCCGACCTGGGCGCAACCCTCCACAGCTTGGAGCAGCTCGCGGAGGAGGCGTCGGTCCTCGCAGACGCTAAGGCGAAGGCCGGGCTGGCGCAGGTCGAGGCCGCGGTGCGCGCGCTGGAGAAGGCGCTGGACTCCCAGGACCTGTCCGCCCTGACGGAGCTGGAGAGACAGGCCGGGCGCGGGCTGACTTCCGTCGAGACTCTGCGCGCGGAGCGGAAGCGGCTGCTGGCGGGCACGGAGGCTTTGCTGGACAGGATCTAGGCTAGCTTCAGGGCGGCCCGCGTCGTGGCCTCGTCCCCGCCGGAGGCGCGCCCGGAGCGCGCTCGAGGGCGTCGGCAGGAGATCGCGCAGCGGTCAGGGCCAGCGCGGCAGCTGTCCAGCGCCTTTGGATCTGAGAAGTGCGGCGAGTGCCCCTGCTGCCCGGCGGGCTCGCCCGGCGCCGCACGACACCTGGCACCTCGCTCGCCGCCAGAGCATAGAGGAGGCCAGGAGGAGGCGGCCAAGAGCAGAGAGGAGGAGGGGAGGAGGAGGAGGAGGAGGAGGAGGAGGAGGAGGAGGAGGAGGAGGAGGCGGCGGCGGCCGAAAGGCGGCATAGAGCACGAGGAGGAGGAGGAGGCTGAGGACGAGGCCGAGGACAAGGAGGCCGAGGAGGCGGCTGAGGAGGCGGCTGCCGCGCGACCTGCCCGTTTCCCCCCAAGGTGCCGCTCCGTCTGGGCCGCGGTGCTTTGGGTCGCCCACGCGGTGCCGGCGCCAGATGCCCTGCTCAGGCTCTCGTCGTCGAGTGGCATTCCCAGGACTGGCAGTACCACGGCAGAGAGCAGCACGACATGGACATCCACCGAGCTTGTGCACAGGATTGCGCACAACGCTAGTTTGGCAGCACGACAGAGACAAGCAGGACGACTTTGACACCCACGAGTGGGACGACTATTCGGACGAGCACCATCCGTCCGACCAGCACGACGGCGACGAGCACCAGGCCGACTGGCGGCACGATGGGGCCCGACAGCACAACTTCGACACCCACGACTGGGACGACCAGTGCGGCATGCAGAGGACCCCGCTGCAACAGTTCAGGGGCCAGTACCACGACCATGACACCCACGAGGGGGACGAGGACGAGTCCCACGAAACCGAGGGCCACGAAAGCGACCTGCAGCAGATCGACGGGCAGCACGACGGAGAGCAACAGCACTTCCTGGACATCCACGACTGGGACAATCATGATAATAGCGCCTGCGCATACGACGGCAGCAACGCCATCGCCCGCGCCAGCACTGTCTCCAGCACCAATGCCGGCGCCTATGCCAGCACCAACGCCAGTACCAACACCAGCACCGACTCCAGCTGCATCGCAGGGCTCCCTCCAGGGGCAAAAGACCACGGGGAAGATGAAGATAACCGATTCGGACAGAATGGCCCGCCTGGTGAAAGGCGCGCCCTCGTTGGTGGAGAGGGGCCTTCGTCTTCGATGTCCCAGGACGGTCGGGCGGGATCCGAGCCGACCAAGTTGTTTCAACAGATGTCAGTACAGGTCGGCCCGCCTGGTGAAAGGGGCGCCTTCGCTGGTGGAGAGGGGCCTTCGTCTCCGGCATCCCCACTTGCTTCAAAAACGTCCCTCGTCGCCACGGCCAGATTCGCCTCGGGACTTAGATGGGGCCAACCCCGCACGAGACGTCCGCAGCGACGGAGTCGAGCAGTACGTTGGCAACCAGCTCTGCGGAACCAAGCTCTACTACCGCGTCTGCCACGACGGAGTCGAGCAGCATATCGGATGGGGGCCAGCGCCGAGTCCAGCGACGACGCAAGCTACGACTCCAGCTCTGGCAGCATTGACGCCAGCTGCGACGCCAGCGCCGACGCCAGCCACGACGCCAGCTACGACGTCAGCGCCAACGCCAGCCACGACGCCAGCTACGACTCCAGCTCTGGCGCCACCGACGCCAGCTACGGCGCCAGCACCGACGCTGGCTCTGGAGCCTCCGCCAGCGCCGACTCCAGCTACGACGCCAGCTACGACGCCAGCGCCGACTCCGAATTCAACGTCGGCTACGACCCTAGCTCCAGTAGCACCGTCGACAGCTACGATGCCAGCGCCGACCCCAGCGCGTACGACTGCACCAATGCCGGCGCCTATGCTGGCACCAACGCCAGCGCCTGCAGCAACACCGACGCCAGCACCAACGTCCGCGCCTATGCCGGCTCCAACGCCAGCGCCTGCACCAACCAACACCGACGCCAGCACCGACGACAGCGCTGACGCTGGCACCAACGTTGGAGCCTTCACCAGCATCGACGCCAGCACCGACGCCAGCGCCTACGCCGGCACCATCGTCAGCGCATACTCCAGCACCGACGCCAGCAATTAGGCCAGCTCTCACGCCAGCGCCTGCTCCGGCACCACTCTGGCGCCGCCACCATCACCCACGCCAGCACCAACGCCTGCGCCTACGCCAGCACCTACGCCAGCGTCCACACCCGCACCGACGCCAGCACCGACGCCGGCGCCATCGCCAGCACGAACCCCAGCGCCTACGCCTGCACCGACGCCAGCGCCTACGACGGCACCAACGCCAGCGCCTGCAGCAACACCGACGCCAGCACCTGCGCTGGCACCAACGCTGGCGCCTACACCAGCACCGACGCCTGCGCCAACGTCCGCGCCTACGCCGGCACCAACTCCAGCGCCTGCTCCAGCACCGACGCCAGCACCGATGTCGGCGCCTACACTGGCACCAACGTGGGCGCCCGCACCAGTGCCGACGCTAACGCCAACGTCCGCGCCGACGCCGCCTTTGCCGGCACCGTCGCCACCGCTTACACCAACGATGAAACCTTCACCGACGCCAGCTCTCACACCAGGGCCTGCACGGGCACCGGCGCCAGCGACTGCATCAGTACCGACGCCAGCACCAGTGCCTGCGCCTGATTACGCCAGCACCAACGACAGCGTCTGCACGAGAACCGACTCCGGCACCGATGTCAGCACCGACGCCAGCGCCTGCGCCGGTACCAACGCCAGCGCCTGCACCAGCACCACTGCCAGCACTGACGCCAGCGCCTACGCCGGCACCAATAGCGCCTACACCTTCGCCGACACTAGCACCAAGGCCAGCGCCGACGCCAGCACCAACGCTGGTGCCAGAACCGAAGCCAGTATCGACGCCAGCACCAACGCTAGCGCGTGCGCTGGCATCAACGCTAGCGTCTACACCAGCTCCGACGCCATCTCCAAAGCCTGCGCCTACGCTGGCACAAACGCCAGCGCCTACACCAGCACCGACGCCATCACCGTGGTCAGCTCTCACGCCGGCGCCGGCTCCGGCACCGACGCCAGCGCCTTCACCAGCACTGACGCCAGCACCGACGCATGCTCCTACGCCAGCACCAACGCCAGCGTCTAGACCAGCACCGACGCCAGCACAGACGCTGGCACCGACGCCAGCATCGACCCCAGCGTCTTTGCCCACGCCAACGCCATCGCCTACGCCAGCACCTACGCCAGTGTAGCAGCACCGACGCCAGCACCGACGAAAACTCCGACGCCAGGGCTTACGCTGGCACCAACGCGGGCGCCTACACCAGCACCGGCGCCAGCGCCTACGCCGGCACCGTCGTCAGCGCCCACGCCAGCACCGACGCCAGCACCGTGGCCAGCCTGCGCCCGCAGCACCTGCAGGAAACGCTGGCGACAGCAGTCCACCGGGACGAGGTCGTCGAGCAGCTCGCGGATCTCGTTAAATTGCTCGCGCGCGGCCAGGCGCCGCCGGTGGTCGTGGCATACCTTGCTGGTGCCTCGCTGGTGACTCCCGAAGAAGGACGGCGGCCTGCGCCCGGTGGCCGTCTCCGCCGCCTGGTGGGCAAGTGCTTCTGCAAGGAGGTTGCCGAGGCTGCCCGCGACCGCCTGGCGCCCCTCCAGGTCGGCGTGGCTGTGCCGGGAGGCGCGGAGGCGGCCGTCCACGGGGCCAGGCAGTGGTTCGCGCGCGACCAGGGCGACAGGGACAAAGCCTTCGTGAAGCTGGACCTCTCGAGCGCGTTCAACACTTTGGACCGGAGAGCTGTCCTAAGAGCTGTGCGCGAGGATTTTCCAGCGCTGGCACCGTGGGCGGACTGGTGCCACGGCAGCCCCTCGCATCTTTTCCTCGGCAAGCAGACGATTCGTTCCGAGTGCGGAGTTCAGCAGGGCGACCCGCTGGGCCCGTTGCTTGTTTCCCTGGCACTCCAACGCTGCGCGGAGACGGCGCGCCGCAGCCTCGGGGAGCTCGCGCAGGACGCTGGCCTGGACCTCGTCTTCTTCTACTTGGATGACGGCTGCGTGGCGGGCGACAGACAGGCCGTGGCCCGCTTCCTGCGCCTCGTCGTGGCCGAGCTCGCAGCAGTTGGCCTCGACCTCAGCACGGAGCAGGGCAAGTGCGAGGTGGTTCCTACGGCGGGGGCAGACAGCAACGTGTCCGCGACCGACTTCCCGCGCGGCTTCCGACTGCGCCACGACGGCTGCTTCGAGCTCCTCGGCGCGCCTATCGGGAGCGACGAGTTCTGCCGCCATCGCGCGCAGAGACGGGACAACAAGGCAGCGGAACTCCTGGACGCGCTGGCTGGCTTGGAAAACGCGCAGGTTGCTCTGCACCTTCTCAGGCAGTGCTCCTCCTACTGCAAGCTCGGCTGCTCAGCGCGCGTTGTGCCACCCTCTGCCAGAGGAGGAGGAGGAGGAGGAGGAGGAGGAGGAGGAGGAGGAGGAGGAGGTGGAGGAGGAGGAGGAGGAGGAGGAGGAGGAGGAGGAGGAGGAGGCGAGAGGTGAGGAAGACGGCGGCAAGGAGAGGCGCGGCAGGGATGCGACTGGCCGTGCTGCAGGAGCGCGGCCGCGAGGCCAGGAGGCGGCGGCGCCCCCAGGCGTTGGGGGTGTCCCCGAGGCGGCCCAGAGGAGGGAACCAGAGGAGGCGGAGGAGGGCGAGGCAGAGACGAGGGTGAGGGAGCGCAGAAGGGCGAGGACGCGGAGGAGGCAGAGGCCGACGCAGGAGGAGGCCCAGGACACGGGAGGAGGACAGGGACGAGGACAAAAACGAACAACGGGAAGTTCGTCATCCTGGGTGGTGTCATGAGTAAGACCCGCCAGAGGAAACCGACCAAAGCCGGGAAACGCGAGATCTTCGTCAAAGTCGCCGCGGTGAAGGCGAAGCCGGTCAAGACTTTCGTCACGGTTTTCCCGGCGAAGGCAGTCAAGGACGAGTTTTTGTTGAGGACCTCCCGGTCTGTGGCGAGCGCGCACCCGAGGGCCCTGGGTGATCCCAGTTGCCCAAGCTCAGCGACAACAGCTCGGAGGAAAATGCCTGAATTTGTTGATGCCATTATTCCCTACCTAGGCTTTGCCTAGAAGTGTTCTTACTCTCTTAGCTTAAAGGGGCCGGGCAGTGCAAAGCGCCCCGGGCGGTTCCCCCAGCCCCCTGGGAGCGGTTCCCCCCAGTCCCCTGGGAGCTTTAGCTTTAGCTTTAACTAGCTTTAGCTTTAGCTTTAGCTTAGCTTTAGCTTAGCTTTAGCTTAGCTTTAGCTCAGCGTTTCGCTTAGCGTTTCGTTTAGCGTTTCGCTTAGCGTTTAGCTTAGCTTTAGCTTAGCTTTAGCTTAGCTTGAGCTTAGCTTGAGCTTAGCTTGAGCTTAGCTGTAGCTTAGCTGTAGCTTAGCTGTAGCTTAGCTCTAGCTTAGCTTTAGCTTAGCTGTAGCTTAGCTGTAGCTTAGCTGTATCCTAGCTTTAGCTTAGCTGCTGCTCAGCTTTAGCTTAGCGCTAGCTTAACTTTAGCTTTAGCGTAGCTTTAGCTTAACTTTAGCTTAGCTTTATCTTAGCTGTGGCTTAGCTTTAGCTTAGCTTTAGCTTAGCTTTAGCTTAGCGTTGCTGTTACTACTAATGCTGCTTTCCTAGGGGTTCTAACTCCTAGGTGGGGTCGCACTGGGATATTTTTTCTCAGCCAGAGGAACTGACAGGTGCCGAGTGATTTTGTTGTCGATTGTGGCGCAGTCTGACTCGTGTTCCTGATGAGCCCGCCGCCGCCGCCGCTGCCTCCTCCACCTCTTCCTCCTCCTGCTCCTGCTCCTTCTCCTCCTCCTCCTCCTCCTCCTCCTCGTCGTCCTCCTCCTCCTCCTCGTCCTCCGCCTCCTCCTCCTCCTCGTGGGGCCTCGTCGTCGGGGGAGGAGGGGTGGAGCGGACGCTCGAATCTGAATTCGAAGTGTGTGGGGCCGTCTTCCAATCCCGCCACCAGGGCCAACCAGAAGAGGAAGGCCGACCTGGTGGAGCGGGGCTTTCACCCCAAGACGGGGGCCCCACTGCCCCCCCGCGCCTGAACTCGTTCGGCTTTACTTTCTGACGCTTCGCCTCCCACTCCCGCCTTAAGTAGCTAGGGGTTTCTTGTTTCCAGGTTTTTCGGTTTCTTGGGGAACTCCTGCAGGCTGCTCGCGCCTCCTCCTCCTCCTCCTCCTCCTCCTCCCCTCCTCCTCCCTCCTCCTCCTCCTCCCTCTCTCCTCCTCCTCCTCCTCCTCCTCCTCCTCCTTCCTATCCTTATTCCTTATTAGAATATACTCCTACTCCCCCCTCAGGCCGGCAGATAGGGGCCCCATCCGGGTGGTCCCATCCTAACCTGTAAAAAACAATACAAAATCAACATTTTTCTTATTTTGTCCTCTCGACATGGACGTCCTGTCGTCCACGGCGATAATCCATTGCAAAAAATACCACAAAGAACACACGCGCGCGTTCATGTCAGAATCCTACCGAACACCGTGTGTTTGCAAGCATTTCAACATAAAAGCATCAAAAACCCAGTGCCTTTTTCACAAACATTCTACACAATTTCCTGCCCGGGCTCTCTTGCTGAAATCATAGGAAAACCATAGGAATCTTAAGAATTCTGTCAAATCCAGCGATTTCACGTCATCGCGCGGTGCACTCGCGATGCTCTGTCATGCACCCAGGCCGCGAATCCTGTGCAAAAAATACCACGCGGGCGACATGCGCGCGCGTCGCCGCGAGCGCATGCTCAAATCCTTCTAGAGTCGTCGCCGTCATTGGCACCGTCGCATGGACGTCCTGTCGTCCACGTCGCAAAATGCATGGCAGGAATGGGACCCGGCTTACCGGGCCGTTCTCGACACGGCCACCTCTGGCTTCCTGCGGTGTACCGGGCCATTCTCGACTCGTCTGGCAATGCGTGCGCGGCATTCAACACGCGCTCGCCAGTTCCCGTCGGCAACCGCCATCGCGGCCGCATCAGCTGTACCAAACCGGCTGGCCGGTGTGACTTCGGCCCCCAGTTGTGCCAGCTTTGCTTCTTATGTTGTGGGAGGGCGGGTGGGACTGGGCATGCCATGCTTGACTCGCTCGAGCTGGCTAGCTTGACTCCTACTCCTACTCCTACTCCTCCTCCTCCTCCTCCTCCTCCTCCTCCTCGACTCTTTGCCCTTCACCTCCAGGTCTCCGAGGACCCCGGCCAGAACCAGCTCAGCGCGTGCCGCGGGACGCTGGTGTGGCTGTGGCCCAGCACGAAGACGGAGGCCGGGCATACCCTGCGAGTGGGAGCAGGGAGGAGGACGAGGAGGAGGCGGAGGAGGAGGTGGCGGAGGAGGGAGGAGGAGAAGGCGGAGGAGGTGGCGGAGGAGGGGGAGGGCAGCAGCAGGGACTCCCGCGCTTTGGACTCGAGCGGCGGGCGAGGCCGTCCACGGAAGGTGGCGAGCCTGCTCGCGGACACGCCTTCTGGCCGCTCCGGAGGTAGCCTCAGGGAGTGGTGGCCCCTGTTCCGGAGCTTCCAGGGCCGTGGGGGAGAGAGGAGCAGGAGCAGGGGGATGACGGGGAGCAGCAGCAGGAAGAGGGGAGGGCGAAGAAGGCGGATGATGAGGCGGAGGGGAGGAGGAGTAGGGAAGAGGGAGGAGGAGGTGGAAGGAGGAGGAGGAGGAGGAGGAGGAAATGGAGGAGGAGGAGGCGGAGTCCGCGGAACGTGAGGGCCAGGCCCTGGCGGATAAACGTGGCTGGCGCCTTGCCTAGGCGTTGCCCAGCTGGCAGCTCCCCACCTCCCACTTCGTTACCACAACATCGCGACGTTGCTGTTGCTTCTGCTTCTGTTTATGTATGAGTGCCTGTTTCGGCTTGCGGAAACCCTGGCCAGGCGGACCGTCAAAGCGCGATGTATAGTCGTAGACGTGAATACCCCAACAGGCCCCTCCTCGCCCGTGCGTGTAAATGCTGACCCTCCGCAACTGCGGTGGCTCAAAGTCTGAGAGGCCCCCAGCCGCGGCGGCCCCTGCATGGACGGAGGGGCGCCTCCGCTGTGGGCGACACTGCTCACGGCCTGGGGGGCGACCTGGAGCGCCTGCTGGAGTTGGGGCTGGGGCGGAGTCTCCACCCAGGCGGCCCTCGCGGCGCCGTTCGCGACCTCCGGCCACTACCAGGAGGATTCTGAGCGCTGCTCCTGCGACTGGGAGCTGCGCAAGATCATCGACCTCCAGCAGGAGGTCGGCCTCCTCCAGTCGGAGGTGTGGGCGCTGCGGTGCCTGTTGTTGGCCGGGCTCCTGCTGCTCGGCGCCGTGGCCTCTGGTGCTGGCACGCTGGGCTTCCTGGTGGGGGCCTGCCGGCGCTGTCGCTGCGGCGGGCGAGAGCGCACGCCGAGCCGGGCGGCCGAGCCCGGCGCCCAACCGGCCGCGGCCTCGAGGGCGGCGGCGGTGGAAGGGCTGACGTGCCCGCAGCCGGGCCGAGGGCCCTCGACGCCGAGCCGCAGGCAGCTGTAGCCCGATGGCGGATGTGCTGACGCTGGACATCGGCGACCCGCAGATCCTGGTCCACTACCCAGATGACGAGAACGGCTTCCTCTGGCACCACAGAGTGCTGCTCTTCAGGGTGTCGGACGACATCTGGATCAGCTTGACCCCTGACCTCGCGCTGGTGCGCCTGAAGCTGCTGGACATCCGGCACGAGGTGCTGGAGAGGCGAGCCCCGTTCCCGGCCCACCTGGGCCACCAGGTCTATGCCCACGACCCCATCGCCGCCGCCGCCCTGGCGGGCTTCCGCCGCCGTGCGAAGATCCAGGGGCAGCTGCTGGGCGTGGGCCAGGTCGACGTGGTCGAGAGGATGATCTGGGTGGTGGCCGAGCCCCGGTCGGCGAGGTTCGGCGAGGTGATCGACTCGGCCATCATGGACGACGACGCCCGCGGCACGGGCTTCGACACGAAGGGGGTGGCGGTCGTGGACGGGGAGGAGATCTTCGTGCAGAAGATCGCGGCCAGCAAGCTCGACGACTTCAAGAAGGAGACCAAGGCGGACCTCGGGGACGTGCGCACTCTCGGGGACCACCTCGACGATGCTGGGCAGCGCTGTCTGAGGCTCTCGGAGGCGGTCGCGCTGATGAGAGACACGGATCAGCCGAACTTCCCGCTCGCCGGCGTGAGGAGCGTGAAGGAGTTCCTCGAGTCGGTGGCCTCGGGGCCCGGCAACATGACGTCGTACCAGGCGGAGTGGGAGCGGCTCAGCGGGGTCGGTGAGGGTTCGGCAGTCAACCATGTGCACCGCAACCTGTGCGAGGTGATTCGGCTCATGCGCTCCTGGGATCAGGTCGACGCCTCCATGCTGGCCTCTGCGGAGCTGATCGTGCGCTGGCTGGTTCAGACGGAGATAGCGGTAGAGCGCAACCCGCGCCACCCGGACTACAGCGGGCTGGACATAGTGATCTCGGCCCCGGTGAATGCAGCGGGCCGCGCGACGACGAACAAGTTCAACTCCTGGGTCACGGACAAGCTCAAGGAGAGGGCGCAGATCTGGAAGCAGGAGCGCCTGTACCGGGAGGAGCAGAAGACGAACCTGAAGGAGGGCAAGGGCGGCGACGGCTACGACCCGTCCAAGAAGAAGCTGAAGAAGAGAGGGGGCAAGGCCGGCGCCGAGGGCGCCGGCGAGGGAGGATGACGCCTCTCGGGGCTGTGGGGGAGCCGGCGCTGGCAGCCCGGGCGCCGAGAGAGCCCCCCCACGGCCGACACAGACGTGGGCTAGCCCCCTCTATTCCTGGAGGGATCCGGTCACGAGATCGACGGCATGGAGACCCTTTTCCTCTGCCCTGCGATCCGAGTGGCCTCGGCTCTGCATGCAGCTCTGCGCGGCAACGGCAAGTTTTTGACACGGTTCGGGCCCTGAACCAGCTTGCCGCCGCCAACGTGAATTCACGTCGCGCCCAGGGGCACGACCGCGCACCAGAAGGGCACCTCCGGCCGACCGCCGTGCAGCAGTGGATGATCCAGAATGTCGCCCGGCGTGTACTGGCGTATGGGGATTGCCCCACTGACCTCACAGAGGAGTCATCGTTGCACGAGATCCTCGACTCAAGAGACCACTACGGGATGGAGCCCAAGAACTTGGCCAGCTTCGACTTCGACAAGGTCAAGATCCTGCACAGGAAGGTCCACGTTCGGCCGATACGCCGGGAGTTGCCCGCGTCGGCCGCTGGCTACCTTCGGCACGCTTCCGACTTGATCGAGATGGACGAAGCGGAGCTTGAGAGAGATCGAGCCGAGGGAGTGGGCGTCACGCCGTACTGGGACCCCCTCCTCCGGCGCTCGCGAGACCTTCGGAAGCGACTGTACCAGCGCCTGGACCAGCAGGGCCTGCTGACTTGGCGTCGGCGGCTGAAGGGGCATGCGGGCATCTTCGTGGTCAAGAAAAAGGATGGGCTCCAGAGGTTGATCATCGACGCCCGAGCGGCCAATCGGGCGCATCGGCCACCTCCCACTACTCGGCTAGGCTCCTCGCGATGCATGGCCGACCTCGACCTCTCCGATCCCCGCCTGAAGGCATCGGGCTTCGGGGGCCTCGGCTCCGGGGCCTTCAGCCCAGCTGGCCGCGAGGGGGGCGTCGGAGACTGTTTCTACAACTTCACCATCCCCGAGCTGGCGAGCTGGTTCGGCTTCGCAGACCGGTTCGACACCCGCGAGCTAACGGAGATGGGCTGCCTGCCGGGCTCGATCTGGGACGACGCCGAGGGGGCCGAGACCAAGGTCGTGGACGGCGAGCAGCTCTACCCCTGCATGTGCGCGGTGTGCATGGGCTGGTCCTGGGCGCTCTACTTCGCCAACGAGGCCGTGACCTACCGAGTCCAGCGGACGCTGCCCGACGGGGCCGAGAAGGTGATGAGGGAGATGCAGCCTGCCCCGACCATCGAGCCCGGCAAGTGCGTCGCCGGTGTGTACGTGGACAACGTGCAGGTGATCGGGGGCTGCGAGGCTGACGCCAACACTCAGATGCATAAAATCGAGAATCTCTTTCGGGAGGACCGCGTACCTTTCGACGTGGAGCCGGGGAACAGCTTGGAGATGCAGCCCCTCGGCCTGGTGTACCACTGGCAGGGGCGTCGCCTGAGGCACGTGGCTCGGCGCGTCTGGCGGACCTATATGGCCGGACACGCCCTTTTGAGGCGCCGCAAGCTCCACGGGCACACGCTCCAGTGCTGGCTGGGGCACGTCGTGAACCTTAACCAGCTCTGCCCCGAGGCGATGTCCGCGCTGAACGCCTGCTACCGCTTCATCGAGGAGTCGCTGGAGTCGCCCAAGCGGGTCTGGCCCTCCGTAAAGTCCGAGATCCGCTGCTCGATGAACTTGCTCTTCCTGATGGAGGCGGACTTGGGCGCGACCTACTCGGACCAGGTGTACTGCGGGGACTCGTCCGGCCGCGGCTACGCACTCCACGTGACGACCGCCGAGCCGACCGAGCTCCGAGAAGCCTGGAAGTGGAGAGAACGCTGGCGGTACCGCGACGTCCCGACGGTGACAGGCCACGTCAGCAGCGTGCTCGACTACGTGCGCGGCGGCACGCCCGGCACCGCCTCTGGTCCGAGGACCGCCTTCGGCCAGTCCCTGCTGAGTCAGGCGGAGGCGCCGGAGGAGGCGAGCGGCCTGGCTCCCTCTCCGGCCCGAAGCCGCGCTGTGAAGCCGGCTCGAGGCCGCACCCAGCTGCATCTTGACTCGGGCATCCCCGCCTTGGGGGACAGCTGGGTGGCCAGGCGCCGCTACAAGCTGGTCGCCGCGGTCGACCGCTGGCGCTGGCAGGACGAGCACATCAACCTCAAGGAGGCGAGGGTCGCCTTGATGGGGCTCCGACGGCACTGCCGATCGGTGAAGTTCATGGGCACAAAGCTGCTCTCGATCAGCGACAGCCAGGTCACCGTCGGGGCCTTCGAGAAGGGCCGCTCCAGCGCGGGCCTGCAGGCCCTCTGCAGGCGCGCAGCCGCCTACCGCCTAGGGGGGCAGATCTCCTGGCGGCTCAGGTACATCGAGACTGACCGTAACCCGAGTGACGAGGACTCCCGGCGCTGGGACCTGAAGAAGCCGGCTGGGCTGAACCGGGGGCCCGAGCGTCGGGGCGCCGCCCCGAGCCTGTCCGCTCCAGCTGCGAGTTACACGACCTCCTCCTCTTCTCGGTCACCTCCGTCGGCATCCTCAGCATCTGTTGTACGCCCGTCAATTCAGAGCGAGCCTGGTAAATCAGTTTTTTGTATGGAGCTCTTCGGCGGAAAGGGGGAGCTGACTCGAGCCTGCCTGGCGGAGGGGCTTCCCTTCGCGGATTCAGTTGATATCAGAGACGGCTGGGAATTTGATCTCTCGCGTCGCTGTACACAAGAGTATATCCTGAGGCTGGCCCGAGAAGGGCGTTTGATATATGTACACCTGGGAACGCCTTGTCAGGTTTGGAGTATCGCTCGGAGGGGGATCCGAAACCATGTTCGAGCCAGGGCCCGGGAACGTCTAGGCATCGAGTTCGCACTGTTTACGGCTACGTTATGTCACATCTTATCACGTCGTGGGTGTTATTGGAGTGTGGAAAACCCCCGGACTTCGAGACTCTGGAGCTTCGACCCGATCGCTCGCCTTCATGGACTCGCGGACGTCGTCGAGGTAAACTTCGATATGAGCATGTATGGCACGGCCTATCGGAAACCTACCCGAATCCTGACAAACCTGAGAGCGTTACAGTCCCTGGGAGATCGACCTCGCATCCGACATAAACACTCGGTCTTGCTACACGGCCATCTCACACCACTTGCCGCCGCCTACCCGCCGGCTTTGGGCTCGTGTTGGGCCAGGCTCCTTTCTTCGGCCTTGCCGGGCGACATGCGCCCGGGCCAGCGAGCCTTCGACCCCAGCGAGGTCCGCCATGGCCTCCGTCGGGCCGCGGGCCGTCGCCCTGCGGCTCGAGGAGCATCGGTTCACGGTGAGGTCGACGAACCCCGTGAGCCAGCCTGCCAGGCCGCCGACTCGTTCCTCGAGCACGACCCGATCATCCAGTTCGGCCAGGACGAGCGGCCCCGGCGCTGGAGGGCCCACCCGGACTGGGCGGCAGCCGCCACTGGGGAAGGGCCGACCGCGGCAGCCCACAGGCCCCCGGCGGGCAGGCCCCATCACCGTCCCGCGGAGGGACTCGCTGATCATGGCGACGGTGACCGGTGGCACGCTGGAGAGGTACGCGACGGCAGTCCACGAGTTCGAGACCTACGCGAAGGAGAGGCGCCTGCCGCTGCAGCCGCTAGCACGCCTGGACGACAGCCTCTCCCTCTACTTCGTGGACCTGTTCGACGACGGCTTCGGGGTCTGGGAGGGGCGCAACGCCTTCTACGGGCACAAGCTGCTGAGGCTCCGGACGACGGGCAAGGTCGACCTCCCGAAGGCGCTGGCCTCCCTGAAGGGTTGGACGAAGCGGGCGCCCGGGAGGATGCGTCTGCCGCTGCCCGACATCATCGTGGACGACATCGCGCTGGACCTGGTGGAGCACGGGAACCCCCTGATGGGGGCCGCGGTGGTGATCCAGACAGACACCTACACGCGGCCCTCCGAGGTGGTGGGCCTGAGGCAGGGCCAGATCTTGCCGCCGGCGCCGGTCGCGAAGCTCGGCGCGCACTATGGCATCGTCATCGCGCCCTCGGAGTGGCACGAGACCACGAAGACGGGCGGTCAGGACGACAGCCTGCTCGTGGGCGACGTGGCGAGGCCCTGGCTCACGAGCGTGCTGCGGCTGCTCCACAAGCCCAACGTGTCGGACAAGAAGAAGATCTTCGACTTCACCCTCGGCGACTACGAGCGCGAGGTGAAGAAGTCGGCCGGCCGCCTGGGCTACACCTCCCTGGGCGTGTGCCCGCACGTCTTCCGGCACTCAGGCGCCAGCAACGACAAAGCGCACTCCCGGAGGACGTTGAAAGAGGTTCAGAAGCGCGGGCGATGGGCATCGTCCGCGTCGGTGGCTCGCTACGAAAAGGGTGCCCTGATCTTGCAGCAGTTGCGCAAGGTTCCCTTGGCCAAACAGAGGAAGGCGGCGGAGCGCAGCAGGCGCCTGCCGCAGGTCCTCCTTCAGAAGATTCGTGAAAAGTAGCGGCCACCAGTTCATGATATGGGTATGGGCGAAAGAGGGGCCGTCCAAGATGACAGCCCGACGATGTTTGACAAATTATCTCGTCTCAGGCCTGAGCTTCGATTGGATTACCTTGTCAGAGAGTGCGCGTGAAAGGTGATCCAAACTATATCGCACAGCTTCGCTGGATATGCATGTCTGGGCGAGGTTTTTAGGCCATCTAGGGGTGTGTATAGTCGTAGACGTGAATACCCCAACAGGCCCCTCCTCGCCCGTGCGTGTAAATGCTGACCCTCCGCAACTGCGGTGGCTCAAAGTCTGCCCACCCTCAGCCACCCTCGAGCTCGGCATGCCTCGCTCGTAATTCATTGCTTTTTCCGCTGGGCGAAAGAGGGGCCGTCCAAGATGACAGCCCGACGATGTTCGACAAATTATCTCGTTTCAGGCCTGAGCTTCGATTGGATTACCTTGTCAGAGAGTGCGCGTGAAAGGTGATCCAAACTATATCGCACAGCTTCGCTGGATATGCATGTCTGGGCGAGGTTTTTAGGCCATCTAGGGGTGTGGTTGTTCGTCCTGAGTAGACTCTCGGCGGCGCGCCGGGGGGGGGGGAAGTGAGAGGGGGCGGGCCTTCTCAGAAGGCTCGGAAGTCCTCCAGCCTTCTGAGAAGTTTTCGAAGCTTTCCCCGAAGATGCGGGAAACCTTTCAGAAGGCGAGAGGGCTTCTGAGAAGTCCTGCCGCCTTCTGAGAAGGCCTTCTCCTTCTCCCTTCCCCCCTCGCTCGCCTTAGTGATCGCTGTTCATCCTGAGTCGACTCGGGATGAGAAGCCCGTCCCGGGATGGAGGGCCAGACCTCGGGGGGTGCCACGCCGTGAAGAAACAACCTTCGACGATTCTTGTGTGCTTGATTTTGTTGCAGATCTGTGTTTCGTCTGTTTTTTTCGAACGCGCGGCCCCAGAGGTCCCGACCCCTCCCCCCGTGGGTAGTCTTGGGGCATTTTGACAGGCCCAGGGCCCGACAGCGGGCCCCCCAGGGGCCGAGCTCGCCTTGCCCAGAGCTTCCGGCCTGCGGGCCGAAGCCCCTGATCCAGGCAGAGGGGGACGCGAGTTTCTGTTGGCCGCACGCGGCCGCCTTCGCGCTGCCAGGACTGGCGGGCTTTCAGATGAGGGTGCAGCCTCTCCTCCTCCTCCTCCTCCTCCTCCTCCTCCTCCTCCTCCTCCTCCTCCTCCTCCTCCACCTCCTCCTCCTCCTCTCCTCCTCCTCCTCCTCCTCCTCCTCCTCCTCCTCCTCCCTCCCTCCTCCTCCTCCCCCTCCCCTCCTCCTCCCCTCCTCCTCCTCCTCCTCCTCCTCCTCCTCCTCCTCCTCCTCTCCTACCTCCTCCTCCTCCTCCGCCCTCCCTCCCTCACCTCCCTCCCTCCCTCCCTCCCTCCCTCCCTCCCTCCTCCCTCCCTCCCTCCCTCCCTCCCTCCCTCCCCTCCTCCTCCTCCTCTCTCCTCCTCCTCCCCTCCTCCTCCCTCCTCTCCTCCTCCTCCTCCTCCTCCTCCTCCTCTCTCCTCCTCCTCCTCCCCTCCTCCTCCTCCTCCTCCTCCTCCTCCTCCTCCTCCTCCTCCTCCTCCTCCCTCCTCTCCCTCCCTCCCTCCCTCCCACCCTCCCTCCCTCCCTCCCCTCCCTCCCCCTCCCTCCCTCCCTCCCTCCCTCCCTCCCTCCCCTCCCTCCCTCCCTCCCTCCCTCCTCCCCCTTCTCCCTCCTCCTCCTCCTCCTCCTCCTCCTCCTCCTCCACCTCTCTCCTCCTCCTCCTCCTCTTCCTCCCTCCTCCTCCTGAGCAGCTCGTGTGTAACGGTCCTACGCCTGGTCTGTCGTGCCGGAGGGCGCACGGCGCGATTCAGAGCCGGTGGCTCGTGGCCTGCGGTCGTGGTCGCTCTGGTCGTGGCCTCCCTGGTCCTGGCTCGTGGCCTCTCTGGTCGGGGCTCGCGGTCCCTGGACGGTCCGACCCCTGGAGGCCCGAGGCGGCGGGGCCGAGTCCGCCTTGGTTCGGGCGGGGCTGGGACGGGCGGCTCGTCATCCCGCGCCGCTTCTTGTTACACCGTGTGGGGTCCGGCAAGGGCCCTCGGAGGCCGAGAACGGCCAAGACCTGCCCGCCGTTTTCTTCTTTGTCCAAACGTCGGGAGGAGGAGGAGGAGGAGGAGGAGGTGGGAGGAGGAGGAGGGAGGAGGTGGGAGGAGGAGGAGCGCTCTGATCAGGCCGCGGCGCCCGATGCATCCTCCAGAGCTGCCAGGTCTCAGAAATCCTCGATTGATCCTCGTCCGATTTTCTCCTCGTCCTGGCCTCGACTTATTGGCTTCTCGGAGCCGCAGGAGGGAAGCACCAGGGCGCCTCGGCGTAGCGGGGTCGGCCACCTTGCTGGCAACTCCTCCTCCTCCTCCTCCTCCTACTACTACTGCTACCTACTTCTCGTATTCCTACTCCTACTCCCACTCCCATTCCTACTCCCACTCCCACTCCCACTCCCACTCCTACTCCTACTCCTACTCCTACTCCTACTCCTACTCCTACTCCTACTCCTACTCCTACTCCTACTCCTACTCCTACTCCTACTCCTCCTCCTCCCCCTCCTCCTCCTCCTCCTCCTTGGCTACGTCACTTGTAGTGTTTATATAATCCCATAGAGTATCCTCCTCCTCCTCCTCCTCCTCCTCCTCCTCCTCCTCCTCCTCCTCCTCCTCCTCTGGGGGTTTAGTGGGAGGAGGACGGGGCGGAGCGTTGGCAGCCTCCCTCTTGTCACCTTGCTGGCGGTGCAGTCTACCTGGCTGTCGGTTGCGGGGGTTCTTGAGTGAGTCGAATGGGTCGCTATCGTGGTTTTAGAGTCTGGGGGAGCACGCAGGCGACGTGGACGGTAAGCCATACACGATCGAGTCGACCTTCCCAAAACATCTCGCGCTATCGACATCCAGTTGCACTCAGGCCACGTCGCCTAAGTCGGCCTCGTTCTGATGTCCTCTGCTTGCTGCCGCAGCCGCTACAGTGCTGGCATTGAATGGTCCGAGTAGCGCCAGACAGCAGGGGCAGGAGCAGGATTTCCGCCGCGGGAGGCAGCAGCGAACAGCGAGCGGGAGGGGCCAGAGGAAAGCACGAGGACGCCGCGGCAGCGAGGTTGGCTGGGCGTACGCGGAGAGGCTCGACCGCGACCCGGCCCGCGCTGGGTGGCTGCCGTTCGACCGGTGCCAGGAGCTGCCGGACGGTTCGTCGTACGCCTACGTTGTGGAGGAGGAGCCGCCCGGCCGCGGGTGGGCCCGCGGGGTGCGCCCTTGGTTGGCCACGCGTGAGGGCGGCCCGCCGCCGGAGTGTTCTTTTGGTGCGCGGCTCTCGCGAGAGGTTCTTGGGGAACTCCTGGGGCCATCTTACGGGCTCTCCCGGGGCTCCCCGTGGGGCTCTCTTGGGGCTGTCCTGGGGGTCTCTTGGGGCTCTCTTGAGGCACTCTTGGGGCTCTTCTGAGGGGTCTTGGGGCCCTCTGGGGGCTCTTTTGGGGGGTCTGGGAGGCCTCTTGCGGCCGTCTTGGACCCCTTCATTCAAAAAGAGGGGTGTATTAAATTCAGGCTTCTCCTCTCGGAGGCCCAAAAGAGGCGTCTTGGGGCGCTCTTGGACCGCTCTTGGGGCGCTCTTGGGCGCTCTTGGGGCCGTCTTGGGGCCCTCTTGCGCCTCTCTTGGGGCTATGTTGGGCCATCTTGGGGCCATCTTGACGCCTCAAGAGCCCATCTGAAGCGAAAAAGGGAAACGGCAAAAACCATTGACTTTCCGCAGGTTTTGAACCTATTTTGGCCTCTTGGGGGGTCCTTGGAGGGCTCGGAGGGCACTTGAAACCGTCTTGGGGCCTTCTTGGGGCCTCTTGGATGAGTGTTGGAGGCTATCTTGAGCCGTCTTGAGGTATGTTGAGCGATCTTGGAGGCCATCTTGGGCTAGCTAATGCCCTCTTGAAGCTATCTTGGGCCGTCTTGGGACCTCGTCGGCCATCTTGGAAGCCTCTGGGGCTGTCTTGGGGCCCTCTGGGGCCGTTTTGGGCGCTCTTGGAGGCCTCTCGGGCCGTGTTGGGGCGATCCTGGAAGCCTCTAAGGCCGCGCCGGTAAGCTCCCAAGGCGAGAACGTCAGAAACTTGCAAAAACTAGAGGGACATCACAAATTTCTGCCTCTGTAGGCCCTCTTGGGAGTTCTCTTGGGGCCTCTTGGGGGTCTCTTGGGGCCTCTCGGGGGCCTCTCGGAGGCTTCTTGAAGGCCTCTTCGGGCTTCCAGGTGACCTCTCTGCGCCTAGAGCTCGACATGTCCGTCCGGGTCCCTCGTCTGGGCCCGCTCTTGGAGCTGTCTTGGGAGCCTCTTCGGCCATCTTGGAAGCCTCTGGGGCTGTCTTGGGGCCCTCTGGGGCCGTTTTGGGCGCTCTTGGAGGCCTCTCGGGCCGTGTTGGGGCGATCCTGGAAGCCTCTAAGGCCGCGCCGGTAAGCCCAAGGCGAGAACGTCAGAAACTTGCAAAAACGACATCTGCCTCTGTAGGCCCTCTTGGGAGTTCTCTTGGGGCCTCTTGGGGGTCTCTTGGGGCCTCTCGGGGGCCTCTCGGAGGCTTCTTGAAGGCCTCTTCGGGCTTCCAGGGGACCTCTCTGCGCCTAGAGCTCGACATGTCCCTCCGGGTCCCTCGTCTGGGCCCGCTCTTGGAGCTGTCTTGGGAGCCTCTTCGGCCATCTTGACAGCCTCTGGGGCTGTCTTGGGGCCCTCTGGGGCCGTTTTGGGCGCTCTTGGAGGCCTCTTGGGCCGTGTTGGGGCGATTCTGGAAGCCTCTAAGGCCGCGCCGGTAAGCTCCCAAGGCGAGAACGTCAGAAACTTGCAAAAACTAGAGGGACATCACAAATTTCTGCCTCTGTAGGCCCTCTCGGGGGCCTCTCTTGGGGCCTCTTGGGGGTCTCTTGGGGCCTCTCGGGGGCCTCTCGGAGGCTTCTTGAAGGCCTCTTCGGGCTTCCAGGGGACCTCTCTGCGCCTAGAGCTCGACATGTCCGTCCGGGTCCCTCGTCTGGGCCCGCTCTTGGAGCTGTCTTGGGAGCCTCTTCGGCGATCTTGGAAGCCTCTGGGGCTGTCTTGGGGCCCTCTGGGGCCGTTTTGGGCGCTCTTGGAGGCCTCTCGGGCCGTGTTGGGGCGATCCTGGAAGCCTCTAAGGCCGCGCCGGTAAGCTCTCAAGGCGAGAACGTCAGAAACTTGCAAAACCTAGAGGGACATCACAAATTTCTGCCTCTGTAGGCCCTCTTGGGAGTTCTCTTGGGGCCTCTTGGGGGTCTCTTGGGGCCTCTCGGGGGCCTCTCGGAGGCTTCTTGAAGGCCTCTTCGGGCTTCCAGGGGACCTCTCTGCGCCTAGAGCTCGACATGTCCGTCCGGGTCCCTCGTCTGGGCCCGCTCTTGGAGCTGTCTTGGGAGCCTC
>CAUYUJ010016968.1:30320-47820 GCA_963575745.1 Prorocentrum cordatum
CGACCGACGACACGACCGACGACGACGACGACGACGCGACACGAACGACGACGACGACGACGACGACGACGACGACGACGACGACCGAACGACGACGACGAAACGACGACGACGACTAACTACAACTACACTACGACTACTACTACTAAACTACTACTACTACTACTACTAACACTACAACAACTACCACTACACTGACTACGACTACGACTACAGACTACATTTACGACTAACTACTACTACTACTACTAACTACTACTACTACTACTACTACTACTACGACTACGACTACGACTACGACTACGACTACACCTACTACTACTACAACTACTGCTACAACTACTACCACTACTACTACTACTACTACTACTACTACTACTACTACTACTACTACTACTACTACTACTACTACTACTACTACTACTACTATTACTAACTACTACTACTAATACTAACTACTACTACTACTACTACTACTACTACTACGACTACTACGACTACTACTACTACTACTACTACTACTACTACTACTACTACTACTACTACTACTACTACTACTACCTACTACCTACAACCTACTACCTACTACCTACTACCTACTACCTACTACCTACTACCTACTACCTACTACCTACTACCTACTACCTACTACCTACTACCTACTACCTACTACCTACTACCTACTACCTACTACTACTACTACTACTACTACTACTACTACTACTACTACTACTACTACTACTACTACTACTACTACTACTACTACTACTACTACTATTACTACTACTACTACTACTACTACTACTACTACTACTACTACTACTACTACGAATAAAGCAAATACTAATCATATTAATAACATAAACCCATAGGAATAAGATTAACATTGCTACGAATGATAGTATCACTAGTAATACTGATATTGCGAACCTGCATGCTCATATGAGGAATATTAGGAATGCGATTACTAATAAGACAAGTAAGACGAGCATTAGTAATATTAATACGGCAAATGATAAGAAAGCGAATATTCATATTAATGAAAGCAATAATGCGACTAATCATAACATTTTCTACTATGGGCAGGAATACTAAGAAAGACGGTAGGAAAAATACTAATACCAATATGAGTATTACTAATTATTACAAGAAGAAGAATATGAATCGGAGGAAGAATAGTAATAATACTCATAGCAACAATAATAATACTGCTACGACTAATAGTATTATTAGTTACATTATTAAAGAATGATACAAACAGTAATGCGAATACTGATAATAATAATAGTACCAATAATATCAACAATAAGAGGAGGAGGCGGAAGAGGAGGATGAGGAGGAGGAGGAGCAGTAGGAGGAGGAGGAGGAGGAGGAGGAGGAGAAGCAGGAGCAGGAGCAGGGAACGGGCCCGTAGATTGCCGGAAGTTGGGTTGGGGCGCGTTTGGGGGCGTGGCAGCTGCTGGCTCGCGCCGGTGGTCGGGGCGCGCTGCGCGGCTGCATCGCCCGTGATAGGGCCTGCCGCTGTGGGTGCCGCCGCGGCGGCTGCGACCGCTTCCGACCGTGGCCATGCTTGGGCCGTCTCTGGCCCTCCTGGGGCTCGGGCTCCGCTGGGCCGTCTTGCCGCCCTCTGGCTGGCTCCTGGGGTCCCCCTGCGAGCCACCAGGGGGTGCCTCTGGGGGACGTCTCGGAGGAACCAGAAGCCAGGACAGCGGTGCGTTCCAAGTTTTCCACGGATTCCATGGTTCTCGCGAATTCCGCGGTCTCCCTTTGTTCTGCACGGGCTCCAGCAACGAGGGCCGCCAGATGCTTCTGCAAATCCTGGAGCGCATCCTGTGCCAATCCCACCATCTGCATCCTCCTCGCCCTCACGTCTTCGGGCCACGAAGGCCTGGGCGACCAGCCAAGCGGCCTGTGACGGCCGCCCACGCGCGCGCGCGCGGGCGGGGCCGTGCAGGATGCGCGCACGGCCGTGCGCGCGTCTGCCGGAGCGATGTCGTCGTCGTCGTCGTCGTCGTCGTCGTCGTCGTCGTCGTCGTCGTCGTCGTCGTCGTCGTCGTCGTCGTCGCCCGCGTCGTCGTCCTGGCCCGCGTCGTGTCCCCCGACCGCGTCGTCGCCCGCGTCATCGTCCTGCAAGCTCGCGCCGCGTCGACGCGGCGGCGACTCCGGCGCGGGCCTTCGGGCCGAGCGCCGCCAGCGGGCGGCCTCGGCAGGCCTCGGCAGGCCGCGGTCGCCGCAGCCTCGGAGCGCTCCGCGGCGGCGTCGGCAGCCAGCGCCACGAGCCGCCGCGGCGCGAGCCTGCCGAGGGGCTCTGCGGGCCACGGCCGCCCTCTGGCGGCCGGGGCCTCCCCAGCGAGGCGCGCCCCGCGGGGCGCAGCTGCCGCACGGCCTCCCAGGGGGGGAGCGGAGGGAGCTCTTGCCCGAGGGGCGGCGGCATCCCGCGAGCCTCCGAGCAGCTCTCCGCTCGCAGGCCGTCGCGGCACGGACCGGCCGCAGGCGTGGGCGGAGCCCTCGAGGAGAGGCCTGGGCGGCGGAGCGGGTTGCGACGCCGCCGCGCGCGCGTGCGCAGCCGCGGGTGCACCGCCGTGCACGCACGTGCTGGAGCGGCGGGGTGGCTCCTGGCCCAGCAAGGGCCAGAGCTCCGAGGGCGCGGCTCCATCCCTCGCCGCCGCCTCTCCCCTCCAGCCCTGGCCTGCCCCCCTCCCCCTGCTGCTCCTCGTCCGAATCGAGAGCGCACGCATGCTCGCGAATCCTCAATGCCTGATCCTGCTCACAGCTCGCCCTGGTTGCCTGGCTGCTGGACCGACTGCGCGCCCACGCCCTGCACAGGTCCGAGCAGCCGACGGCCTCGCTCGCTCGCTCGCCGCCTCGGGGGACCGCGGCGGGCGGTGCGCCTGGACACCTGCGGGCCCCAGGGGGCCCAGCGTATCCGTGTCCACCGCCACCTGGGGTCCCAGGATGCAGGCGATCGCAAACGTGGATTCGTGGGGGCGTGGCGCAGCGACGGGTCCCGCTTCCATGGGGAGTCGCGGGTTTCCGCCGCCGCGCCAGGCGGCACCGGCGGCATTTTGGGGAGGGCACCTCCCCCGATCATGGATTTGGCGACCGCGCGCCAAATCCACGGATCGCTAATCCATGTTTGCGCGCCCCCGACATATGCGGGCCCCAGGGGGCCCAGCGTATCCGTGTCCACCGCCACCTGGGGTGCCAGGATAGCTGCTCCCCAGGCAGTGGATGTGGATGAGGCCCCGCCCAGCAGGAGCGCAGCCGCGGACAAACCCCTCGCGGAGAGCCCCGCGCCCGCGCCGCGAAAAGTCACAGCCGGATCCCAAGACCCTTCTCTCTTCCTGGTGCTGTTGAGCGACGCAGAAAACGTGTTCGATGGTGCCGACATTCGCGCGTAAGCTGCCCGCGTAAGCTCGCGCTTAAGCGCCCTCTTCGCCACGCGGTGTACCACGCCGGTGGCCCGCGTGAGCCACGTAAGGTTGCTGCGCCATCTCGCGTGAGACCCCTTTGTTTTCGTCGCTCATCTGTCGAGCTGGATCGACCCGTGCTGCTCCTGAAGCCCGAAACCGCCCGCGCCAGCGTCGCGAAACATACCGGCCGGACCCCTTCCGAGGCGGGAATTTACACATGACCACCGCCTGGAGGGTCAATTTTTGGGGATCTCGGCAGGCGGTGGATACGGATATGCTCGGGCCCCCAGGGGGCAACATATATCCCTATCCACCGCCCGCTGGGGCACCAGGACGTCGGTTCCCAGGCGGTGGATCTAGATATGGATATGGCTCGGGAAACGATCTACTACAAGGTGCGTATACCATGTGTTCGGGTCGGACGCGCGCCTCCAAGGACAACATGCAGTACTGGCATGTCTCTGTGCGTCCCACTGGGCCCTTCTCTTCGGGCCCTTCTCTTCCCGCGCGCCTCTTCCGCGGCCGGACCGGGCCCGTGCCGTATCGTGTTCCCGCGGCCCGAGGCCGGGGGTGAAAACGAGCGCCCCGTGTGAAGAGCCTGCGACGCCCGGACCCAGGCATGCGGGGGCGAGGAGGAGGAGGGAGGAGGGAGGAGGAGGAGGGAGGAGCAGGAGGAGGAGGAGGAGGAGGAGGAGGAGGAGGAGGAGGAGGAGGAGCGGAGGAGCAGGAGGAGGGAGGCGAAGGAGGAGGAGGAGGAGGAGGAGGAGGAGAGGAGGAGGAGGAGGAGGAGGTCTTGCTTTTCTCACGGCGGGGACCCCCGGCGTCCCGACCCTTCCCTCGGGACCGGCTTCTCGCTCCGAGTCGTTTCTTGACGGTCTTGGGGGCCGGCGAGGGCCCCGAGAGGCCTCGGGGGGCCACGCGCCTCCCGTCGTGATCACTTCTCGCCGCGAGCGTGCCTGGGGACCACAGGCCTCCCGTCGTGATGTTTGCACGACGCGAGCACGCCTGGGAATCTCAGGGTTGGCTTAAGTCGGGCGTGTCCCTCTACAGGAATAATACAAGCAATAATCAAGAAATGATATGGGGACGATCTTTGTTTGAAATATGTTTGAGCATATGTTTGCTTATTTTTTGAGTATCTTGAATCTGTCTTCCAAAATCCGCCTGTAGGAGGACACGCCCGACCTCAGCGCAGGCGGCGTGGGCGACCCCCTCGAGGCCCGCGCCTCGCCAGCCCGGTGACGCCCCCCCTCGCAGGGGGGCGGGCGGGCTCGCGCTGCCGGGAGCACCGCAGGGTTTGCCGGGCGGCTCCGCGCGGGGCTCGCCGAGGGGCTCGCCGAGGGGCTCGCCGAGGGGCTCGCCGAGGGGCTCGCCGAGGGCCTCGCCGAGGGGCTCGCCGAGGGGCTCGCCGGTGGGCTCGGCGGTGGGCTCGCCGAGGGACTCGCGGCCGCCGCCCTGCCTCTTCGGGCGGCGGAGTCTACACATAAAGCCGCTGCCCCCGGGCCGGGCCCATCCTGAACCCAGGAGCCCAGGAGCTGCGCGTACGCCCTCCTGGCCAATGCCAGGAGGGCGTGGCGTATACACCGCTGCTGGGTTGGGCTCGGCGGTGGGCTCGGCGGTTCAGGATGGGCGCGGCCAGGGAGCAGTGGGTAATCATAGACTTCGTCGCCCTGCCTCGCAGAGGAGGGGGAAGGATGCCGATGCCGCCGCAGCAGTCAATGTAACAACAGCAGCCACTACAAATTACTCGTCCAGGGAGGCCCTCGTCGCCACGGCGGGACTCTCCACGGAGGACTGGTCTGGGCGCACCCCTGGAGTGGTCGGAGGAGTGGCAATCTGGGCGGCCGTTTTGTTCGGAGGTTGATAGACCTCCTACCCTGATACGTCGATTGGCGAATTGGCCGTTTTCGGTTCGCGAGAGGGCGTCGCGGCCGTCATTTTTGCGGGTCCAGGTCCGTCGGTTTCGGTTTTAGGCCGTTTTCATTAAAGGGAGGTTTGCTAAAGGGAGGTTTGTCCACCGCCGATGTGTGTCCCCCCACCCTCCCTTCTTCCCTCCCTCCCTCCTCCCTCCCTCCTCCATCCCTCTTCCTCGCAGGTAGCTCCTTCTCGTCTGGCCACAAGACGTGTCGGTAGGACGGGGCGGGCGATTCGTCTGAGACCTCCCGCAACGTCAGACCCTAAAGCTTCAGATGTCCAACAGGCACAGGGACGAAGGGGGGCATCAGCGCCGCGCAGATTCGTCTCAAAAGTTATCATGAGTTACCGAGATGGAGGGGACCGTTTTTCAAAATGAAACTCTCGCTTCACCGCCGCGCGCATTCGTCAAACGTGTCCAGCAGCTGCAGTGATGGAGGCCGATTCCTTTTCAAATGGGGCTTTCGCCTTGGCGCCGCGCATGTCCGTTTCAAACGCTTGCAGCAGTTAGCTCCAAGGATGGAGTGTGGGAGGGGGGTGTTCTCAAAATGGAGCTCTCGATTTAGCGCCACGCACCTCCGTCCTACGGGTCCGCAGGGAGGCATGGCGGTTCCTTGGCAAGGTGTGGCTCTCGCACCAGCGACGCGCATATTCGTCCTGCGAGCTTTCCACAAGTACGAGCATGTAGAGCTTTTTTTCGTTTCAGCACGGGGCCTTCGCCCGAGACTTTCTCACATATTGACATCCGGATCTCGAACCTATGTGGCAGCCGCGCCCGCGGAGGGCGGCTGCTTTTTTACAAGAGGGGCTGTCGCTGGAGACGTCCTCGAAGATCACGGCCAGGAGCGTCAGCAGATGGCGGCGGTCCTGCTCCAAAAAACGGGGCTCTCGCTGGGCACCCCGTGGAGCTGTGCGGTGCTGTGTGGTGTCTGGCCATGCCTTTCCGGCAAGGACCGACCACAACGATGTTTAGCTTGGGTTTTTACCCTCGTTGTGTTTTTCGCTTCGTTGTGCATTGTTGTTCCGTTGTGCAGTGCCTTTTCGGATAGCAGGGAGCGCGAAAAGTTTTCGCACTCCCTGCCATCCGCTAGAAGGGTGCAAGGCAGTGTCTTCTCAAACGGGGCTCCCGCCTCCACTGCAGGCGCACGGGATGCTGATCTTTCAAGGGGGGCGCTCCTTGTACTGAAGAGGAATGGTTGAAGAGACTTGTAGTCCGAGGCGGGAATTTATCCATAAGCACCGCCTGGGTGATCGATGTCCCGGACCTCCACAGGCGGTGGATATGGATACATTCGGGCCGCCGGGGGCAAGCATATATCCATATCCATCGCCCGCCGCGGCACCAGGACGTGAGTTCCCTGGCGGTGGATATGGAGAAATCCCCGTCTCGCACTTGCAGGGAGGTGAATTGGAAAGGGAGGGTGTGTTGCAGCGTTGTTCGATGCATCTTGGGTTCACTCTGGTTCCCCTCCCTGCTCCCTCCTCCTCCCTGCCTCGCCCTCCTTCCCCCGTCTTCCCCGCTCCCTCCCTCCCTCCCTCCTCCTCGCCCGTCCTCCCTGCTCCTCCTGCTCCTCCCCCTTCCCCCCTCCTCTCCTTCACCCCCTCACCGACCCGAGCCTTCCCTGCCACAGAGCTGGAGTGGCCGGGCAAGATATCGATCTGGCGGGCGGTGGGGAAGGGCAGATGCGCCCATTCCGCTTCTCGCTCATCGGCGACCGTCGGCTTGACGCCCTCTTGCGCCGTCGCGACCTGACCCCCTCCCGTAGTTGCCCTGGCACGCCCGTGTTAAGCGCAACACGTGCCGTGTTCGAAGCGTCTGGGTTGAACGAGCTGCGTGCTGGCTCGGCACGCATCGGCCCGCGTTTCGGCGAGCGCACCGCGCGAGCCCTGCGTTTTCAGCCTGCTGGTTGAGCTCCGTGTCAGCACAGCACGCCACGGGTTGCGTGTTGAGTACTTCACCGAGCGCGTCCCACTGCTCGCAAAGTGCCTACTCGCAAACGTCCGAAAAACACATGTCTGCTTCGATGTAATTTCTTGTAGATCCCCCCCGGCGGATGCAGGCCATTTGCGAGTAGTCACTTCGCGAATAGTGGAACGCGCTCGTCTAGTATTGGGGCCCCCCCTTCCCCTGGGATCGGTATCCCTCGGCAACTTTGCCGGCACCTCGCGCCGCGCGCCAGTGGCATCGAAGCTTTGAGCCAACAGTCTGGTGGCTGCTCATGCAACGCCCAGCCACCTGGGGACCTTCCACCCCTACAGTAGAGACTTCCAGTCCTCCCTCCTCCTCCTCCTCCTCCTCCTCCTCCTCCTCGCCCTCCTCCTTCTCCTCCCACTTCCTCCTCCTCCCCCTCCTCCCTCCTCCCTCCTCCCTCCTCCCTCCTCCCCCTCCCTCCTCCTCCTCCTCCTCCTCATCCTTTCGCCCCTCCTCCGCCTCCTCCTCCTGCTCTTCCTCCTCCTCCTCCTCTTCCTCCTCCTCCTCCATCGTTCCTATTTCTTAAAATGATTCCTCCCTGTCGTACCCCGAAGCCAGTCGGGAGGGCGGACCGGGCGTTTCGCCTGAGGCTTCCTTACAATGTATGTTCCTGAAGCTTAAGCATTTCCAACAGTTTCACATCTGGGGTGCGGCCTTTTTTCAACATGTGGATTTCGCCTTAGCGGTGCGCACATTCGCTTTAATACTTTGCAGCAAGAGCTTCACGGATTGAGGGCGAGCTGTTTTTTTCAATGTGGCTCTCGCCTAAGCGCCGCGCGCATTCTTCTTGCTTTGCAGCAAGAGTTTCACGGGTTGAGGGCGAGCTGTTTTCAAATGTGGTTCTCGCCTTAGCGCCGCGCACATTCGCCCTACAACATTGCAAGAGTTCCACGGATTCAGGGCAGTTGCTTTTCAACATGTGGTTCTCGCCGTGGCGCTGCGCACATTCGTCCTACATGATTGCGGAAGTTTCGCGGATTCCCATGGTCAACGTCCCAGAAATTTTGTTTTCGAGCGATTCAGGACTGTCAGGGCGCAAGAGTTATGTTGATTCGTGGCATTGAAGTTCCAGGAATGGTGTTCTGGCACGATTCGGGATCGTCAAGACGCAAAAGTCAGATTGATGTGTGGCGTTAGAGTTCCGTGCACGGTGTTTGCTTCAGGATCTTCAAACGGTTGTCTCCCAACGGGACACTTCCCTGAGTGGAAATGAATCCTCGTGTGGCCTGTGAAGAGGGAGCTTGGAGTGAGGCTTTATTCCAACATCGTTGATGAGTCTTGGATTTGCACTGGTCCTCCTCCTCCTCCTCCTCCTCCTCCTCCTCCCCCTCCTCATCCTCCTCTTCCTCCTTCTCCTCCTTTTCCTAATTCTCCTCCATCTCTCCCTCCTCCTTCTCCTCCTCCTCCTCCTCCTCCTCCTCCTCCTCCCCATTTTCCTCCCCGTCTTCCTCCTCCCCGCTCCCCGAGGACACGCCGCCGGGCTCGCCGCTGCGCTCGCCGAGGGAGAAGCCGTGGTTGCCCCCGGACGACAGCAAGGAACTGTTCGGCGATCCCCCGCCGGTGCTCCGCGGGGCCCAACGGGCCGAAGGACGGAGGAGGAAGAACGTGAGTTGGGGGCAGAAGGAGAAGGGATGAGGAAGGAGGGCGGAGGGAGGGGGAGGAGGAGGAAGGCGGAGGAAGGAAGAGGAGCAGGAGGAGGGCGGAGGGAGGAGGAGGAGGAGGAGGAGGAGGGGAGGAGGAGGAGGAGGAAAGGAGAGGAGGGGAGGAGGAGGAGGAGGATGAGGGAGGAGGAGGAGGGTTGAAGGATGGAGCAAGAATTTGAGGATGATCATGATGATGGGGAGGAGGAGGAGGAGGAGGAGGAGGAGGAGGAGGAGGAGGAGGAGGAGGCGGAGGCGGAGGCGGAGGAGGAGTAGGAGGAGGAGGAGGAGGAGGAGGAGGAGGAGGAGGGAGGAGGAGGAGGAGGAGGAGGAAGGAGGAGGATTTGCTGTTGTTGCTGCTGCTGACGACGACGACGATGACGACGACGACGACGATGATGATGATGATGGTGATGGTGATGGTGATGGTGGTGATGATGATGATGATGATGATGATGATGATGATGATGAGGAAGCTCATTCAGAGGACAATGCTGATGATACTGATGATGCTGCTGACGATGATGATGCTGGTGATGGTGGTGGTGGTGCTGCCGTGGATGAAGATGATGATGCTGATGATGCTGATGATGAAGGTGATGGTGATGGTGGTGGTGATGGTGATGATGATGATGACGATGATGATGATGATGGTGATGGTGATGGTGATGGTGATGGTGATGATGATGATGATGATGATGATGATGATGATGATGATGGTGTTGGTGGTGGTGATGATGACGCGGACGATGATGATAATGCTGCTGATGATGCTGATGATGATGTAGATTATGTTGCTGATGATGATGACGATGACGATGACGATGATAATGACGACGATGATGATGCTGCTGATGATGATGATGCTGCTGTTGATGATGATGCTGATGCTGATGCTGATGATGACGATGATGCCGTTGCTGCTGATGATGCTAATACTGGTGATGATGCCTATGATGATGATGCTAGTGGTGATGATGTGATGATCATGTGATGATGATGATGGTGGTGGTGATGATACTGATGATGATGATGATGATGATGATGATGGTGATGATGATGATGATGATGATGATGATGATGCTGATGCTGATGCTGATGCTGATGCTGATGCTGATGCTGATGTGATGTGCTGATGATGATGATGATGATGATGATGATGGAGATGGTGATGATGAGGATGATAATGAGGATGAGGATGAGGATGATGAGGATGAGGATGAGGATGATAATGATGATGACGACGACGATGATGATGATGATGATGATGATGAGGATGATGATGATAACAATGATAATGATAATGATAATGATGATGAGGATGAGGATGAGGATGAAGATGAGGATGAAGATGAAGATGAAGATGATGACGAGGATGATGACGATGATGATGATGAAGATGGTGATGATGAGGATGATGATGAGGATGAGGAAGATGAAGATGAGGATGAGGATGATGATGATAATGATGATGACGATGACGATGACGATGACGATGATGATGATGATGATGATGATGATGATGATGATGATGATGATGATGATGATGATGATGATGATGATGATGTGCTGATGTGTTCTTCCAGTGCGCTCGGCTGCACGAGCCAGTGGCAGATCTGGCACAAGCTCGGGCGGCACTCGCCTGCACCGCTCAGTAATCAGACTCGCTTGGGAAGCGCGCTCGAGCTCAGATTGCTGTGGGAGCATGACTCTCTGTGAAGGTGTTGCCACCTCTGAGAATCGTGACGGTTGCTAGGACAAACGATCAGGACATCGGAGGTCCGCGTCTGCGCTCCCCCCCCCCAAGTGGCGGCGCCTCTGCCAGCGGCGCCTGCGCTGGCGGCTCGGCGGCGCCCGGCGGCGGCGCCTGCGCCGGTGGCTCGGTCCACCCGGCTTGCGTCGGTGAGCACTCTTTTATTCGGCGTTTCGACCTTCGGCTTAAGTCGGGCCTCCTACAGGGGGGATTTTGGACGACGAATGATAAAAAGATAACCGAAAAGTACCCCAAAATTATTAAAAAGTGCTAAAAAATCATCCCCACTGTATTTTTTAAACTATTTTTGAATATTCCTCCTGTGGAGGGACGTGCCCGCCTTGACATTGGGCGGAAAAGGGGGGGGAAGGGGGGTCTGGCTCCGGACCTCTGCTTAACGTGCGACTGTCTGCAAAAGTGCGGCCTCTGGGGGAGACTCCACCCGTTCGAAACAGGCGCCGCAAACCAGTCTGGATCTACTCCATCGGGGGAGGGGGGGGGGGTTGGGGGCCCGCGCCGATCGGCACAACAATGAATAAAAAACGATCCTTTGTTCCCATCGTCCTTAGGGACCACATTCCAGAAAGAGTGTCGAGCACCTAGAAGAGTATCGAAACAATGTCTGCCCAATACACGCTGGCGCAGTGTCGAACGAGTGTCGCCTCCCAGGACCCGGCACGCGAACACCCTCCAGCTTGGATGCGTTTTTGGTGTTCGATGCTTTGTTCTGGTGATGAAGGCTACAGGGTTGGACCATCTTAATACTCGGTAGCCTCCGATTCCAATTGTGGCGCTTCGGTCAACGGCGCGGCGGCGGCGCCTGCGCCTCCTCCTCCTGCTTCTCCTCCTCCTCCTCCTCCTCCTCCTCCTCCTCTTTCTTTTTCTGTTTCTCTTCCTCTTTCTCCCTCCTCCTCCTCCTCCTGGACGCTGCGGGCCACGCGCGGTCCATCCGCGTGGCCCCGCGCCGCCCGCGCGGCCCCGCGCGGACGCCGCGAGCTGCGCGCTCGGGCGCGTGCCGCGCATGCACCGACGAACGAACGACGAGCCGAATCCCAAGCGGACGCGCGCGCCAGAAACGGGGCCGCGCACGCGCACGGCCCCCCCAGGCCAGAGAAGCGGGGGGGGACGCCTCCAGGGCACTAGCGGGGGAGAGGGGGCGCGGCAAGGGCCAGGCGGCAGCCGTGGAACCCCGAGGCCAGGCCGAGATAGAAGAGGGGGGGGGACGCCTCAAGGCCTCTCTGGGACGGAGGGGGGGGGGGGGGGACGGCCTCCGAGAACCTCGGGCGGGCGCCCGCCAGGCCCCATCTCGACGCGGGGCCGTCTCCCCTTCCCCCCTCGGCGGCCGCCGTCGCCCCCCGGCGTTCATGCTGGCGTAAAGCTCTGCGGCCGAGATACCACCGAACATCGCGATGGCGCGGCCGATCTCGGCGCCCCTGAGCCCACGTCACGGGCCGATGCGTCGAAGCCGGCCCCGCGACGAATGACGGCTGTCTCTGATGCGATGTCCCGCCGAAGGTGTTGCACACCAAGCGCGACTGGTCCAGCTATGCATGGCGACTGTGAGCTGCCCGAAGGCAGCGATACGACGCGTGGCGACGTGAGCCCAGCGGTCCGCGCGCAGCCCCTGTTCGCCTCAGGGGGCCGACGGTCTCGCGCCCAGTTCAAGTCGGTCCTCCGAAAAGGCCGACGGTTCCGAGCTGGAGTCCCAGTCGGCTCCCCGCGGAGCGACGGTCCGTGCCCCAGTCCCAATCGGTCCTCCGAAAGGGGCCGACGGTTCCAAGCAACGCCCCAGTCGACTCCTCGTGAAACGACTGTTTGCGCGCATCCCAGCTGGGGCTCGCGCTCGAACGTGCGTCCCAACGCCTGGTCGTGCTTGGCCATCATCTACATGTATTGCGTCCAACAGCTTCATCTCCCACCTGACTCCAACGCCCACCCTTCGGCGCCAGCGGCGCCGTGGAATGCAGGGGGGCTGCCCCCACCCTTCGGCGCAATGCGCTGTGGGGGCTAGCCTGCGAGACCGTATGATCGCGTAACAGGCGATGAGGAAATGTATGTTGGCTCGAGCAAGAAAGGACCTCGATGCCAGTTGTGTTCTCAATCGGTCATTGCGCTCGCCATGGTGCTCGAAGAATAATGCCAGTGTCTCGCCGGTAAAAATGCGCCCCCCCCCCCCCCCATACTGCTGCACTGTATAATTGAGTCTCTCTTCAATACTGCAATCCATTGCATGTGCGTGGTCGCTGTTGATGATGACCGAATCGGTTCTCTGGCGATGCGCTGGCATTCGGGTAAGTTGTCGATGCTCGGGCTCCTCGGGTAGAGTGCACATGTAGTTGTCGCAACTGCGCGCTCGCACAGTTGGAGTGCAATCGTCCTAGTCGCGTTGTTGTTCGCCATCGCCCATTGCCCAGCCACTTGTAGCAAGTGTCGAAGACCCCAGGGGTGGTTACTATTGCGGAGCTGGATGTTGTCGCGGTCTGTGCTGCAATCGATGATGTATAAAGCTACTTCCCGCCGTCGCATGTGGTGTCGGACATCCTCTACAATATCAGCAATGACTTCCGCAGCATCGATAGCGTATACCTCGATGCTCTTGCCGGCGCGATTGACCACCTCTTGGACCGAATCGGCCATTCCCTCCAGGCTTGTGGCTTGACTATCTACCAAGAGTACGATGGTGGGCTGTGTCCGAGGTTGCTGTGTGTCAGTGCACTGCGTCGGTGGTCGGCATGCAGGTCGCGCGCCGTTGTCGCGTCCTGATGTGCTGCGTCTGTCTGTAGGTCGGCGTCGCCGCCTGCGGCATGCGCAGGTTTTATGACCATGGTGCCGAAACCGTCATGGAGAATCGGGCCGATGGCTGGGCCGTGTAGCTGTAGTACTGGTGCTTCTGCGTAGTCCTCGGGTAGTCCATAGTGCTGTTTACGCCTCCGTAAGCTATTGATTTCCTGCTTGTCGCCCCCCAGCTCATTGCCCGTTGGTCGCGTGCCTGAATGGGGCCAGGATGTGCCGCATCGCCTCGATGCCAGAACGCGCTTGAGAAATCTGCTGGGCGCGCGGGGGCCCTTCGAGCATGTGCGACACGCGCTGCTCGCAGCGATCTGGTTTAGGTCCGCGGCCAGCTTGCGGCAGGGAAAGACGCGCTTGGAATGCGCAGCCCGACTTGCAAGCAGCGCACCGCAGTGGTAACACATGAATGCGTAGCTCTTGGTGGCGCTGTCTTGGAACGGCCGCGGTGGTTGTGATTTTTTTTGTATTTATGTATTTATGCAGACCTCAGCGATCTGAGCTTGCCATTTCGTTGTCCTGGCGTCGTCTGGGCACCGCGCCATCTCCCCCTTCGCAGTGGACGTTGTTGTTCGTATCCGTGCTTGTGGCTCGCTGCGAGCTGCCAGGATCCATCGTGCAACGTTGGAGATCTGCTTGGCCTTGTGGTTGGCGTCAAAGAACTGCTGGTTGCGCTGAAAATCTGCCGTGAGTTGTTCCGCCCGCTGTCCGCCACTGCGTATGCCATCGTCGATCAGCGCCTGCAGCTCCCTTGGACACCCTGCGATGAATCTGCCGAGTCGTCAAAGTCGATGAGCTCGTAATCGTGCATCGAGAGGCGGCGATCGCTCTGGCGGCGATGACGCTACCGGTGATCGCCCGCGCCTTGATCTCGCGGTGGTCGGCGTGAAGCGCTTGTCGCGCTGCTGCCGCGCGGGCCGCTTCAAGTCTGCGTCGATCGCCCTCCTCGGTGATAACCCAAGCGCCGCAATTGAAGAACAGCTTGGGGTAAGCGAACGCTTCGAGGCAGCGTGTCCCGGCCTTGGCTGCGACGCCCTTCCCGCGAAACAGCGCACGGCACATCGGTCCAGTGGCCGCCTTCATTGAGACAACCCTGCTGGCCACTTCCTGTGTCCTATCATTCCTTCCGTTGAACATTGCACCGCGTAATTTTATGCACCCCTAATTGCGACCTCCGCGCCGTTGCTGCAGAAATTCTTCCTGGCATTAAGCTGGACTTTTCCGTGTTGATCGGAAGTCCTTTAGACAGGGTCGCAGTGGTCAAATTTTTCCACGCTGCGCTAGTGACTCCATCGAGCTCGTCGTCGTCGCCCACCATTGTTGCCGCCTTCGCGTCGTCCACGACTGAGGTAGACGCAAGGATTTCGTCATTTCCGTCGTCTTGCATGATGCAAGCTTGTCATAGCATACGTGCGTATACTCCGTCTTGTTGTGCGCTGCTGCGATAGCTACGAGTAACTTCGGCCATCAGGACGTTGAAGGTGAAGTCAGCCGTCGGGGCGCCAGGGCGGGTGCCGAACCTGGGTTGGGCGAGCCCCGCGCTGGCGTCGACGTGGAACGGCGTGCCCTTGCGCGTTGCCGCAAGCCTCGTGGCGATGTTTCGCTGTCGACATGACTAACAATGATGCTGTTGTTGCTCGTGAGATCGTTAATTGCAGGGCGCATCACCGATGGGATCTCAATGTCCTCGGCGAAATATTCCATTGCCTGCTGGCTGCACGCGAGGTCATATATCATCCAATTGACCATTGTATGGAAGGCGGCTTTTAAGTCGATCATGATCAGCACCAAGGTCTTGGATCTTCTTTGTGCAGCTCCAGATAGCAGGCGCAGGGCCACGCGGTTGAAGTCCGCAGTGTAGTGCGCTCGCCCGCCCGTCTGCATGCTGAATAGAATATTCGGTGTCCGATCTTTCATGCACTGCCTGATGTACATATACTGGTGCTTGATGATCGTGTTAGCGAGCGCTATTGATCTCTGGTTCCCGAGCTTCTCCAAGTTGCCTTTGCCTGTCCAAGAATAATTCATCCGCGAACCTTTGCGGGCGGTACCACCCCTGCAATGCAAGGCCGCCTTGGTGATGATGGGGTGCATGTGCCTGGCCACCTCCCGCGGTGCAATCTTGGCCAGGTCGCCAGCGATGGCACCAGGTCCGGTCCAGGCGCGCGTCTTGATTTGGCGGCTGTCATAAGCTCGGTGAGTTCGTAGATGCAGACGAACCTATATGCTTCTCTCCATGGTGGGGTGGGCCAGGCCCATGGAGGTGTTGTAGTGGTTGATGATGTCGGCGGCACTTCCGAGCTTCCCGGCCTCGTTTTTTGACCAGTGGTTCGCCATCTTCGGTGGTCATCACGGGGAACGCCTTCGCCTTTTTCCTCGTCCGTCCTCCAAAGAGTAACAGTTTCTTTGCGTATTTCTATTCGTTATAGTGATCGCGCGTCTCCCTTGCCTCTGCCACTGTTGCCGCTTGCCGCTCTAGGAACTGCTCGTAATCGTCATTGGCCATCCTGTTGATGACCTTATTTGGCTTCTTGAGCCACTCCTTGGTGTTGCAGACAAAGTTGATGGCTTTTCCTGTGTTGATGACCTCTTCCGCTGAGATGAATAGCAATACGGCGCTGGAACAAAAATAATCCACGTAGCCCTTTCGGAGTGTTCCTTGTCGGGCCGCCGATCGTGGTAGTGACTCTGGCAGTGGCCTCTTTCATTATGCGTTTGTAGATAGCTGAATGGTCTTGCGATTGCGCGTTGATGTTTCTGACCGTCTTGGCAAGCCGTCGTCGGTCGAGGATCACATGCAAAGTCTCGTCGCGGATGTATTCCTGATACCGTTTCGCCTGTGGCCTGGGGAACGCAGCCTGCGCAACTTCCATGGCCGTAAGCATGTAGCAATATGTACTGTGGCGCCCAAATGTCTTCGAAACTTCTGTACCGCTACCTCGTCGGTCATGGTTTCGCGATCTATCTTGGGGAACAAGCCCCTCCGTACACCGTGGAAAAACGCCCATTCCGCTGATGTCTGCACTGGTGTGTGGTCTTCTCGCGGTTGATCTGCCGCCGGTGTTTTCTTCATGGTCTCATCGTCCAATGTAGTGCGTACGTCGGTTAACGTCTTGCTGTACTCGTTGTCTGTCATCATGTAGTCAATACGGTGTGGGTTGCCCTTCGCATCCCTCCACGTATGATGGCTTTTTCCGTGTGACATGGTCGTACTCATGACACAGTATCCATTCGCAGCCACTGCTTAATGTAGCCCATCTCCGTTGTCATCCTGTTCTTGTTGTAGTCCAGCTAGTCCTAGTCCCGTCGATCGGATGCTGCCCAATCTGCCGTTCGCATCAATCATCACGAAGTTCGGTCTGCACTTTCCCAACATATTGTTGAACACGCTCCAGAATGTATTATTTTCCTTGTCTGGTCTTTTGCTGCGCGGGGCGTGGGCGACACATATTGTGAGCTTAGTGACAAATATGATCAGGTTGATGACCAAGATTCGCGGCGCTGAGATCAACACGTGGACGTCGTCAGACTTGAAGTACACTGGTCCGCTCGTTGACGTAGCATATATTCTCTTCCTCCTCCTCCTCCTCCTCCTCCTCCTCCTCCTCCCCCTCCTCCTCCGATTCCAACTGTGGTGCTCTGGTCAGCGGCACGGTGGCCACTCGAGGCGGCGCCCTCGCCTGCGGCACGGCCCCCGCCTGCAGCTCGGCGGCCCTGTGGGCTGCAAGGGGCGGCGCCTTCGGCGGCGGCCCGGCGGCGTCTTCGGGGACCGCCTCGAGGCTCGGCGGCGCCAAGCGGGGGATGGAAGCGGCGGACCGGGAGGGGAAGATCGAGCACCGGCGGCGCACGAGGGGGTATGGGGGAGGGGGGAAGGCTCCGAGGAGGCTGCTCCTTAGAAGGCGCTGGCCTCACATCTGCAGGCAAGGCCCGCGCCTTCTCAGAAGCACGGGTGCTTCTCAGAAACCTGCCCTCCTCCCCCATACCCCCTTCGACGCGCGGCTGAGAATAGACACTGGGGCGG
>CAUYUJ010016968.1:55320-72820 GCA_963575745.1 Prorocentrum cordatum
TACGATCGAGCATGTCCGTGTGAAAGCTATGAGCACATCCGTCTTCGATTCTGAGCTTCATGAGGGTGCCCAAATCCTCTGCGGCCCCATGAAGAAATAATATTACAAACCATCGTGGAGCACCCGTTGACAGGTCAACTTGTCGGGTGTCTAGAGCACGTTTCTATATTTTAAGCGATGATGGGCATTATAGCCAGTGGGGGAGGGGCCAGGCGGGGGGATATAATGTAACGCCTGCCCCACGCCGACATGCGCACGGCGGCAGTGCCCGGAGCGCACTGGGGGGGGGAGGGGCGTTACGTGGGGGGAGGGGGCAGGGGGCTATAATGCCCATTATGCCCCAAGCAATAAAGAAACACGCTCCTACTGTAATGCGCTTGGCCTTGGCTTCGCGCCCGTACCCTCACAGTGGCCTACATTTTGAGCCTGCGAGTGGGTGCTTCGGGCCCGTCGCGAGTGTTGGCAGCCTCCTTTCTTCGCCGCGATGTCGTGAAGCGCGGCGCGAGGAACAGGCTCACAAGTGTGCTAATTACTAGCGCGACGACTCCGCGAAGGCCCTCATTATCATTATCATCATCACCACCACCACCACCACCACCACCACCACCACCATCATCATCATCATCATCATCATCATCATCATCATCATCATCATCATCATCATCATCATCATCATCATCATCATCAGCATCATCATCATCATCATCATCATCATCATCATCATCATCATCATCATCATCATCGTCATCATCATCACCATCGTCATCATCATTATCATAATCATCGTTCGAATCATCATCATCGTTACCATCATCATCATCATCATCATCATCATCATCATCATCATCATCATCATCATCATCATCATCATCATCATCATCATCATCATCATCGTTACCACCATCATCATCATCATCATCATCATCATCATCAACATTCTCCTCCTCACCACCACCACCACCATCACCATCACTTTCTCCATCATCACTATGACCACCAGCATCATGTTCTCCATCATCACCATCGTCGTCGTCCACATGATCATCGTCGTCCTGGTCGTAGTGGAGCGAATTTCTTTATGATCGGCGATGACGGGGCGTCATGGGGGGGGGGGGGCAGGGCGGGGGGGGTATGACGTAACGCCCCCCCCCCACCGTGTGGCTCTGGCACCACAGCCGCACCCGCCCTCACGACGACGATGAGCGACGAGCGACGAGCGACGAGCGACGAGCGACGAGCGACGACGACGACGACGACGACGGCGACGACGACGACGACGACGACGACGCGAGCAGCATGTACGTGGCGATCTGCCCCACAGCGCCTGTGTACACCAGTGCTCGCGTGTACCACAGCGCTCGTGTACACCACAGCGCCTGCGTACACCGCAACAGCCGTGTGCAACGCAGCGCCTGTGTACACCACAGTGCTTGCATACACCACAGCGCCAGTGTACACCACAGCGAATATGTAGATCGCAGCAGCCATGTGCAACACAGCGCCTGTCTGCACCACAGTGCTTACGTGCACCGCGGCGCCTGTGCACAACACAGCGCCTGTCTACACCGCAGCATCCGCGTGCAACGCAGCGCTGGTGTACACCAGAGCGCCTGCGTGCACAGGACAAGTAGAAAGAGCATGTCGGTGAGGATCTGCTGCGGACAGCTCAACGCCACGCCGAGGAAGTGCTGATAATGTAATGCGACGTTTATCCCTCCTCCCTCCTCCACCTCCGCCTCCTGTTCCTCCTCCTCCTCGTCCTCCTCCTCCTCGTCCTCCTCCTCCTCGTCCTCCTCCTCCTCCCTAACCCTTCCCCCTCTGTCGTGCGGGTCGGCACTACAGCGCACGTGGGCGTCTCAGCGTGCACCGCAGAATGATCGATTGAATCAAACCACTTGGTTCTCGGACGGCCAATTTAGCTGGAGCCTCCTGGACGCAAATGGGAGGAGTTAGAATGATGCGGGCGGACTCCGGAGGACTCGTAGATTCCAGCGGCGCTCCTTTCCCATAAGGATTCCTTTCCAAATCCTACATGAAATATCTGTTTTCAGCTGAATCCACAGGCGCTCCATTTTGTCATACATATTCCTTATGACATTCGATCTGATATAAAACATGGGTGTTTTGTTGCACAGGGTGCACACAGGCGCCGTGCACGCAAGCATTGTGGTGTACACTGGTGCGGTGTTGCACACGGCTGATGTGGTGTACGCAGTCGCTGCGGTGTACACAAGCGCTGTGGTACAGTAGGCACTGTGGCACACACTGGCGCTGTGTTGCACGCGGCTGCTGTGGTGTACATAGGCGGTGTGTTGTACACAGGCGCTGTGGTGCACGCAGGCACTGTGGTGTACACAGGCGTTGTGGCGCAGATCGCCACCGACATGATGCTGTTACCAGTCCTCGGTCATTCCTATGCATTCCCAGACGCCGCCGGCGCGAAACGTGACGTCATCGGCCCCCTCCCACCCCCAAATGATTGCCGTCATCGGCCCGGAATGACAAAACAGGTTCCAGCTGCGTCCGCGCGCACGACGACGATGAGCGACGAGCGACGAGCGATTCGCGACAACGACGACGACGACGACGACGACGACGACGACGACGACGACGACGGCGACGGCGACGGCGACGACGACGACTGCGGACCAGACTCTTATGCGGATTCCTACGCAGAGACCTATGCGGATCACGATGCGCACGGCGGCATGGCCCGGAACGCACTCGGGGCGGGAGCGTTACGTCATAGGGGGGGGGACGGGGGTCATGACCCCCGTCATGCCCCAAGCAAGAAAGAAACGCGCTCTAGTTATCGCCATCACCACCAGCCAGTAACCCCATCTCCAACACCATCATAATAATCCGCCTCATCCTCCTCGCTGCTCCTCCTAGTTGCTCCCTCTCGCTCGTCCTCCTCCTCCTCCTCCTCGTCCTCCGCCTCCTCCTCCTCCTCTTCCTCCTCATCCTCCTCCTACTTCTCTTCCACCTCCTCCCCCCCCTTCCCCTGACGAGGAGGAGGCGGAGGAGGGGAAGGAGGGACGAAAGCGCGGAGGATTCACGAAGACCAGGCCACACAAGCACACACACACACATACACACACACACACGCACGGCAAGTTCGCGACGTCTCGTCCCTGGCATTGGATCCTGAAACGCGGGGGTCGGTCAACCTTGAACGATCGGCCGTTTCCGAAACGTCAAGCCCTTCAAAATCGACCGATTCTGGGTCGCCAGCGGCGCTCAACGTTGAACGCTGGCGGCGGGGTCGCCGCCGGTCGACACGACGCGAAACTGCCATGCACACCCACACACAAACAAACACACACACACACACACGCGCGCACACGCGCACACGCGCGCACGCACGCACGCACGCACGCGCGCACGCACGCACGCACGCACGCACGCACACGCACACACACACACACACACACGCACACACACAAGCACACACACACACAAGCACACACACACACACGCACAAACTTTTTGCGCACGCAGCGACAGGGCACACAAAGCCGGAAAAAAGACCTCGCGCGCCCGACTACACACACACACACACCGGGGCGCCTCGTCGGCAAGCCGGAGGATCGGGCCGTGCGCGCGTTCCCTCCACTTGTTCAGCTTGTCCCTCAGTTCCTCCGAAGCGCCTCCCCACGGGCGACGAAGGCGGCCGTGGGCAGCCAGGCAGACGATGCGGCAAGGGAGGGAGGGAGGAAGGAGGAAGTTAGGAAAGAGTTTGGAGGAGACCGAGGAGAAGGATGAATACTCGATTCAACCCTATCTTGGGCTCAACAATCTAACATGCCACTACACGGGTACAGGAAAGCACACAGCTGCGACACGTTGTGTGTATACATATATATATATATATATATATATATATATATATATATATATATATATGCATGGGTACATGCATGCGTGCATGCATACGTACGTACATACGTACATACGTACAAAGGTACATACACGCACACAAACATACATACATACAAACAACCAAACAACCAAACATACATACATACATACATACATACATACATACATACATACATACCATACATACGTACACACATACACCCATACGCATACATACATACATACATACATACATGCATGCATACATACACACACATACATACATACATACACACATACATACATACATACATGCATACATACATACATACATACATACATACATACATACATACACACACACATACATGCATACATACACATATACACACATACAAACATACACACATACATACATACATACATGCATACATGCATACATACATACATCCATACATCCATACACACATACACACATACATGCATGCATGCATACATACATACATACGTACATCCATGCATGCATACACACATACATACGTACATGCATGCATGCATACATACCTACATACATACATGTCTATACCTACATACATACATGCATACATACATTCATACATACATACATACATACATGCATACAGACATACATACATACACACCTACACGGGTCATCAACCTGGCGGCCGAATTAAGCACCTTTAATTCTAAAGAGCATTCGCGGCCCCTCAAGAAAAGGTTACAGGCCCCACCAGCACCCCGTCGGCCCGCACGCAGCAGGCTGGGGGTTCCAGGCGGCACCCGTGCAGATTGGGATGGTGCAGTCTCTGGCTAGCTCGCTTCTGCGTCAGTGCCCGTCTCTTCGTTGCGTTCTGTCTCGCACTGCTCTTCATCATCGCTGACCGTGGTCCCCTGGGCTGTACTCTTCGGCGTGATCATGCTCACCACGCGCGCGGCTGTCCCCCAGGTTGGACACCCCAAGTACTGTCCACTCCTCGAACGACTGGTCGACCCACTCCTCCAGCGTCCACACGATGCTCTCCTGTGAGACCGTGGAACCCTCCTCCGACCTCGCCGTCACTAGGTCGTACACGACATCAATAATAGGCGCCGCGAACCCAGGCACTTCTCCATCCGTGTAGCTGCCGAACGGGTCGTACTCCAAGCTCTGCTGGTGGCCGTCGCTGTCGCCGGTTTCCCCTTTCGGGGCGTTGGGTTCCCTCGCGTGGTGCCCAATGCTCTGCTGGTGCCCACTGGTGTCGTTGGTGCCCCCTTTCGGAGTGTTGGGCTATCTCTCGTGGTGCTCAAAGCTCTGCTGGTGCCCGCTGGTGTCGTCGGTGTCCCCTGTTGGGGCGTTCGGATCCCCCGTTTGGTGCTCGAAACTCTGCTGGTGCCGCCGATGCCGTCGGTGTCTCCTCGCCGGGCATTGGGATCCGTCGCGTAATGCTTGGGGCTCTGCAGGTACCATCTGGCGTCGTCGGCGGCGTCCCCCCTCGGGGCGTTGGGCCCCTTCGCGCGGAAGCTGCGCTGCGCCACGAAAGTGAGGAAGTCCAGGTGCACCTGTCGGGCGCACTGGAGGAATAGCCGACGTCGCTCTGTGAGCGCGAAGTCCACGTCGCTGCATGGTGCCACGGCTCACCAGCGGGCACTCCGCGCGTGGCTTCGGCCGAGCGCGTCTCCCTTGCAGTGATGGTCACGGCCCACATGCTCGGTAAGAGGATAAGGACGGTGAATAATGGATGCTCGACCTCCTTCGGCCACCATGACCCTGCTTGACCGTGCGGTGGCTCGGAGGAAGAGGAAGAACAACGGGAGCTAGACGACGAGGTTCAGACGCTCGCTGTCCGGGATTTCCTGTCCCGCCGCCGCGGCTTGGCCCGGTCTCCCAGCGCCGTCGCCTGCTGGCGCTGCCTGCAGCAGCCGCCCGAGCCTCGAGCCGCGGCCGCCAGCCAAAACTCCCCGAGGCAGTTGCGACAAGCGGGATGCGCGGCCGTGAGTTCAGCTGTCCGGACAGTCGCCCTCCGCTGCTGCCGGTTGCCCCCGTCTGCCAGCCAGGGGGCCGTGGCTTGCTCTTGCTCGCGGGTCCATCTCGGTGACCAGTGCACCGAATCTTTTGGGTCGTCGATTCAGATCCATGAGATGAGCCTGTCCCCTGGCATGGTTATCGCGTCGGCGTCGAGGGGAACTTTGGGCACCTGAGTAGATCTGGGCCGCCGGAATACAACTGGATAGTCGAAGGTAGTCTGGCGACAATACGGCGGGTCGAATCTGGTACCAATTTGGCAATCTGGCGAGGGAGACAATCTCATCCGATCTGGTGAACGAAAACATATTCAAATATGATAACCTGGCAAGCATGCGTACATATATACATGCATACACACGTACATGCATACATACATTCATACATATACGTACATGCCTGCATACATACACACATACATGTATACATGTATACATACATACATACATACATGCATGCATGCATACATACATACATACATACATACATGCATACATATACATACACATACATATATACATACCCACATGCATGCATGCACGCATGCATGCACGCACACATGCATGTATACATATATGTTTACACACGTACATGCACCCATATATATATATATACGCATGCATGCATGCATGCATACATGCGTACTCACACACGTACATGCACACATCCATGCAACTATACATACATAAATGCATGCATACATACATTCATAATCGCACACATACATACATACGTGCATACATACATACACACATACATACATACACACATACATACATGCATACGTACATACATACAGACAGACAGACATACATACACATACATACAAGCGCATGTACATACATACATACATATACATACATACGTGCACGCATGCATGCCTACATACATACGCACATATGCATACCGGAAACCACGCGCGCTTCGCGCGCGCTCAGGTCCTAGCCACACCCAAGGAACTCGCATCGCAAATTGCAAATGAGGAGTGCAGGGGCGACTCTGGAGATCCTTCGGGGGTGGTCGAGGAACATGCGGCAATCAACGTTTGGGATCCCAGCGACGCGACGGGGAGTTCTGGGGCATTTTCGCCGCTTCTTGCGCTTCAGTGGATCCACCCGAGGACCGGAGGAGGAGCTTAGCAACGAAGAACTGGACCCAAATCTGGTTCCAAAGTGCACAGCAGGGCCACGCCACGGAGTATCGAAAGCCAACCCCTCCCTTCCAGGCCACGCATCGAAGTCAACAAAAAATCCATCCACGTCGCATCGGCAATGCCTCCAATTCGATGACTCTGGCTTTCCGCACCACCTCCAGCCGTCTATGGGCCGTCCTGAAGCCTCTTGGACGCCTGCTGGAAATGCGGTATTGGTGGCCTTCGGCGTCCGTTTTGGAGCCGTCTTAGGAGCAGTCTGAGCCATCTTGGAAACCTTCGGACCGTTTTGGGGGGCTCTTGGGCTATCTTGGAGCCCTCTTAGTGCCGTGCTGGGGCCATTTTGGGACCATCTTGGGCCGTCTTGAGGTTCTCGCGAACCAGGCCCTCATCGGGCAGCGAGCAGGCTTCAATGAGCCAGGAAAACGACCTTCAAGTACAAGCGACCTTCCTGAGGAACATGTATATACAAAGCATATGAGATCACATCCAAGCGACCTGCTTTGAGGCAGCTGCACTGTCGATCAGAGCTACGAGTGACCTACTTTGAGGCACCAAGTAACAAATCATAATGATTGAAACGACCTCCTTGTCATCATCGAAAACTTGCGTGACTTTGGTAGAGTACAACACAGCATGAGACCACCCCATCTCCACAGCATGGGGGCCCACAACACCAGCTCTACGTCTCATGCCATTGAACTTTGAATCGAATGTCTCGCTGTCATCATGAACGTTTACCTGGATAATGACAGACTTGCATGAATTAGACGGTATCCTGAGCAACCTGCCGATTCTGAACCTCTATTATCATGTTCTCGACCGTCGTGAGAGCCTTCTGCACTCACAGCATCCTCTATCTTGGACCTCCACCGCATCACCGCTGCTAAGACCGCCTCCGTCTGATGCATCCACATCTCCTCCCACTCTGAGAGAAGACCTGCTGAACTCGATGAACCACCAGCAGCACCAAGCGAAACAATATCATGCAACACGGTCTCGTCAACGTCCTCGCGCAAAGAGAAGTCAGACAAACTGTCATGCGACAAAACATCACGCGAAGCAAAATCGTGCGAAGTACCAGCGGCCACAAAAAACAACGAACACAAACATCACAAGAAAACAAAATCATGCAACACGGTCTCCTCAACGTCATTGTGCAATGCTACCTCAGGCGAAATATCACACGGAGTCACATCACGTGGAGCAGTATCCGCGGCCGCGAAAGGAGAACGAACAGGAGCAATAACCTGCGAACCCTCCATGGGTCTCCGCCTCGATATGGGTCTCAGGCTCGCTTGAAGGGGTATCTCATACCAAACCACTGAAGACCGATCATCAAACAGGACACGCCTAGATGAAGAGCTCTGGTCAGCACACGTCTGGGAAGATAGCAAACGTGAAGCGAGTACACGGGGCCTCTGATAACCAGAAGCCTCATGATCAACATCCTGGGCCTTTAGGGTCTGCCTCAGGGGCCCCTCAAGGACAGCATCCTGCCCCGACCTGCTATCACATGCCAGTAACTCACCGCAGAGATCAAGCGAAGGAAATTCCTGTGAAGCAGTCTCCTTAACGCTTCTATCCTGAGAACTATCATGCGAACGATCATGGACAACAGTCTCCTTAACCACCTCCTCAGCGTCGTCGCGCACAGCAATATCCTGCGAAATATCGTCGGCCATAGAAGAAGAACGAACAGAAGCAATATCGTGCGAACCCTCCTGTGGACAGGCCGCATTATGTTTAGTGCTTAGAACAATGACCGGCGCAGGGCGGTCCAAGTGAGAGAAGTCAATCGCAGCTTGACGGTGCGCCGCAAGTCTCAGACGTCTCATTTTTCGCTTCCACGATGTCGAGGGCTCACCTGGGCAATCATAAAATTGCCAAAACTGGGCAGAGTACAACGCATCATGAGGCCACACCATCGAAACCAACGGGGGGCCCCAACACCAGTATGTACAATCAGCGAAATCACAGTGTGCAAGGGAGTACCGCATGGGAAACCAAACAGCTCTCAGCACAATGCTGCTCGAGACGAGGGGGGCCCCAGCGGTGAGGCCAGGCTGAGCGGGAGGCAATCTCCGCTCAACCAGGTTACCGCCGGGACCCTCGTAGAGCTTGAGCCTCTTGAGGTTCTCTTGAATATCTTGGGCCGTGCTGTGCTCCTTCGAGTGCCCTCTTAGGACATCTTGAGCCGCTTTGGGGGCCGACTTGGGGCCCTCTTCTTGGGCCCTCTTGGGGCTCTTTTGGGCCGTCCAGGGGCGAGCTCGAACATCGTAGGGTCCGTCTTGGGCGCGCGGCTCTCGAAGCCCGCTCGATGTCCTCCTTGTGGATCCCTGTTAGGGGCGGTTTGGGGGGTTTCTTGGGCCGTTTTGGGGGCATCGTCGGCCGTCATGGGGCCATGCTGGGCCGTCTTGACGCCCTCTTGGAGCCAGACCCTTCTCTGCCAATCTGGTCATGCCCTTGCGTGGTATGAGGATTTCTGAAGTCCAGAATTGCGAGCTTGCTAAAATGCTTCTCCTTGCCGGTGTCATGCAAGAGGATTTTCAGCAAGGACTCGCCCATCGGAGATCTGGTGAAATTTGCAGCGCTGCAGGACCTCTCGACCAGCGTCCCTGGCCAGAGAGCGTATCGGACGAAATCGCCCAAGCGCGAGTCGCAATGCAGCTCCTGCTCGCAGTCCTGCAAGGAGGCTTCCAGCAAGGACTCGCCAATTGGAGGCCACTGTAAATTTATTGTGGGGAGGCACTAAGAATCAGGGAGAGAACGCACCAGCTGGCAAAATGCAGCCTCACAGATGTTGGCAATTTTCCCAAGGAGGTTCTGGAAGCACCAGCTTGCTCAGGCTGGATATCTAAGCCTACGTACACAACAATATACATCAGGACGAAACAACCGCCTGCGAATGCCACAAGATCTCTGTGAGCACCGCAGCGTGCGTGCGATCATGTCTGCGAACATTACGATATGCCTGAGTGCACCAGTGTGCCTGCGAGCACCACGCACCACGAAAGCGCGTAAACATCACAACATGCCAGCGACCACTACGTTATGTTTGCAAACGCCCCTATAGCATGCGAGATCCACGGCATGCCTATGAACATCACACCACGCTTGAGACCGCCAGGTTAAGGCAATCTACGTGGCTGTGGTGCACAAGTGCGTTCTTGCGACACCGGGGGCGCACTGGAAGGAACGCAGGGGTCAGTCCCCTTTCTCGCATGATAGTCACTGGTTGTTACACTGTTCGACGTTCCACGCGGCCACAGCGCCGTCAGACTGACTGGGCGCCTCGGCTGGAGATTTCTGAAGTGACTCAGTTTTCCTTTTTGCGGCACCAGCTGGGGCGGACAACCTTGAACCTTCGCTTGGCAATGACCAGTTCGGGAAGGTCGATGTGTACGGGGGGGGACGCGCTCATGAGGTGGGCAGGAAGTAAATGAAAGTGGATGTGCGTTGTGGCGTACACGAACGCTTTGTGACATCGTGATAAAAATTAGGTAGTCCAGCTTTCACTAACAATTTTGATGCCAGGGGAACACAACATCGCAAAACATCACAACCAAAACTGCCGACCCCACCTGTATGTGCCTTTTCAAGCTGGACTGATCCGTGAAAATATTGTGGCCCGACGCGGAAAGAAACCGCCGAATCTGATTACTTGTCGCGATCCCCAGATCCAAAAGTACCCCTACACTTGTCCTAGTCAAGTATACTCCCATCCCGTCACTTCCGTTTACCAGTCCCGACTTCTCCTTGTTCCTTATGAGTGTATACACCTGCTCCGCCATCTGGCCACACGGTTGCCGCTGTATCCGAGACCTCCCATCCCACCCGTTTCAGCACGACTGCAAAGTCGTCAATTCCGCTGTCAGCCTGGACGTCATACCGTCCATGCTGCACAGTGTGCGGTCGGAATGTGGCGGCACGCGCCTCCCAAGCGACAGGCCGAAAGGTCGCCCGCGCCTCGGCGCCGCGCTCCTGTTCCAACAATTGGGCTTCCGTTAAGTCGGGCCTGTCCACCTACAGGAGGATTTTCGACGAAAAATAAATGATACCAGAGAAAAACCCAAATCAGAACTTGGGGGGGGGCTATGGGGCTTTAGGGCTTTAGGGCTATGGGGCTATAGGGCTATAGGGCGATGTGGCTATAGGGCTACAGGGCTATAGGGCTATAGGGCTATAGGGCTAAGGGCTATAAGGCTATTCGGGCTATAGGGCTATATACGGCTATAGGGCTTTAGAACCATAGGGCTATAGAGCTGGGCTATAGGGCTATAGGGCTATAGGGCTACAGGGCTATAGGGCTATGGGGCTATGGGTCTATGGGGCTATTGGGCTATTGGGCTATTGGGCTATAGGGCTATCGGAGGTGAGGGGGTGAGATCGAAGTGGAAAGGCGAGCCCCCCACCGGAAAATCGGTTTCGGTTTCGTGTTCGTGCCTGCCGTGCGTGCGAGGCGAAGCTGCGTGGGCGGGCGAGAAAAAGTCTCCTGCGGCTGAGGCGCGGCCGGACCAAATGTTTCTCTTCCGGGGCGCGGGGCCCCGCGGTGTCCCGCCGGTGTCCCGCGGTGTCCTCCTGTGGCTGAGGCGCGGCCGGACCAAATGTTTCTCATCCAGGGCGCGGGGCCCCGCGGTGTCCCGCCGGTGTCCCGCGGTGTCCCGCGGTGTCCCGCGGTGTCCCGCGGTGTCCCGCCGGTGTCCCGCGGTGTCCCGCGAGGATGATGATGATGAGATGATGATGATGATGATGATGATGATGATGATGATGATGATGATGATGATGATGATGATGAATGATGATGAAATGATGATGATCTTGTCCCGATGAAGATGATGATGTTGATGATGGTGTCAATGATGATGATAGTGTCCCGATGATGAGGATGATGATGCTCATGATGATTATGTTGATGATGACGATGATGGTGTCCCGATGATGATGTTGATGATGATGATGACGATGATTCCGATGATGTTGGTGATCATGATGTTGATGGAAATGGTGTCCCGGCGACAATGATGTTGATGATGATGTTGATGATGATTATGGTGTCCCGATGATGATGTTGTTGATGATGATGGTGATGATGATGATGGTGATGCTGATGGTGTCCCGATGATGATAATAATGAGAATGACGATGTTGATGATGATGTTGCTCATGATGATGATGGTGCCCCAATGATGATGATGTTGTTGATGATGATGTCGATGATGATGATGCGATGATCATGATGATGATGGTGTCCCGAGGATGATGACGATGTTGATGATAATGTTGATGATGAGAACGATGGTGATCATGATGGTGTCCCGATCATGATGATGATTCTGATGCTGCTGCTGATGATGACGATGACTGTGTCCCGATGATGATGATGATGATGTTGATGATGAGATGATGATGGTGATTATGATGATGATGATGATGATGATGCTGTCCCGATGATGATGCTGACGTTGATGATGATGTTTATGATGATGATGACGGTGCCCTCATGATGATGACGATGTTAGTGATGATGTTGATGTTGATGATGTTGATGATGATGATGATGACGTTGATTGTGAGAGCGATCGTGATATCGATATTGAGACCGAATGTGAGATCGATTGTGTGATCGACTGTGAGATCGATTGTGAGATCAATTGTGATATCGATCGAATGAGATAGATCGAGTGAGATCGATTGTGAGATCGATCGAGTGAGATCGATCGAGCGAGACCGATAGTGAGATCGATACTGAGATCGATAGTGAGACCGATCGAGTGAGACGTTGGTTCCCCCCCCCGAGCCTCCTTATCATCCGAAGGGTGGTCGTATAGGTACGGCTATAGGGCTATAGGGTTATAGTGCTATAGGGATATATGGCGATTGGGCTATTGGGCTATAGGGATATAGGGCTATTGGGCAGGCACCCGCGGGCACTTCTGGGCACCCCGGGCACCCCTGGGCACCCGGGCACCCCCAGGCACCCCCGGGCACCCGGGCACCCGCCCCGGCCACCGAAATCGGCCACACGCCTGGGCACCTAGGCACCCCCGGGAACCCCCGGGCACCCGGGCACCCGGCCCCGGCCACCGAAATCGGCCGCCCACCTCACCTCAGCTTTATATCCGCTAGGACCCCTACAGAGGCAAGCTCTGATTGGGGAAAAAATGCCCAAAAATAAACCAAAAAATAATCCAAAAATAGTCTGGGGACTATGTCTTGAATATTTGTTGACCTTTTGGGGGTATTTTTGGTGTCTTTTTTTATTTGTCGTCGAAAATCCCCCTGTAGGGGGACACGCCCGACTTAAGGCTTCCGCCTCTGCGCGGCGCAAGTTTATCGCACACGAGCTCGTCGATACGCGAGAGAGGGCGAGGATGCCGCTCCCGCCCCGGGGCGCCGCGCAGATTTTCCGCCCGAGAGTGGCGCTCCCGCCCCACCGCAGCTCTTTTTTTTGCTTCGCTCGCCAATCTTTCTGTTGGGGGGGCGCGCGCGAGCCAGCGTCGCCCTCGTCCACGCTCCACGTGCGCGTTCCGTCTGGAAGTGGCGTTGCCGCGCGGGCGCGGCACGTGGCTCGTTCGCCGAAATCGCAGGAAAGCGGCAGCGGCAGCGGGGCCGCGCGAGAGCGGGGGGGAGTACCACCCTCGCCGAGACGCCGCGCAGCTTGCGAGCAAAAGTGGCAGGAGTGCTGTGTCAGCGCGGCGCATGCTTCGTCTTCGCCGGAAGTTGCCGTTCCAGCCCCTGCGCGGCCCGCGTAGGTTCCCCGTCGCCAGGTCGTCCGAAGCGGGGCCGCGTGCGAGCGCCTTCCCTTTGCTAGGTGGACACGCGCTCCAATCCCAGCATCAAGTTGTGCCACAATTGCTTCTTATGCTGTGAGAGGGAGGGTCGGAATTTGCGTCACTCCTTCGCCCACTCCCACCCCTAGCCCCTCCCTGCCCCTGCCACCACGCCCTACCTCACTCTTTACCCCACCTCGCAACCCTCTTTGGCACCTTCTTCAATCAACTGCCCTCCTCAACCTTAGACCCTCACGCCTTCGAACGGATCCGACCTAGGTGTCGCCGATGTTCTCTCCTGCACCGGATGTAGCGCAACCTCGGGGGGAGGGGGTAACCAGTCCAGCCTTGCTGACTGGACGGGCAGAACGCATCGGCAACTTCTCTCAACTCGGAAGCACGCGCGTTCATCGAGCACGTGTGTAGAGACAGTGTAACGCGTGTATACGTGCACATATGCAGGCGGGTGTAGATACATTCGCACGCGCATGTCTTACTGAAAAACACAACACCATATAGGCGTAAACACATAAACTATTAGACATGCGTGCTTCAGCCGCGCACGCATAACCATGCACATATATGCACATATGCGTCTACAATCTCGGGGTCATTTTCTCCTCGCGCCAGTCCACGGGCCAACGCCGGCTTGCACCCGCCCACTTGATAGCGACGGCAAGGCGATGTGGGCTTGTCCACAGCAGCTTTCACCACACGTCTTCCACCGCACACTTTGTACCACATAGCTTGCACCGCACAGTTTTCGCCTCACCGCTTCCACCACACCCACGCAGCTTGCACCACATAACAGTCACATGACTTACACCGCATAGCTTGCACCCGTGCTCTGCTGAGCGGCGCTGCGGTCAGTGGCCTTCGCGGCCGCGGTCCAGGGTCTCTCGGTTTCGCCCTGGTCAGGGCTCCTCGTCGCTGCGGTCGGACTCGGCTGTTGCTGGCGTTTGGGTGTGGTGGCCCGGATCATGACTTAGTCTAACAAGTTGCGTCAATGTGTCAAGCGAAACTGCGGCCAGACCAGGTAAGTCGTAGAGATGTCTCCAACAAAGCTGCGCCTAAACCAAACCTAACAAGGGAAACCGTGAGGGCGTCTCAAGCGAAACCACGCCGAAACCAAGCTAAACCAGGCAAGTTGCGAGGACGTCTCACGCGAAACTGCGCCGAAACCCAACCAAACCAGGCACATTGTGTCAAGCGTCGACATCAAATGCCGTCTGAAGGTTCAAAAGGCCTCTCAGCTGGGCCTGCATGTCGGAAACTGTCGTAGTTGCAGTCGCCAGCCGGGTCTGCATGTCAATGAACTGCTGCTGCATATGTTGCATTTGCTGTTGCGTCTATGCTGTGAGCTAGATTTGCTGCTAGCTGTTCTATTGTGTCTAGAGGTCGTCAAGGTCGATCTCGACCTTCCGAACAATGGTGTTCGGCTCGGTCTCGCACTCGAGCCCGTTCTTGGGTACGGCAGCGGCGGAGCTACCCTCACACTTCTCTGGTTTGAGTTGCGAGGAGGCGGAGCTACACGCACGTCCAACGTGTTCAAACTTTACCTTGGGCTCACGCTGCGTGGAGAAGGGGCAATCGGCACGTCCTACGCTCTCAAAGCCCGGTCTGGCCAGCGCGCTCTCTCGCCTTCTGACGCCGCGGAGCTGGCGTCGTAGCTGGGCTAACCTACTATAACCTACTACACCTGAGCCTACTGGAGGGCGGATCGGACCCAGCTCCTGCTAACAGGGCAAGCTGGTGTAGCCGAGTCGCACATGAGCCAAGATGAGCCAAGATGGCCCAACGATGATCAGATAAGGTCTAAGAATACGCAGCGCACGCAGGCATACCAAACCTACAGGCCCCCATGACGAACGCAACTGAGATCTGCAAGCGAAAATCAGCACGCAACGCGGCAAGCGGACGACACGCTGGAGAAAGCCACAAGGCGAGCCAAGGGTGAGCCAAAAGCACGCTCGGCGCCTGCTTTGTGGCACCGTGTACGCGAGCCAGCGGCAAGAGACAAGGAACCGGGGAGTACGCCTCCTCGAGAAACGAGCGGGACGAGCCTCCTTGGAGAATGCGCGGGGAGTGGGGTGCATCACTGACGACGGGGGCCGCGAGTCGTGGCGGCTGTTTCCTGGCCGCCCACCTTCCTGCGCTGCAGACCACACGCATGATGCCTTTGGACATGAAAACTAGACGAGGCGGCTTTGGAGGTGGAGCCACTGTTGGAGGCGGCATCTGTCATCCTGCGCGGGCAGCGGAGGCTCCAGCTGCTGTCTTTAGCTTGGCTGGCTCTTGACTGGCAGGGTGGCTGCGGTGGCTCCACGAACCACCCCTCCTCGAACGTGCGGCGTCGTGACTTGTTCCGAAAGCAACTCCCCAAATGTCTGGACACCTTCCCGGAGGCCCGCTTGCCCTCCAGAACCATTTTCTGACGGCCCCGGGGCCTGGCATGGGGGCTGCGTGAGTCAGGAAATTATCGACAGCCTCCCGTCTTTTTTGTCACAACGCGGGGATGTCAGTGCCCATCGCTCCCCCCCCGTCATGTCCACCGATATGAGTCTAAACATATGCGGCCCCAGAAGTCCCGACCTCTTCCCTAGGGGTGATTATTCGTCCTGGCTCCCTGTTCTATAACCCCAAAACACGTTGATAGACACATCGAGGAGCAACCCGTCAATTGAACGCTTACTCGACGCGGAGATCCCCATGTTGTGCATCTCGTATTCCTGTCACGTCTCGCTGTGGAACTCTTTCTATGAGCATCAGGGCGTGAGGGCGAGTCCGCGTAGACGGCGGGCGCAACAACGACGACGACAACGACGACGACCTCAGTGGCGTCCTCCTTCACAGGTCATCTTTCTGGAGAGATGAAGGAAACGCACATGGAGAAGCGAGGAAGAAGTCCTCCTGCCGCCCTCGCCGCGGCAACTCGGGCGAAAACGCATGGCGCTGCTACGCCCGCCGCACTCTGGCGTGCAGCTCGCGGCGCCTGCTGGCATCTGGGGTGCCCGACTGCCACCCGTGCTACATCGCGGCAACCACCTGTGTTTGAGCCTTGGTGTGAACGAATCTGAGCGTGAGAGATCCGAATGTGAGCGAGTCGGAGTGTGAGTGAATCCGGGTATGCCCGAACCTGAGTGAGCCTGAGCACAGTGAGTCCGAGTACGACTGGGTCTGAGCATGAACGAGCCTGATTGTGAGTGGGTCTGAGTGCCCGTGAGTCGGAGTGTGAGCGAGTGTTAGTGTGAGCGAGTCTGAGTATGAGCATGGCGAATGTGAGCTGGAGTATGAGTGAGCCTGGGTACGAATGGGTCTAAGTATGAGTGAGTATAACGGTGAGTGAGTCTGAGTGCGAGTGAATATGAGTGTGAGCTAGTCTGGGTGCTAGTGAGTCTGAGTTTGGCCTGAGTATGTTTGAATTAACAGCTAATGGATTTAAGTGTAAGTAAACCGGAGTATGGGTGAATCTCAGTGTGATGAGCGCGTCTGGGCGAGGCGAGGAAAAGGTGCTGATGAGTAAGTCCGAGTGCGACAGAGTGCGTTTGAGGAGGAGGATGAAGAGAGCGAGTGAGTGAGTGAGTGGGTGAGCGAGTGGGTGAGTGAGTCAGTTAGTCAGTCGGTCAGTCAGGGGCACACAAATCCAAGGAGAAGCTTTGGGGGGGGACAAAAACACGCACACCGCCCCCAACA
>CAUYUJ010016968.1:77820-110320 GCA_963575745.1 Prorocentrum cordatum
GCGGAGCGGCCCCCGGGGGTCCCCGGACGAAAAGTACCCCGGGCGGTCCTCGGCCGGTTCGGGTGGGCGCCGCCCTCGAGGCCCCAAGAAGGGCCAAGAGGCCCCCAAGAGACCCCCAAGATAGAAACAGAGGGCTCCGAGATGCCACAAGATCGCTCCAAGATGCCCAAGATTGCCCCCAGACGCCCCAAGAGGTTTCCAAAAGCACTCCCAAGGGGGCCCCAAGAGGCAAAATTCATTGATTCTCCGTAGGTTTTGGACAGATTTGGGCGTTTCCCCCTTTTCGGCTTCCCGACGCCTCCAGACGGCCTAAGTTAAGAGATCCCCAAGATCGCCCCAAGAGGGTCGAGAGCCCCAAGACGGCCCAAGAGGGCTCCAGGACCGCCCAAGACGACTCCAAGACGGCCCAAGAAGGCCCCAAGAACGCCCCAAGAGAGGCCCCAGAGGGGGAATACGAAACAACATTTCGAGCCCTCGGCCATAAGAAGCCCCCAGGAGGTCTCCAGAGGTCCCTGAGAGGCCCCAAGAGGCCCCCAACAGGCGGTCAGGAGGCCGCCAAGAGGCCACCAAGAGCCCCAAAAAGGCTCCAGGTTAAGACGTCCCCGAAAGCCTCGGAGAACTCCCAAGACATTCGTGTGTTCTGCCTCCCGCTGCGAGAAAATTGGCCGGCGGAGTGAGCGAAGGGATGACGTGAAAAGGGGCACCATGAAATCTGGGGAGATATCAGTGCCCCCGCCCTATACTGCTCCCATCGTACTTAAGGACTACATCCCAGAAATAATTTCGAGCACCTGGAAAGGTGTCGAAAGAGTGTCGAAACAGTGTCAGACGAGTCTCTCCCAGGGCCCGACACGTGAAAACACTCAAATTTCGGTACTTTTTGCCTGGTGCTCGAAATTCTTTCTGGCGGTCAAGGCTAAAGTAAGTTGGAACATCATAACCCCCGCCATGAAATCTGGGGAGATATCCCAACCCCCGACGTGGTGTTTTTTCCACAACGTCGACCCCCAGAGGTTTGGACCCCTTCCCCGGGACCGGTTCTTCGTCCGGAATCGTTTTTTGACGGTCCGAGGTCCGGTAAGGGCCCCCGGAGGCCGAAAATAGCGAAAAACCTCCCCTCGTGTTTTTTTCCACAGCGCGAGGAGGTCAGGGATCGGGGCTCCCGCCATGATATCCCCCCCCCCAGTCATCAGCCCCCACGCTGCCGCCCCCGACCCGCGCGGGAAACAGGAGGAGGAGGAGGAGGAGGAGGAGGAGGAGGGCGAGGAGGAGGAGGAGGAGGAGGAGGAGGAGGAGGAGGAGGAGGGGAGGGGACGGACGAGGACGAGGAGGAGCAGGAGGAGGAGGAGGAGGAGGAGCAGGAGGAGGACAAGGACGAGTAGGAGCAGGAGGAGGGGACGAGGACGAGGACGAGGAGGAGCAGGAGAAAGAGGAGGAGGAGCAGGAGGAGGACGAGGACGAGGAGGAGCAGGAGGAGGAGGAGGAGGTGGAGGAGGACGAGGGGGAGGAGCAGGAGGAGGAGGAGGAGGAGGAGGAGGAGGAGGAGGAGGAGGATGAGGAGGAGTAGGAGGGAGCGGCCCCCACACACAGAGGCCAGGACTGTGCGGCAGCGTGCCCCCCCCACCGCCCCCCAGGCACGCGGCGGCGCGGCCGCATGCCGGGTGCGCTGCCGCCGGGCAGAGCCCCATGCGCTCTCGCAGAGGGACCTCCCCCCTACAGGGCAGTTTTTAATACATTGGATTCTTAAAGTTATAGGATTTAATACATGATTAATTCATGCATAAATGTATGCATGAACTCATTGTTGTTTTAGTACTAAATCCCTGCATGTTTAATTCATGATCCGCACGCGGAGCATGCATTAAAAACGGCACTGTATGTACATTTTTTCTGGCGCGGTTTTGGGAGAGGGAGGAGGAAAGCAGAGGGGAAGGACGGCGACGAGCACTCGAAGATCACTCCGAAGGTGAAGCTCCGCCCCATGGTGAAGGGGACCCCCCCCCGCTACTGGCGGGCTCCCGCACGCATCGCCCCGCCCCCTTCCCCCCCGCAGGCGACGACCCCTCGCGAAACAAACGTGGGCCCACGTACCCCAGGCCACGATCCCTCGTCGAAAACAACGGATCGGCGACCCGAGCTTCCAGGACGGCCCATGCAAACAACCAAGGGCACACCAAGATGCTCCACGATGCCTCGGAGACGGCCCAAGATGGCCCCAAGGCGGCCGAATCCGACCTCAAGACGGCTCAAGAAGCCTCCACGAGGGCCACGATGAGGATCTCCAAGAGAGGGTCCGAAGAAGCCACCATACACGACTTACAATCTACAAAAAGGAGGATGTTCGCATTGTCGCCTTATTGGGCTTCCGTCAGCTGAAGACGGCCCAAGAAACCTCCACAATGGCGCCAAGACGGCCCAAGAGGCCCCCAAGAGATTGCCTAAGGTGACCCACGATGGCCCAAGGGGCATCCAAGACGACCCCAAGACGGCCCAAAAGGTCAGAAGGCGCCCAAGACGGCCCAGGACGCCCCCCCGACACCCACCATACGGCCAAGAGTGCCACAAGACAGCCCAAGAGAGCCCCACGACGGCGTAAGAGCCCCAAGACGACCCAAGAGGGCTCGAAGGCGCTCGAAGAGACACACACAAAACTGCTTCCTTCACAGGAGGCCAAATCAGCCCCAAGACGGCCCAAACGAAATGTATGAGACCTCCTCCAAGAGCGAAGGCGAAAGATGACACATGAGACGGCCTTCCTCTTCCTCCTCCTCCTCCTCCTCCTCCTCCTTCTCCTCCTTCTCCTCCTCCTCCTGCTGCTGCTGCTCCTCCTCCTTCTCCTCCTCCTCCGACCCTTCCCATCACCACCAACACCACCATCATCAGCAGCAGCATCATCATCCTCACCATCACCACCACCATCACAACCACCACTTAACAACAACGTCAACAACAACACGAGCAGCAATAGCAATAGCAACAAATACACCAACTACAACAACAGCATCAGCATCACCATCATCATACTCATAATCAGCATCATCATCACCATCATCATCATCACCATCATCAGCAGCACCAGCGTCATCATCATCAGCAGCATCGTCATCATCATCATCATCATCATCATCATCATCATCATCATCATCATCATCATCATCACCAACCGCATCATCAACAGCATCATCACTGCTAGTATCACCATCATAATTGGCATCAACCTTATAGACATAAAACATCATTGTCAACGCCGTCATCACCATCACCAGCAGCATCATAACCATCAGCATAATGATCATGATCGTGTCCATCATCATCATCATCATCATCATCATCATCATCATCATCATCAGCATCATCACCATCACAATCATCATCATCGTCATCGCCATACTCAGAATCACCATCACCATCATCAATGCCATCATGATCATCATCATGATCATGACCATCATCATCATAATCACCATCAACATCATCATGGCAATCATCATCGTCGTCATTACCATCAACGTCATCATCCATATCATGCTCATAATCGTAACCATATTCATAATCGTACGCGTAATCAGACTCATCATCATTATCAACATCATAATCATAATCATCATCAGCAGCAGCATCATCATCAGCATCATCATCATCATCATCATCATCATCATCATCATCATCATCATCATCGTCATCATCATGGAATTCCCAATACTGGAGGGAGACACTCGTTGTCCTAAGTGATAGTATCTCGTCCCCCCTCGAACAGTCGCCACCCAGAATGCTGGCTGGCACGGTGGCGGGCGGGACTTGCCACAGGCAGCTGGCTGGACACTAGACACATGCGATAACTAGCCGACCTGCACAAAATCTTGGGGCACATCACGGTGAAGGGCATTGGATAGTTAAGGAACCATTGGATAAGGAATCCAGGGTCTTGAAACCAGAGGAACTCCAATTTAGGCTTGGTCATGGATATAACCGCCGCCCTCATCAGACAAGGAATCCCCCAGGGTCTGAAGCCTCCTGGGCATATTCCTTACCCAACGCTCCCACCGTATTCGTGGATCTGTGAAGGTCCTAAGGTTCTCCAGGTCCCTGAGGCCCTGGGGGAATACGACATTTCAGTGGCGCACCCGCTGGCAGGCCGATCTCTCGTTCTGTGCGCCAGCTGCAAGGAAAGAGCGCCGCTCAGCGCCCCCCGACAGGGGACCCCCCTGACTGGTGCTCTGGCCAGCGATCCGGCGAGCCAAACCCTCGCCGATGCGGACAGCGCTGCGGAGCCCGAAAGAGGCCCCTCAAAGTGCCAGCAGCTTTCGGCAGATTTCGCAAACGCACTGCTCATATATATATATATATATATATATACATACATATATATATATATATATATGAAAGGGGCCCTGGGACGCACAAATAAATACACACAAATCAAAGATGCCCTATATTTTCCCATATTTTCTGGGTTTTTGTCTTCCCCCCCACTTCCCATATTTTCCCATATTCTCTGGGGAATCGACGATTCATTGTGTCCGTGTGTTCTTTTCCCTCCTGAATATAGTGAGCATCGAATGTTGTGCCGCTGAGCCGCCATTGCGGACATCACGCCGCTCGCGGCCGCACGTGCCTGGGCGCGGTGGGCTGCCGGGCCCCTACCGGTGATCCGTGGGCGATTGGGGGCCGCTGCGTGCCGCCCTGATCCTGCCGCCGAGACCACGGCGGCTCATCTCCCGCCCGGCCCCCTCCTGGGCGGATCCGGCCGTGACGACGGGAACCCATGCATCCGGCGCTCAGTGTGTTCGATGCGTGGCCTCCAGATGGTCTGGACAGCTTCCCCAGGGCCTGGCCGTTTTCTGAAGGTCCCGGGGCCCGTGGAGGGCCCCCAGAAACCGAAAATAGCCCAACCCCGGCCGCTCCGATGTTTTCGGAGCCTCGGATCTCTGGAAAGCTTCCAGGAGGCCCGAAATGAATGAATGAATGAAGCCGCGCGTCCGTAGGCACATGAGCAATGACACGAGCGCGCGCTAGACAATACACTTGCGCAATGCTGCTTCCCAGCCTTCCGCCAGCAACGTGTCCCAATGTGAAGAGTTCCAACCAGAACTACGACAAACCTGCATCGCATGCCTAGACAAAATGAAAGAGGCCAGAAAAGGATGGAGTTATGCCCTGTTGAAAGTTGAGGTCGGGAGGAACGAAAAGGGAGGAGACAGCAAAGGGTATAGGGTGGAGAATCAGCCCACGCAGCTGACTCTCCCAGCGCCTCCCGGCGCCGGGAGGCGCCCATGCATCGAGGAGTGGGCCCGGCGGCGGGGCCGACACCAGCTGCATGCAGCAGATTTTGCTACCCCCCTTTCCCTTCTCTGGCCATCGCTCGGACGTCCATTCCCTGTGTTTTTGTTGGTTTCGTGCGTGGTTCTTGTTCCGCAGGATGACCCAGGATGCTCCTCCAGGGCCCTCGCCGAGGAAAAAAATGCACACGTCCGAGCGATGCCAGGTTCTCCCCCCCTTCGCTCGGCCCGAGCGAGAGACCTCGTGCCGTCGGGTGTCTGGCGCGGCCGCCCGCGGCCGGAGCCGCCTCGCCGCGCCTGCCGCCTGCCCTGCCACGGCCTCGGCGCCGGCGTGGCGCTGCGAGGCGGGCGCCTCCGCCTCCTGTGGTGGCTGGCGGCGCCCGGCGTCCGAGAGAAAGAAAAAGCTCGGCAGGCAGTCAGCCCGTGTGGTGAGGATGCTCGACGGGGGCGCAGAGGGCCTCGGAAGCCCACGCCGAGGCTTTTCGAGCGGGGCGTGGCCAGCGAGAGGGGTCAAGGATGAGCCGAGGAGGCAAGGACGCAGGGGTGCCCCCTTGGGAAAACCGCCCATCTTGGCTGTGCGGGTTGACTGTAGCTGCCCCGATACGCAACACGCAACCCGTGGCGCGTTGGTATGGGGCGCAGCACGCAGGTTCAAACACAGCGCAGGCCAACACGCGATGGAATCAACACGCAGCGCTTAACGTGGACGTTTTGACACAGTACGCATTGCGTTTCGAACCGAGTGCATCGGGGCAGAACCGCCCGGGTGGCACCGGGGGGGGACCCAAATGGGGGGTGAAGGGAGGAGGAGCCCCTGGAGCCTTCTAGGAAGGCCGCTGCGTTCTAAGAGGCCCCTCGGCCCCCCGAAATTGCTGCCCCCCCCCTCGCGCCGCCTCCGCCAAGAAGGGGGGCGAGCTGCGGACGCCCACCGAGCCTCGGGGCTCGAGCTTCGAAGCGTTCGACGATCGCGGGTCAGGGTTTTGTCAACCTCTTGGGGACTTCGTGGGCCTCGGGAAGCTCCTCGTCGTCACGGCTGGATCCCCCTCTTGCAACTTCCCACAGCTCTGGCCCTCCTCCCCCATCGACGATCGGGGATCGAGCCTCGGGGGCCGAGGCTCGACAACGGCGGCTGGACGCCTCTGGGCGCCTTCGGCCCTGCCTGCGCCTCCGGAGGCCTCCTCGCGGCCACGGCTGGATCCGCCCCGAAGCTCGAGCCTTACGTCGGGCCTGTCCCCCTACAGGGGGATTTTCGACGAAAAATAAAAAGTACCCCAAAAATAATCAAAAAATAGTCCAAAAATAATCAGGGGATCATTTTTTCTGTATTTTTGACCTTTTTGGAGCACTTTGGGGGTATTTATTTTTTCGTCGAAAATCCCCCTGTAGGGGGACACGCCCGACATAACTCGAGCCCGAGCGCACCCTGCCGCCGATCTCTGCGCCCCGAGCCCCGAGCCGCTCGCGCCCCGGAGCGCCGCTGGCGGCAGGAGCCGCTCCGGCAAAGTGCTGGGCCCCCCGGGGCCCACCGGGCACCGCCGGAGACGCCTCCCGAGGAAGCGCCGGCCCCCAGGGGCGCGAACCTCCTCCTCCTCCTCCTCCTCCTCCTCCTCCTCCTCCTCCTCCTCCTCGCTACGTGCGATTCTCCTTCTCCCGCGATCTGTGCCCGTCGGAACCTCTCTGCCGTCGGAACCTCTTTGCCCGAAGACACGGCGTCGGAGGCCAGACGGGGGGCCGCCCATGGACGAAAAGCTCGAAGCCTGCGGCGCAGGATGCCCCCGCGGGCCCCCCAGATGATCATTGAGGGTGCGGCGCTGGAGAGGGCCTGGATGGACAGAACGATTCGAATCCCCAAGCCATCACCCATGCTAGAATCAACGTGGGTTTCGTGGGCTAAGGGGGTGATGGACATCCCCCTCAAGTGTTTGTGTGTACATGCGTTGCGAGGGTTCGAATATGTTGTCTATGTACTGGAGCACTGGCTACGGGGAGGAACCACTGGGATCGACGACGCATCGCCAAAAGATCGGCGCCAGGCCCCCGGCGGCGGGGGCGCGCAATGCCCAAACTCCCACCAGCGATGGGTGGGCGATTTTAGGGGGAGATATACAGTCAACCCATATGATAAAGAGGCACGATATGCCTACAGACCAAAACTCTCCAACCAAACCCGTTGGACTCGTCGATTTCCGGCGGGGGGGCGGGGCACCCCATAACATAGACAAAACATGCTGGAACCCGTGCGTCCCCAAACCCGAAAGTCGGGATGGTCTAGGGCTCTTGGGTTGGGTGGGGTGGCTTGGCAAGTAGCGACGATAAGGATGCGAGGGCTTTGGAGGGCCATGTCGACCCCGTTCAGGCGGGGCGCGGCCAGCGAGAGCGGCCAAAGATGGGCTGGAGGTGCAGAGGGCAGCGGCCCAAACCTCCCCGATCCTCGACCGCTCCGCCGCCGTCACCGTCATCGCTGTCGGCGTCGTCGTCCCCTCCCCCGCCGCCTTCTCCCTCTGCCTTCCCCCTCTGCCTTCCCCCCTCTTGCCTTCCCTGACGGGGCCCGCCGCCTCTGCCTCGCTCCTCGGGCGCGCCGCCGCCACCATCCGAATCGTCGCGCGCAGCGTCGACGCCGAGTGCCGAGCGAGTATCGCCTCCCAGGGCGGGAGACGCAAAACCTTCCAGCGTCATTTCGGCGCTCGAAATCATTTCTGGCGGTCGACACTGAAGTGAGTCGAGACATCGCCAGGCTGGCGTCCCGACCCCCCAAAAAACAACAAGAAGGACATTGAGGGATTTGAGAGAGCGTGATCCACCGCCGCTTTACTGTGGAAAATTGCCAACCTTTTCCTCCGGAACCCGGGGGTCGCCCCCCCCTCCGAAATTCCCCCCCCCCTCCCCCCTGCTGGAACCCCTCCCCCCCCCCCCCCGGCAAAACCCCCCCTCCCCTAACCCCTTCCCCCCCCCCCCCCTCCCCCTCGAAAACCGGGGGGGGTCACTACCGGTTCGAACCCCTCCCCCCCCCTTTCCGGATCCGGAAAACCGGGGGGGTCACTACGGGTTCGAACCCCCCCCCCTCGAAAACCGGAGGGGGGTCACTACCGGTTCGAACCCCCCCCCCACGCACCGCCAGCAAACGACTCCCGGTCCCTACCACCGTCCGCATCACATCCCCCACTGTTGTTCCCAGCACCACTGTCCTCACCACCACTGTCCCCACTGGTTCCACCACCGTCCCTACTGTCCCCACCAGTGCCCCCACCACTGTCGCACTGTCCCCACTGTCCCCACACTGTTCCCACCACGGTTCCACTCTCCCCACTGTCTCCACGGCCCCAACCACTGCCCGACTATCCCCACTGTCCCCACTGTCCCACTGACTCCTCCGCTGTCCCACTGAGCTGTCCCACTGTTCCCACCACTGTCCCCACTGTCCCCACCACTGTCCCCACTGTACCTCTGTCCCATTGTCCCACCGCCGTCCTCGCCACCGCCTTCACCACTGTCCCCACCACCATTGTACCCTCCACTGTCCCACTGTTTCCACCTCATTCCCACTGTCCCCACACCACTGTCCCCACCACCACCGTCCCACCACTGTCCACTGTCCCCCCCTGTTCCCACCATTGTCCCCACCACTGTCCCCACCACTACCGTCCCCACCACTGTCCCACTGTCCCACTGTCCCCACCACTGTCCCGCTGTCCCCTCACCACTGTCCCCACCAACACCGTCCCCACCACTGTCCGCACCCCCACTCGGTTTTCGAGGGGGGGGGGTTCGAACTGGTAGTGACCCCCCCCGGTTTTCGAGGGGGGGGGGGGTTCGAACCATTAGTGAACCCCCCCCTTTTCATGATGAACTGGGGGAGGGGGGGGAAGGGTTCGAACCGGTAGTGACCCCCCCCGGTTTTCCGGAGGGGGGGGGCGGGGGGGAGGGGTTCGAACCGGTAGTGACCTCCCCCAGTTTTCCGCCAGCAGCGGTAGAACACGCTCTTTCACGGATTTGGGTCCTCGAAGCCTTGACTACGCGGCAACTTCAACGGCGCGGCTAATGCGAGGCATTTGCGCGGCAGCAGCGAGGCAACGGCGCAGCTCGGTCGCGGCCCTCGTGCGCAACCTGCATCGCCTCAGCACAGCAGCATCATGGCGCGCGCTGGGAAACGGCGCGGTGGCACCGCGGCAAAACCAATGCATCTGCATGGGAAACGCATGGCAATAGCGCGGTAACTGCGCGGCATGCGTTCGGCAATCGCGTGGGAGTTGCGCGGCAAACGCATGGCAATTGCAAGGCACCCGCGTGGCAACTGCATGGCAACTGCGCGGCAGTGGCATGGCAACTGCGCGCCTACTGCACGGCGACGCCATGGCGAGATCATGGCAACTGCATGGCCAAAGCGCGGCGATTGCATGGTAATAACACGGCACCTGCTGAACAACAGCCTAGCAGCAGCGCTCGATGTAGGGCGTGGGGGGGGGCCTGGGCAACTGGGCATGAGGCAAAAGGAGGGGGGAACGGGCAACTACAGCCGAAATCTGTCACAAGGACGGGGGCTAAGGTAAGGACGCGGGACCCTTGAAGCCGCAGCCCCAAGTCTACCAAGTAAGGATGGCCAGCGAAAACGTCGGAGGACGAGCCCCAGAGGTAAAGACGCAAGGGTACCCTAGCAGAATCACTCGTCGATGCGCGTTGACTGTGTGTGGGGGGGGGGCTGGGCGATGGGGGGGGGGAACTGGCGCTCTCGCTGGGCGTCGACATGTTTTTGTTCGACGGTCTTGCGTCTCTCTCTCTCTCTCGCTCTCTCTCTCTCTCTCTCTCTCTCTACACACACACACACCTATAGATGTACCAATATAAGAAATATAGCTACACATGCGTCGTCCGTGGGCACGGTAGCTGGGCGCGGAAGCACCAGCTCGGCTCTCGGGAACTGGGCGCATCACATCTTGCCGCTCCCCTCCCTGCATTTGCCCCAGTGGCCCTTCTCGCCGCCTTGGCCCCCGCCAGCGCCGAGAACCTTGGCCGCCAACGCCCGCTCCGCTCCGAGCGCCAGCGGCTTGTCCAGCAGCGCCCTGGCGAGGCGTGCGCCTGGCTCGCCCGGCGGCGCGCCCAGGGCTCGCGGCGCCTGGTGGGCGGCTGGGCGGCTGGCAGCCCTGGCGAAATCCGTCAGCATCGCCTGCTCCTGGCAGACCAGCTCGCTGGCCTTCCTGCGGAGGCGCTCCACCGCGAGACCATCGACTTCGGAGAGCGCTCGTCAGGCGCCGAGGCACTGGCGGCAATGCCTGCCGCCCTCCAGGGGAGTGTCGTGGCCCGCCTCTTGAGGGACCTCGGGCGCTCGCGCATCGGGGAGGGCATGTCCCTGCGCCGCGCGCTGGCGACAGCAGCGCCGAGAGGGCGCCCACCTCACGCCATCTCAACTCTCGCCGAGCGCCGAGGCACCAGCCACCGCCAAGAGACCACAGTCTGTCCCGCCCTCCCGGCCCCTCAGAGGGACCCGGGGACAAATTTTCACGATTGCGACCTGGAGTCGCCTGTCGATGGTGGCGTGGTACAGGCGTCCACCGACTCGGCGGGGCTGCCGCCCATCTGGCTCCGCACTCTGAGCCAGACCTCCCCGCCGAAGATGTGGTCGCAGTGGGTCTTGCAAATCATTGACTCGTTCGTCGAGCCTACAAACAAGTACGTTCAACCTACGTAGTTCTGCAAAGACGATGTCGTTCCGCGGATCCGACGAATCATTCAATGCTGGGGCAAATCAACTCCGTACTCGCTACACTCGAAGACACGAGTCTTACGCGAAATGTCATAGCGAACTTACGTGGACACCAGCGCTGCAACCCACAACGGAGAAGAGGGCGCTTACGCGCGACCTCACGCGGGCAGTTTGCGCGCCAATGTCGGTGCAAACGACCCCGTTTTCTTGCGTCGCCCACATGCCGAGACCGTGCAAGAATCATGCCGTCGGAGATTCGGGTCTGCCCTCCGAGCCCATCCCCCCCCGCCCCCTTTGCCCGCCCTGTCTCCTGCTCGCTGCTGGGGAGCGGCCCCACCAGCTGCTCAGCGGCGGCGCCCTGGACACGCTCCTCCTCGCCGCAGGATCGAGGACAGGGTCGAGGCCTCGTGAACTTTCCGTCGGAGGCTCCCTACGGCAGGCTCGCGCCGCGACGGCGTCTGCGCGGGTCTCCGACGCCGCGTGGATCGTCGAAACCTGCAGCGGAGACCCCTGCGAAGAAGCACCCCGCTTGCCTCCAGGGTGCCCTGGGTTTCTTGGGCTTCGATCGTTTTGCGGTGGAAGGCGTGGCGTTCCCACACCAGGAATCAGTGGACGTCCTGGAGTTTCAGGGTTGGGTGAACTGTGGTCGAGCTCCTACTGTAGCTGATCTTGGCTTCCCAATGGCGCATATCGTTCGATGTCGACCGACTCCTGGGCATCCGGTGGCGCTCTCCTCTTCCTCCTCCTCCTGCTCCTGCTCCTGCTCCTGCTCCTGCTCCTCCTCCTCCTCCTCCTCCTCCTCCTCCTCCTCCTCCTCCTCCTCAGAATGAAACGAGTCTGTGCACGAAACCACACATGCACTGAGCATCTCCAGCGCCGAGACGACCCAGTAGCCCACCACGACGAAGGTGCAAGGCAGCAACACCGCGCCCCGGCCGCAGCCCAGCTCAGCCCTTTCGCCGCCGCCGCCACCTCCGCGCCCGCGAGCTCACCTCGCCGCCGCCTCGCGGAGGGCAGCTGCGCTGGCCGCTCGGTCACCGCCGAGGCTCGTGCGCAGCTGCCGGGCCGTCGCCCCGTGCAGGGCGACCGACAGTTCGGCCCCCCAGCGCTGCGTCAGGGCGCTGGCAATCCCCGTGCTGCCCTCCTTTTGCCCCAGCCCATGGGCGAGGTCGCGCGCCAACAGCCGCAAGTGGCGCAGCGCGGCCCTGCCGTGCCGGCCCCCTGTCTCGAGGGCCAGAGGCAGGACGGCCCACGGCGCACGTCCGGCCGGATAGCGGCGCCGCTTGTCGCCCTCGGCGCGAAGTGCTCGGCGTCGCCCGGCACGGCGTACCGGCCGGACGGTGACGTCCGCGAACTGGCGCGGGCATCCTGGCGCTTGCGCCTCGAGGTCCACTATGGCCTCCTCACGCTCGATCTGCAGAGGCGCCCCGCACCCACTGCATGGCCCCGCGGGCGGGTCGAGCGTCGTGCCCCGCGCGTTGCAGCGCGCGCGGCGCCATTTCCAGCGGTCCCACGCAGGGACGGCAACTTGGCGCGCGGTGTGGTAGCCGCACTCCCTGCGGATGCGCTCCCAAGCGTCTTCCACAGCCCGGCTGCGCGCCACTACGCCGCCGCCGCAGGCGCACTGGTAGGCGTGGCGCGCTTTGGAGCACAAGGGCCCCCCGCACTGCTGCCCGGCTCGCGGGCCCGTGCGAGTGCGGTTCTGGCGGCGGGCGCCAAGGGGCGCGCAGTCCTGGCCCAGCAGGGCGCGCGCCGTGACGCAGTAGTCTGCGTCGCCGAGTCTCTGGCCCGCGGCCCCCGGCGAGGCCAGCTGCCAGCCGGCCGCGTGCGGGCCGCCACAGGAGCGCAGGCTCGCTCGTTCCTCGAGGCTGGAAGCGCTTAGCAAGGCTATAAAGTTTTTTTTGGTCTAGCCGTTGCGTGAGCAGCTTCTGTAGCTTCTTGCGAGGTTCGGCGGCGAGGTCGCGCCAGGGCGGCAGGGCGTGCCCAGCCTCTCCTCCTGAGTGGCGGCGGCGGCGGCAGCGCGGCCCCCGCGGGCGCCACGGGCGGCGCGGCCGACGGCGGCGCCGGCGGCGCGACCGCCGCGCCCGTAGGGCGGCGCTGGCGGCTCGGCAGGCAGCGGCCAGCGGGAGCGCGCTCTGGTCCAGGTCGCCCAGCCCCGAGACTCTCGCCCTCGCCCGAACCTCCGCGAGGCTCTGCGCCCAGGAGCCCACCCAAGCCGCTGGGGCGATCTCCTCTTGGCTCCGGAGCCCCCTCCCGCCCAGACGTAGCGGCAGTCTGCATTGTGCCTGGTTGGAGGGCGTCAGCGGGTCTAAGCGGAGCAGGCGCTGGTAAGCCTCCAAGACCGCCTCGTCGTAGGCGGCAGCCGCGGCCCTGGTGCAGTCGGGCGGCGAGGCGCGCAGCAGGTGCGTGATTTTCCCAGTCCCGCAATGTCGCAGCAGGAGCGCCCCGGCCTGCGTCGCGTCCAAGCGGGGCGAGGCTTCTGCGGGCAAGTCGGCCAGCTTGTCCAGGAGGTGCGCAGCCCGGGCCGCGACGCCGTTGCAGTGTTCCGCCGCGTAGCCAGGCGTCCCCAAGGCGAAGCTGCGCCCGTCGTTCTCCGCGGGTAGGTCAAGCGGCCGCGTCGTCTCCAGCGGCGCCCCCACCAGTGTAAGGCCTGCAGGGCGCCAGTAAGGCTCCAGCCCGGTCGGGCACGGCGAGCGGGCGGACCACGCCTGCGTTTTCCTCGGCTCCAGCTCCAGGCCGATCCGCCCAAGCGCCGCTTGTGCCGCGGGGAGCACCTGCGCGGCGAGCGCGGCGGGGGCCAGGACGATGGCGTCGTCGAGGTAGGCCAGGACGCGCACGTCGTCGGCTGGCAGCCCCGCGGCCGCTGCCGCCGCGCGCAGGTCGTCCTCCAGCTGTTGCAGCGCTGGCTTCGCTGCGCAAGCGTAGAGAAGGAGCGCCAGCGGGCCCCCTTGGTCCACCCCGCTGGTGGCGCTCAGCTCGTGGCACTCCCCGCGGCCATCCCAGTAGAGGTACCTGGAAGTTCGTCTGCAGAAGAGCTCGCTCCTCCAGCTGGCGCAAGCAAGCCGCGCGGCGGACCGACCCGCATGCGTTCCGGGCGTCCAGGGCCACCAGGACGAGGTCGGGCCGCGCCTCGGTGAGAGCCCGCGCCGTGTGTGCCAGGAGCTCCGTGTCCGCCGCGGTCCCGATGGCAAACTGCTGTCTGCCCAGCTTCTCCGCTAGCTGCTGCTTGCGAGGCTGAACCAGTGCCCGGCCCACCAGGCGGCGGAGGATGTTCGGGGCGGCGATTGGGCGCACGCCGCCCGCTGGCTTCCGCAGCGGAGTGAGCCTCGAGAGGGCCATCGCAGCCGCCGCGCTCTCCGGGACGCGGCCCAGGGAGACGCGGCCACAGACGCCGCACAAGGCTGTCGTCGCCCTGCTGTCGGCCAGCACCGCCCGCCAGTGCTCGTACCGGCCCCCGCCGGCCGCCGCTGCGCTCCCTCTGGGGCTGGCGCGCAAGGCCTTCTTCAGCGTCCTGTGGCTGAGCGCCGGCGCCGTGTCTGGCGGCGGCGGCGCGCGCGCCGGCAGCGGCTCCTCTTGGCTCGGCTGCAGGAGCTGCTGCATCCGCCTCCCCGTCTCCTCGGTGAGCGGCGCCAGGCCCGGGCTGGCGAGCAAGGCCGCCGCGCGGGAATATTCTTCGTTCAGCGTCTTCCGGATCACCTCGTCGGCCCTGTAACTGTCGCCCTGGCAGTCGCTGTCCCGCTCGCGGCGTGCCCGCGCGAGGGCCCGCGCGTGACCGTGCGCCTCGGCCAGGAGTTCCTCCCAGGCCCCGCGGTGGAGCGTCGAGCAGCGCTCGCGCACCATTCTGGCGCGATCCTGCGGATACGTGTCTGGGGACCTACGCTGTCTCCCAGCGCGCGGACGCACTGGCGCGAAGAAGGCGCTCCCGAAGCATCAGAAGCTTCCAACCTCGCTCTTCCGCCGGGTTCCCAGGCGCCGCCCCGAGGACAGCCTGGCAGATCTCCTCGGTGATCTGCGCTGCTGCTGCCCGCGTTCCGCTGGGCACGAACCGCAAGGTGGGGCAGTCCACGCGGAATTCTTCGCAGAGATCCACGCCGTCCAGCTCCGCCCAGCAATCGCCAGCCAAATCCTCGAGGGGCCTCCGCGGCCCCAGCGCCGGTGCAGCCGCCGGTGCTGCCGCCGCCGCCGCCGCCGGCCCTGCCTCCTGAGCCGCCGGCGCCGCCGCCGCGGCCGCCGCGGCATCCGAGGCCGGCACGGCCGCCGGAGTGGCCGCCGCGAGCGCCTGTATACGTCGGCTCCGGCGGCGGACCCCAGCCCCGCGCTGGCGGCTGCGGGAGCGGCAGCATCCACCGCGCAGTCCCGGCACACGGCGGCCCCGCACGGCTCGCACCTGTACAACCATCCTCCCCGTCCAGGCCCGCCATGGATGGCGCAGGTCTCGGCCGCGCTGTCAGGCCGCGCCGCACGCAGAAGGCCATGGCAGTTCGGACAGGCGAACTGCGAAGCAGCGCCGGGAGGGCCCGGGTGCCGCGCCTCTCCGACGCGAGTGCCCGTCAATCCGCACTGCCACGTCACGCAACAATCCGCCTCCTGCCGGGGCCGCGGCGGCCGCGAACACCGGGAACGCCCAAACGTGCTGCTCGACGACCCCGCCTGTGCACCTCCTCCGACGGACCCACGTGGCGCGGGCGTCGTCCCGTGGCGCTCCCGGCGCCTGCTACCGCCCCGGCCCCGGCGGGGAGCGCGCGAGGCGGGCCCGGGCGGTCCGGCAGCGATGCCGGCGGCCCTCCTTCCGCTCCTCGGCCGGCCTGCGGGCCGGAGGTGGGCTCCGAGGCGGAGGGAAGGGGGGATCTTCACTTCCGCCGGCTTCCTTTGTCCTTGCCGACCCCGCCCAAGAGGCCGAGCCTCCGAGATTTCTGGAGGCGCCTGGCGACTTCGAGGGCCTTGGCGTCGTCCTTGGCCTCGTCGAGCTCCTCCATCAGCTCCTCCTCCTCGCTCACGTTCATCTCCTCCTCCTGCTCCTCCTCCAGCGCCGCGGCCCAGGCGCCAGGGCCAGGGGGCGCCTGTGCAGGGCCGTCCGGCGGCGGCTCGAGCGGCCCGTCGACGCGCTCCTCGGGGCTGCGGCCGTCTGGGAGCGCGCCGCGCCGCCGCAGCGCTGCGCAGGCCTCCAGGGCCGCCGCTGGCAGCCCGGGGCCACTGCCGACATGGCCAGCCACCGGTAGCCGCTCCACGGCATCCAGCACGGTGCGCACATCCGCCAGGACGCCCGGCAAGAGCCCATCCGCGGGGGTGCCCGCCCGGAGCTCCTCCAGGCGCCTCTGGCCCTCCTGGAGCTCTTCGTCCAGCTCCGCGACACGCGCCCGAGCGGCCGCGAGGGCCGCCTCCGCAGCCTCCGCGTCCGCGCGCGCCGCTGCGAGGCGGCGCTCCGCTCGGTTGACGAACGCCGTGCAGGAGTCCAGGCGGGTTCCCCGTTTGGCGTCCGCCGCCGCAGCCTCCTTGGCCAGGCGCGTAGCCGGCTTCCGGAGCGCGTCCGCCTCGGCGTTGAGGCCAGCAGCGCGCAGGACCTCCGCGGCCTCGCCCAACGCCGCGGTTTTCCCAGCGGCTGCTGCCGCGCGTTCCTCGGGCGCCGGCGGCCGCGCGGGCCATTCGCGGGGCGGCACGGCCGCGACGCCCTGCTCCCGCGCGCCCGTGCCCCCGGGGGGCCTGCGAGCCGCGCTCCCAGCCGCGTCCGGGGCGCCAGAGGCGGAGCGGCCTTCCGGGCCACTCGGCCGCCATGCCAGGCGTGCTGCGCCGCACCTCCGGCAGGAGGCGCGGGAAGTGTCGTTGATGGGTAGGCCGTTGCAGCACCGGCAATGCTATTGCGGGCCCCGCGCTGTGGCGCCGGCATCCCGCTGTCCGCCGCCGCCGCCGCGCCCACGATGGCGGAAGAGCGACTCCAGCAGCTCCATCGCCAGGGAGCCCTGCGCCGACTGCTGGTTCGCAAGGAACCCGCGGGCGCGGCGGCGCCGGACTTCCGTCCATGCCATCGCGCGCTGAGGAATGAGGGAAGGCGGAGGGGTGAGGGAGGACCTGACCGGACCTTGAGCTCCTCCTCCTCCTCCTCCTCCTCCTCCTCCTCCTCCTCCTCCTCCTCCTCCTTCCTCCCCCTCCCCCTCCCCCTCCCCCCCCCCTCCTCCTCCTCCCCCTCCTCCTCCTCCTCCCCCTCCTCCTCCTCCTCCTCCTCCTTCTCCTCCTCCTCCTCCTCCTCCTCCTCCACCTCCTCCTCCTCTCCTCCTCCTCCTCTCCTCCTCCTCCTCCTCCTCCTCCTCCTCCTCCTCCTCCTCCTCCTCCTCTTCGTCCTCCTTGTCCTCCTCGTCCTCGTCCTCCTCCTCCTCTTTCCCCTCTCCAACTTATGGTGGTGGTGGTGGAGAACAGGCCCATCACCTACCGTAGCTGATCTCGGCTTCCCGATAGCGCAGATCGTTCGATGTCGACCGACTCTCATCCGGTGGCGCTCGGACTGGAGCGCCCGCGCAAGGGGTCGCCGCCGCGCCGGCACGACTCGAGCCTGCCGCAGCCGAGGATCGAAACGCTCTGGGGACGTCTCCGGTGCTCTGCTTCATCCCAGCGGGAGCCTCGGGGGCCCTCTGGAGGCCAGGACACGCAGGCATCTATACACCACCACCGTGCCAGGCCAGGGCCATCCTGGCCCTGGCATGGTGTATACGCCCCCCTGGCCGAAGCCAGGAGGGTCTACACACCATCCTGGGGCCCAAGATGGCCCTGGCCTGGCACGGTGGTGGTGTATAGATACCTTCGTCGGGGAGACAGCGGCCCTCAGCGGAGAGCTCCTCCGTGGACTTCTACCCACTGAACCCTCCAACACATTTAAACCGGGGGCGTTCTCAGCGGAAAACTCCTCCGTGGAAACATCCGGGGGGCTCCTGGAGACCTCTACAGAACCAGGGCAGGACCCGAATCCACACTTTCGCAGAGGCGCGCGAAAGCCCACGGCCTCCTGTACAGGGGCCGCAGTTCGGACTCGGCTCCAACACGCTGAATCTGAACCTCCTCCCCTCCCTCCTCCTGCTCACCTCTCACCTCCTTTGGCCACGATCCCAACTCCATCTCTGCCCTCCCACCCCACTCCCTCCGCCCTACTCCCTCCTCTGGCCTCCCTCCTCCATCCCCCCCCCCCATTCTCCTGCCCTCTCCTCTTTCGTTCCCCCCGCCCCACGCTTCCATGGAAGCGTCCTCTCCTCTTTCGTTCTCCTGCCCTCTCCTCTTTCGTTCCCCCCCTCCTCTTTCGTTCTCCTGCCCTCTCCTCTTTCGTCCCCCCCCCCCACGCTTCCAGCCCTGGCCCCGTCCCCGGCCTCGGCCGCGGCCGCGGCCCTGGCCCCGGTCCTGGCCCCGCTCCCGGCCCCACTCCCCAGCCTCGCGATCCAGGCCCCGCTCCCGCCGTTTTTTGTTGTTGTTTTTTTTTGATTCGTTTTGCCCATGCTGGGGGTCTGTCCGCAGGCAACTGCGCGCGGCTCTGGCGACTCCTCCACCACCACCACCACCCAACCTCAGGACTCTTCCTTGGCCCCTCCTCCCGCCCTCCTCCGAGGGCTTCCGCGAGCACCACGACACCGTGGAGAAGCTCCGAAGAACGGGCGCCCGCAGAAGGCACGCACAAACCACCACCGCGGCCTGGCCAGGCCCTGGCATGGCCTATATATGTACCTCCTTCTGGCAGAAGCCCGGCAAGCCTACATACAGCATCCTGAGGCCAAGGATGGCCCTGGCCAAGCCGCGGTGGCGTTGTACGGGTGCTTTCGGGGGCTTAGCTGCCCCGACATGCAACACGCAACGCGTAGAGTGCTGACACGAAGCTCAACACGTAACGTGTTCGCACGGACGTTTTGAACACGATACGTGTTGCGTTTCAACAATGGCGTATCAGGGCAGCTAAGTTATTGGGGACATTTTCAGTGAAACATCAACACCGCTACCCCCTGGACCTTTCTCCGGAAGGAAAAGGTTTTTCGAACCGAATGCAGCTGTGGCGACGAGGGCTCTCCACGACGACCGGTGGTATCGGTTCCTCTTAGCTGCGGAGCAGATGCCTGGGCCTCCCCTTTCCCCCCTGCTCGTCCTCCTCGTCGTCCTCCTCCTCCTCCTCCTCCTCCTCCTCCCCCCGCTCGCCGCCTGTCTGTCCACGTCCACCAGGCCGCCCTCCAGCCAGGCCTTGGCCTGGGGCTGGGTTTCGCGCGCGCAAGGAAAGGCACACGGAGGGGGCGCCCGGGGCTGACCAAAGGGGAGGAGGAGGAACGAACGAACGAACGAACCACCACATCGGACGGCTGTCCAGGCTTGCTGAGACCAGTCGCGTGAGGCCATGGTCTCCTGTAGACGTGCAAACGTTCATAGGAACTGCGAGTCGTACAAAAAGTTATGGTTCTGCGCAACACACGAAAAGTTATGACGGAGGAGGAGAGGAGGAGGAAGTCCTGGTTGTGAGTGTCGGCGAAATGCTGGCGCGTTTGTGCTCGAATGTCGGCCACGTTGTTGTGTCCTGAGCTGAACGAGCCAAGGTAAGGTCGTTTGGCTTGCCATGCTAATTGGTTGGTGTGGGCGCTGGTTGCAGGTCGGGTCGGTGTTCTTGGAGGAAGCTGACGAGGTCGTCGTCCCAGCGCTTGCGCTGGCCGCCGTGGCGTTTCCAGCAATGATGGCGTGAGTTCTCTCCCGGTTGCCAGTGGAGTGCTCGCCACGTCCATCTGGTGGGCTCGTGGTTGGCTACCTTTGGATGCCATGCGCCACAGCCTCTGCCTGCGAATCATCTCCCAGTGTTCAATGTGGTGGTGCTGCATGAGCTGCTCTGTGCGCCGCGTGGCTCGCTGGATGTAGTCGACTCACGGTTCCATCGCGTCCTCGTCACTTTTGTTATCGTTGCTCTCGCTGTGTCGGTCTGTCGTGTCTCGTTGTGGCGTGTTGCTCTCTGCGTCGTCGCTGCTGCTGGTCTCTTGATGAGGTGCTTGGGTGGTCGTGCGGTCGTCCGCGTGGCATTGGGTACTGCTCGTCGGGGTCGTTTGGCGGGTAGCGCGTCGCTTTGGTGTCCTGATGTTCATGCGGAGTATGCGTCGTTGTGTTCGCCGCAGGTGTTTCCGGAGAGGCTCCGGGAACGTCCACGTCTCTGCTCCGTAGAGTGCTGCGGGTGTCACTGTCCGGCTGAAAAGCCAGAGTCGGTGTGCCAGCGGGTAATGCTTGCTTGTCAGCTCATTTTTGCGCGAAGTGAGCGTTGCCCATGCTGCCCTCGTGCGGTGGTGGATTTCAGTCTCCATCGCGTCGTAGAAGCTGATGAGTTGACCCAATTATTTGATGCTGCTATCGTGGGGAAGGATGTCGATGTCCATGTCCTGAATGTGCACGGTGCGCGAGTTTGCACTGCCAGTCCGTCTGGTCTGGTTACTGAGTATGTTGGCTTTGGAAGGGTGCAGCGCAAGTCCGTGAGGTCGCACTGCGCGCACGATGTCGTCGAGCATCGCGGTGAGGAGGAGGAGGAGGAGGAGGAGGAGGAGGAGGGAGGATGAGGAGGGGGATGATGATGATGATGATGATGATGATGATGATGATGATGATGCTGATGATGATGATGACGATGATGATGATGATGATGGTGATGATGATGATGAGGAGGAGGAGGAGGAGAAGGAGGAGGAGGAGGAGGAGGTGGTGAACGGTGGCCTTGCAGTCTACGCGTGCTCACAACACTACTCGAATCGCGACTGGGAAAGCTGGAGGAACGCCACGCTGGGCCCCACGGGAAAGAACAGAAGCGGCCAAAACTTGAACTCGAAGGAACCAGCCCACGGCGCTATGCGCCGGTGTCGCCGCTTTCTGGCTGCGATTATGTGGGCATGTATTCGTGCAGGCTGCCCAGCAGTAAGAATCAACTTCGGAGGAGGAGGAGAGGGAAAGACAGCTCCCGCGGCCTCCTGGGCCGAAGAGAGCGGCTGCCGCCTTGTCCTCGGCTGTGCGGAAGAGGATGAGGAAACCGCAGGCCCGCGTTCCACCCATCCACGTGGCCATGCGAACAAGAAACGGGTGCCAGCAGCGGGCGAGGGCGAGCGCGGCAGAGCTGGCGGCAGGGGAGGGGGGGACCATGCTAATCTTCTCTGTATCGTTCCAAATTTAACGGATGATCCCCGAAGGGAATCCCGGCAGGGGAGGGGGGGAAAGGATGAGGAGAGCGAGGAGGGTGGTGAAGACGATTACGACGAAGAGGGGCTCCAGACAGGAGGGTCGCCATGGCCATGGCATGAGGGATGACTGGAACTGGGCGTGGTGGGAATTCCCCGGAAGCATGATAAAAAAAACAACCGGCCCTAGAGCCTATGCAGTGGCTGGGCTCGAGCCTCGCCATTGGTGGGCGTGCTGTGGACTACAGTGAAAACGTATAGTAAGGACGCTTGGTGAGGACGCAAGACCCTTGGAGGCCGAAATTGAAGTATTCTGGGCGGCAGGCGGCCAAACTCCCAGGGAACCTGAGAAACTGGCCTGCGAAAATTGCTAGGGACGGGCCGCAGAGGCTGAGGCAGGCAAGGACCCAAGGGCACCCGTGAAAAAGTCGTTTGTCCTTACTATGCGCGTTGACTGTACAGCGCCAGTTGCTGGAGCCTGGCAGGTCCACGTTCGAGCGGGGACCCACATCCGACACCTTGGTGGTGGTCTGGGAAGGGCGGCGGTGGTCTGGGAAGGGCAGGGGGGGGGGGGCGGGGGGGGAGGGCGCGCGGCGCAGGGGGAGGAATGGCGGGACCAGGCGCCTAAACCCTGCTGGGCGATCGCAGCCAAAATCTCCGTCTGGCCTTTTGGATCCACTGCAAACCCCGCCAGTCCTGTGGGCCGTGAGTGGTTTTGGCGCGTTTCCCCGTCCAGCCCCCCTTGTTTCCCTTCGGGGTGGGGGTTACCCCTCCCCCCTCCCCCTAAATCTGGACGGTGCGCCCCGCGAGGTGTCAGGGGGTCGTCTCTGGCCTCGGAGAGAAGGCCCAAAGCGTTTTTTTGTACTAAGATGTGGGACCCGTGTTGGCCTCCTGGAGGGGGGGCCCTAATTGGGGACCCCCTTCCCTGATCGAATATCATCCGATATGGCCCCAATATAACACCCGATGCTCCCAGGAATGCCCTGAGAGGGCCCCCCCCCGTGCCCGGGAGGCCCCGAGAGGCCCCAAAATACCCGCAACACGCCCTCAAGATGCCCCCAAGAGGCTCCCAAGAGAGCCCCAGGGGGCATCCAAGGGGCTTCCCCAGCGCGCCCGAGACGTTTCAAGAGGCTCCTGGGGCCGCCAAGAGGCCCCCAAGACGCCCCAAGAAACCTGCAAGAAGGTCTCCAGAAACATCAGAAGCGACCCCGAGAAGCATCCAGGAGGCCTCTGGCCTCTCTGTTCGCCCTCCTCCACTGCCCCTTCCTCGTCCACCTAATCCTCCTCCTCCTCCTCCTCCTCCTCCTCCTCCTCCCCTCCTCCTCCTCTCCTCCTCCTCCTCCCTTCTCCCTCCTGCCCCTCCTCCTCCTCCTCCTCCTCCTCCTCCCTCCTCCTCCTCCTACTACTACTTATCCTTATCCTCTTCCTCCTCCTCCTCCTCCCTCTTCCCTCTCCCTCCTTCCTCCTCCCTCCCTCCCCCCCTCCCTCCCTCCCTCCATTCCTCCTCCTCCTCCTCCTCCTCCTCCTCCCGGGCAATCTGGGCAATCTGAAAGTGTCTGAGGCCGAACCGTGTTCAACTTCAAACAGAAAAGGAAAAGATTAGAGTCCCCCCCCTCCTCGGGGCGTCCTGCTGGAACTTGGCCGCCACGAGGTCTGCGGCGGGAGCCCGCGGAGGAGGGTCCGAAGTTCCTTGGACTTCGGGTTGGGATGGCACGGCTTGGACAATGCAAGGGCCTTCAGGGTGGCGAACAAACCGCAGCAAACACAAAAGAGGACTGGGGTTCCATGGAGGACCGCCCAGGCAACATGCAGCTTGTGTTTGTAATAAGCAGGGGCAGTCAGGACCCTGAGGAGGGACGCGTTCAACCGGCCATTGCACTCAAACCGCGTTCTACAACTGACTCGCCGCAAACAATACTCACATCTCCATCTCTTCTCTTTTTCCTGCGCCATGCGGGCACTCCCAGCACCTGTGGAAGGTCGTGTCTGGTTTCCCGCAGAACTTACAGGGAGATCACATTCAGCTCGATATCAATACCGAGTCGGTCAGTGACGACAGATGGGCTCTTGAAAGCCCAGCCACCTTCCCTAACCCACGCAATAGTATCAGAGCTTGGCCCCTTGCCCCACTTAAACCTCTGACGCTTAGATGGGGGAGCACTGGGGCCTGACGTCTGGACAGCTCTCAAAAGCTTCGTGAGCATCGACGGGCTTAGGACATCCGTCTGTTGCCGTTGGAGGTCGGTCCTAGGGATGGTGGCTTGCCACCATTCAGCCGCATAGCGTCGCAAAGTCATGCCTGCAACTTCTAGTGGATCCCTGGCACGAGACAGACCCCACGCTAACTCCACGTCGACACCCCGAATCGAGACTCCACTAGCAGCTGCAGCTTTTTTTCGCAACTTATAAGGCACGATGAGAGGAAGCTATCATACAAATCTTGTGGTCAGCCAGTGGCAGGCCGAGCTCACTTACAATTCTGTGCCCTAGCGAATTGAGCCTGTCCGCCAATCCCTTTGCCAGGGCAAGCCAATCCGCTCCCCACGCATGGTGGGTGAGGTCATCAATATGAAGAGAGACAAGGGCATCCTGCGGCAGCGTGGCACTATACTCCTCCACCGTGGGTTTTAAAGCGAGCTTGGCTTCAAACGTGGCCGGGGTAGACCCAGCAACGATACCCCTTCGTGGGCACACTCCTGGCATTAGCAACCCGTCATACAAGAGGTGACGGGGCCATTTGTAACTACACATTTTTCAGCACACTGGAGCAGCAAACAGTCTGGCACATGCTCGTAGAACTGGAGCAAGTCCCACAAAACGGCCACATAGTGCATCTTTTTGTTAGCAGATCCCTCTGCCAAGGCCGCCTGCCTCCAGACGGTGTCCGTCGGGCTACGATACTGAACGCAAGAATACTCAGGTCCCACCCCCTCACGGCACTCTCACCCACGCAACTCATCTTTTCCTAACTTGCTGTGCAAGCGAAAAGCGGACGGGTAGTGGCCCAGGGGGCGTCGACCGCCAGCGGCCTTATGCGTACACAAAACAACAAGGCGGCGAAGCTTTTGGGGTGCACAGCTAGTTAGATCAGTTAAATGGAACAATTTGGCAAGCAACTCGAGCGACTTATCGCACAGCATACTATAGCGTCGTGGGTGCCAGCCGTCAGGCTTGCACGTGTGTTTGCTAAAGCGCTTGCTGATAGATCTAAGCACGTCTGCATTCGTTGCAGCTCTGACAGGGACAGGTAACGGCCAGACCGATATCGGAGCGGGACGTTCCTCAGCCTTCCAGGCCTGGGTCCACTTCAGTTTTTCAGCCCGCATCCGATTGGCAACCGAGGTTCGGTCCAAGGCGGGCCCTGGAGGCCCAGGGCCAGAAACATCGACAGGGGCCTGCTTACCTCTTACAAAGCTGTGCGCCTTTCGCGCACCTTGCTCCATAGCATCGGCACACCACTCAGACCATTCTTTCCGACGTATCTGTGCAGCAGAGCACAACATGTGTTCGTGCATGAACTGGGCAAAACTGATCATCTGATCCAAGGCAGCCTCCATTTTGTCATTAGGGGCCTGGACCATGGAACCAGCGAGAAAAAAATAGATGCCAGACGGCGCCTCCGAGGGACCAAACCCGGCGAAACGGGCCACCACGGACCAACATCCACAAACACTGGACCGAGAGGTTCGTGAGGTCAGCATGGCATCCAACTTTAAAACCTTGTCCAAGAAGAGATTTCCGGCTGGTAAGCTTCTGAACAACCCAGTGGAGAGCCCGCTGAGGGTCCACACGCTTGTAGGATCTGTTTTTTTTAAAACTTCTTTTAGCGGGACAGCTTCCAGCTGAAGTCCGAGCCAGCGGGCAAGCCAGAGACAATTGGCGTGTCTGCCGCACGGCAGACCTCACTCCAAGCCAGGTCGTTCCACTCGTCGTCGACGGTGTCCAGCAAGTTCTGCGCCTCCTCCTTTGCAGTACCCTGGAGCGTGTACTTGGTGCAGTTCTAACAAGAGGCTCAAGAAATCCATCAATCTGGTTCAACAGGTGCTCATAGCTTGGTGGCGGTACCAGGGGGCCAAAAATCCTTCGCGTCGGCACATTCTGGTACGGCTCAACAATCTCCACCATCTGGTCCTTTACGCCTTGCAGTGTAAGAAGGACTGGGCTGTGTGGTGAGGTGGGTACATCACGTAAGAGTTGCACCTCCACCAACATATCAAGATGCCGATCAATCATGAAATAGTCGATTGTTGCGCTGTGACCATCCAGAGTGTAGGAGGGAACCTCTTCATCTGCACGTGTGACCCCTCGTAGCTTCGTCAACGGGATAGCAGCGTTCAGCTTCTCTGGGGAATTGGTAAAATCTCCTCCAAAGATGTAGGGGAATTGTTAAATCCTCCTCCTCCTCCTCCTCCTCCTCTGGTTCCTCCTCCATCCTCCACCTCTTGAGGGAGTATTATTCCGTTGCGTGCTCCACCAAATGCCTGATCAGGGCAATTCGCCTGGGCGGCATTTCTGGATGGGCTGGTGGGGCTACGCGAAGCGTATCCAATATGTTCGCCAGCGTGGACCCCAAACAGTGTTACTTGCAATGCACGCTGTGCAATCGCATCTAGGTGCTGCAGCCAATGTGGTGCAGCCTCTGTGGCGCAAAGCGATGCAAAGCGATGCAATGCGATGCAAACCACTGCAATGCGATGCAAAGCAATGCAATGCGATCGAATGCGATGCAAAGCAATGCAGCGCGATGCAAACCAATGCAGAGCAGCGCGAAGCAACGCAACGCAGGTGCAGAGAAGTGCAACGCAATGCGATTGTTATTCAATGCAACGCGACTGCAATGCAACGGGAGGGGGTGCACGGCCGTTCCTGCCACGGCGCGAGCCTCGCGTCTCGTCCCCCTCCGCCTCCTCCTCCTCCTCCGCCTCCTCCTCCTCCTCTTCTCTTCCTCCTCCTCCTCCTCCTCCTCCTCCTCCGCCTCCTCGTCCTCCTCCTCCTCCTCCTCCTCCTCCTCCTCCTCCTCCTCCTCCTCCTCCTCCTCCTCCTCCTCCTCCGCCTCCCGCCCCCTGGGGCGGCGGCGACGGACGGGGACGGGGCCGCCGGGCCTGTAGACAGGATCATGTTCCGTTGGGGGGCATGCCGCGGCGACGGACGGGAGCGGGGCCGACGGGCTGGGCTGCACACGGGCCCAGTTCCGCACAAGGGAAGCAGAGGAGCCCCCGAGTGCAGGCACTGACTGGGGAACATGGAGGGGGAGGAGGGGGAGGAGGGAGGAGGGAGGAGGAGGAGGAGGAGGAGGAGGAGGAGGAGGAGGAGGAGGAGGAGGAGGAGGAGGAGGAGAAGAAGAAGGAAAGGAATGAGGAGGATGAGGAGGAAGAGGAAGAGGAAGAGATGGAGGATGCGGGTGATGATGATTATGATCAAGATGATGATGATGATGATGATGATGATGATGATGATGATGATGATGATGATGCTGATGATGCTGCTGATGATGATGATGATGATGATGGTGATGGTGATGATGATGATGATGATGATGGTGATGGTGACGATTACGGTGATGATGATGACGATCATGATGATGATGGTGATGGTGATGATGACGATGATACTTATGACGATGATGGTGATGATGATGGTGATGCTAATGATGATGCTAATGGTGGTGATGATGATGATGATACTGATGATGACAAGTACGATGCTGATGCTGATGCTAATGATGATGGTGCTGCTGCTGATGATTTTAATGATGGTGATGATGATGCTAATGATGATGGAGATGATGATGACGATGATAATGACGATAATGATGATACTGATGCTGATGATGATTATGATACTTCTGGTGATGTTGATGATGCTAATGATGGTGATGATAATGCTGATGATGCTGATGACGATGATGATGAGGATGATGCTGATGGGGATGATGATGATGATGCTGCTGTTGATGATGATGATGATGATGATGATGATGATGATGATGATGATGATGATGATGATGATGATGACGATGAGGACGATGATGATGATGATGATGATGCTGCTGCTGATGATGATGGGTATGGGGATGCTCATGCTGAGGATGATGAGGGGGAGGAGGAGAAGGAGGAGGAGGATGAGGAGGAAGAGGATGAGAAGAGAGGAGGAGGAGGAGGAGGAACAGGAAGAAAAGGATTAACAATAGGATGAAGAAGAGGAGGCGGAGAGAAGGTGCAAGGGGAGCACGGGGAGCAACAGGACCAAGAAGACTGGAATGGGGGGAGATGAGGAGGGCAGGCAGGATCGGGAGAAGAGAGGGGGAGGAGGAGGAGGATGACGAGGAAGAACAGGACGATCCACAGGAGGAGGGGGAAGACCAGGAAGACGGAGGGACGGGAGGCGCAGGAGGAGGGGAGGGGAAGGGGAGGAGGGAGGAGGGAGGAGGGAGGAGGTGGAGGAGGAGGGGGAGGAGGAGGCGGAGGAGGAAAGGGAGGAACCCTCCCGCCGTCGCCGCCGCACCCCGCGGCCCCCGTCCGCTCCCCCCGCGCCCTGCCTGCGAGGGCGCCGCGCGTGGCCGCCCGCGCGCCTCGGAGGGGTTTTGCGCGCGCGCGAGGGCGCCCCCCCGCCGAGGCCTCCGAGGCCCCGTGGGGTTGGCACCGACACCGACGTCGGCGGCGCGCCATCGCCGAGGGAAGATGATACCCTTCTCCTCCTCCTCCTTTTCCTCCTCCTCCTCCTCCTCCTCCTCCTCCTCATTTTCCTCCTCCTCCTCCGTTTCCTCCTCCTCCTCGCCGAGGAAAAGGAGGAAGAGGAGGAGGAGGAGGAGGAGGAAATGGAGCCTGGCCGAGGAACACGGTGAGGGCGTTGGATAAGGAGCCATTGGACAAAGAACCCAGGGTCTGGAAGCCGCTTGAACTCTGACCGTGGATTGGCCATGGGTATCACCGCCGCCCTCATCAGGCAAGGAGTCCGTCAGGGTCTGCGGCCCCCTGGGCACATTCCTTAACCAGCGCCCCCACCGTATCTGGGCTTCCCGGGTGGCCGAAGGATGCACCAAAGTCTAGGCTCGTCCTCCCCTTGCGGACGCCACCCACTGCTCTGGTGGCCTCCAAGAAACGCCCGCAGGTCGTCGACGAAACCTCCGAAGGCCGCCGAGGGCCTCCGAAACCAAGGCCTCCGAAGGCTGCCGAGGGCCGCCAACAAAGCCTCCGAAGGCCGCCGACAAAGCCTCCGGAGTCAGCCCCAGGGCCGTCGGAGGCCGCCCGATGAGATCCTGAGCATGGAGGAAAAGGGTCTTGAGGGAAACGAGTGAAACGAAACCTGGACCTTGGGGCCTCCCCCCAAGGAGGAGATCTTCGTCCTGAGTCGTCTTCTGACGGTCCTCAGGCCCGTGGTGGGCCCCGAAAGCCCGAAAACGGCGAAAAAAACCGGGACCGTTTCCCGCAGGCGGCAATCCCCGCAGTGAGACGCGAGATCTCGTCGGGAGGCGCGTAAAACACCACTCCGCGGAACCTTCAAGGAGCCCGCGGAAGAGGCGACAGATGCGCAGCTGGAGACCCCCCATGAGACGCGCAAAGTCTGGTCTGGGCGGGGGCAAGACACCACTCGCCGCCCCTCGAAGGAGGCCCGGGGCCTCGGACCAGCACGGAACGGAAACCGGAACGGGGCGCAGGCGGAAGTCCCCGACCCTGGGAATTTCCCCGGGCCCAGTTCTTCTCGTCCCGGGCCCCACGCAAGGGCCAGGGCCCGAGGTTCTTGAGGACTCGCACCCTGCTTGGGGCTCTGGGGCTTGGGCGTGTCTGCTGCCTCGAACACAGGCGGGCATGGGCTGGGGATCGACGGGCACGGCTGGGCATAAGACGGACGGCCACCCGATGGGGGAGGCAAATGAAGAGGGCTGGGTGGGCTGGCACCCCTGCGCCCCGTGATCGCGGACGGCGGTGCTCCACGCGATGAATCAGGGACTCGCCCCGTGGGTTGCGCTCGCGACTCTGGGATTTGCGCATACGGACTGTCTCGAGCGCAGGCGGACGCGGGCTGGCGACTGAAGGGCGCGGCCGGACATAAAAAGGACGGCCGCCAATTATCCCTGTCTCCGCCGAACTCCGCGGTTTCACCCCCCTTTTTGTTAAATAGTGGCGGACGCAATGACTGGCCTTCAATGTTAGCCAACGTGGACCCCTAAACAATGCGAGTCTAGTAATTAATGTTGTGAAATCGATGTGGAGCCATATAGCTGTGGTGCAATCTACGTGGTGAAATTCACTTCGACTGTCTTGAAGCTGTCCCCACTGCTCGTGCAGACATCCCACCCTCCCACCCGCAACTTGGACGCAAGACATCTTCAGACAAGACCGTGACGGTAGGTACTGCGTGGCACTTGGCCACGACACCGATGCCGACGACGACAGCGACATCGACGACGACGGCGCCGCCGACAGCGACTGCGACGACACCGACGACGTCTCCAATGTTTTCGACGACGACAACGACGACGACGACACCGACGATGACGACGACGACGACGACGACGACGACGTCGACGACCGACGAGGGAGGAGAAAAAACGACGACGGCGACAACGACGACAACGACGATGGAGGAGGGAAGACGGCGACGACGCCAACGACGAAGAAGGAGGAAGGACGGAAACGCCGACGACGACAACGACGAGGAAGGAGGGAAGACGACGACGATGACAACGACGACGAAGACGACGACGACGGCGACGAAATAGGAGGGACGACGACGAGACGCCGACGACGGACGACGACGACGAGGGAGGAGGATAACGACGAGGGAGGAGTGAAGACCACGACGACGACGACGACGACGACGGCGACGAAATAGGAGGGACAACGACGAGACGCCGACGAAGACAACGAGGGAGGAAGGACGACCACGGCGACAACGACGACGGAAACGACGACGACGCCAAAGACGACGAGGAAAGACAGAAGACGACGACGGCGACGACGACGACGACGACGACGACGAGGAAGGAGGGAGGACGACGACGACGACGACGACGCAAGAGCGCGCGCGCACAATTTTGTTGAAAACCCGTGTTGCGAAACCTTGTGTTTTTGTAGGTTTTTTGGACGCACGATTTCGACATTCTTCCGAAACCGAAGGTTTTTGAAGGATTTCGGCATACGCCCGCGACGACGCGCGCGTCTGCACTTCGTCCCATTTTTTGCAGAGGATTCTCGCGACGGCACACGCGCAAGAGCTTTCGACAGATTTCGACATGCGCGCGCGCGAAGCCCGTTTGGTAGCATTTTGTGAAAATCTTGGAAAACCTATGGTTTTCTTAAGATTTCGCAAGAGCTCGCGCGTAAGTTTTTTTTTGGGGGGGGATCAGTGTTGCGAAACCAGGTGTTTTTATATGTTTTTTGGAAATTCAATTTTGAAATCTCTCCGGAACCGAAGGTTTTTTAAGGATTTCGGCATGCGCGCGCCACCACGCGCGCGTGTGCACTTCGTCCCGTTTTTTGCAAGGGATTCGCGAACAAAAAGTAATATGTTAGAACAAGACATGTCACCGCATACTGTTATTTGACAGGGAACCGCAGGGGGGGGGATACCGGCTTGGCTGGGATGGTATGAATTCATATTTCGGATGGACATGTGGTCAGAATCGTATGTAATTTACAGCGCGCGCGGGGGGGCCGATAAGTCCGGGGGGGGGGTAGAATCTATTAGTCTTTTGGAAAGGAGAACTGATTTGCACAAACGACTTGACACATTCCATGCTCTGCAAACATCCCATTCACCCACACGCAACTTGGTTTGCAAAACCCATGCGGTGGCGATTGCGATGAATGCTTGGCGTCTGCTGGTGCATCTCTGCGGACGCGCAAATCCAAGCACGCGCGCGCAGCAACCAGCTAGTTTGGCGCGACCGACGCGGCCGCGGTGGCGCTGACCGCTGGGCACATCCCAGCGGACACGTCACTTCGAGTCGGCGACTTGGGCGGGCGCAGTATCATGGCAACGTCGACAACGGTACACACGATGATGATAATACCGGTGCTGGTGACGATGTTGACAACGACGACGGCGCGGCCAGTGCGGGCGCCGATGCTAATCACGCTGGCGACGATGACGGAACCTCGCGTCGGTCATGAGAATGTTGGAAAGAGTTCGACATGCGCGAACGGCCGACGCGCGAGAGTGGCCCGCAGTGTATTATTTGACACGGACTGTCCCCCCAGCGCGCGCGCAAGGGCGTGCGAATGATTTCGGCATGCGGCGCCAGAGGCCCGTTTGGCATAATTCCGTGAACATATTGAAACACCGATGGTTGTCTTAAGAATTCACAGGAGCGCGAGCGCACGCTTATTTGAACACTGATGCTGTGAAGCCATGTGTGTGTTTTGTATGCTGTTTGGACACCGAAGGTGTTTGGCGGATTTCGGCATGCGCGCGACGACGCGCGCGCGTGCAGTTCGTCCCTGATTTTGCATAAAGGACTCTTGCGACGGCACTCGCACAAAGGCGTTCGAACGATTTCGACATGCGCGCGCGAAAAGCCCGTTTTGTAGCATTTGCTGAAGATGATGAAGAACCTATGGTTTTCTTAAGAATTCGCAAGGGCGCTCGCGCAAAGTTTTTTTGAAAACCCGTGTTGCGAAACCATGCTCTCATATGTTGTTTAGAGACTCGGTTTTGAAATCCTTACAACACGAACGCTTCTTCTCTGGATTTCGGTACGCGTGCGCGACATAGCGCGCGTGCACTTCGCCCTCATTGATTCGCAAGGGATTATTGAACAGTGATGGTTGTTGATAAACGAATGCGCGCGCATACGATTTGTTTCCAGAGGATGGCGGGGGTGGGAATCTCGGCCCGGCTGGGATGATATGAATTCATATTTAGGATGGACGATGGGGCAGAATCATGAGTAAATTGCAATACGCGGGGCCGAGCTGCTAACCCCGGGGGGGTAGTGGGGGTAGAATCTCACTTCGTTTAAAAGAAGAGAATTAACTGATGCTCACTCGTGAATTGTGGATTTCTCTGCTCGCGCAGTCATCCCACCCACCCACCTGCAACTTGGTTTGCTAAACGCATGCGGCCGCGATTGCGATGACTGCTTGGCGCTGGCTGGCGCATCGTTGCGGTCGCGCTAGCGCGCGCAGGCTCGCGACCGACGCGGCCGCGGTAGCGCTTTTCTCATCGTCCTCATCCCTCTCGCCCTTGTCCTCCTCCTCCTCATCATCATCAAATCAATCGTCGTCCAAATCTTCAGCCTCCCTCTCCTAACCTTCTTCGTCCTGCTCGTCGTCATCATTCTCACCGTTGTCTTCATGATCCTCCTCCTCCACATCATCATCATCATCATCATCATCATCATCATCATCATCATCATCATCATC
>CAUYUJ010016968.1:115320-122820 GCA_963575745.1 Prorocentrum cordatum
TCCTGCATGCCTGGCGCCACGAAACGAATGAGGGGTGCGCCGAATCGGGTGTGGGTACGCCATGCGGACCGTGCCGCTGGGGCCTCCGGTGGAGCTCCCCATAAGATCATGAAGCGAGTGAGGGGATGCGCCGAATCGGGTGCGGGTACGCCATGGGGACTGTGCCGTTGGGGCCTTCGGTGGAGGTCCTTGTGGGGCCACGAAGCGTGTTGGGGGTACGCCGAATGGGGTGCGGGTACGCCATGCGGACTGTGCCGCTGGGGCCTTCGGTGGAGCTCCCAAAACGTGCGAGGGATGCGCCGAAACGGGGGCGGGTATGCTATGCGGACTGTGCCGTTGAGGCCTTCGGTGGAGCTCCCAATTGGGAGAGGGAGAGAAGGAGAGGAGGAGGAGAAGGAGGAGGAGGAGGAGGAGGAGGAGCAGGAGGAGGAGGAGGAGGGTGAGGAGGAAGGAGGAAGGAAGGAATGAAGGAAGAAAGGAAGGAAGGAACGCGGGGAGCTGTCTCTTCAAAACGAGGGCCCAACACCGCAGGATGGCTGGGAAAGGCTCACGACGTCGAAGGCGTGGGCGGGGGCAGGACAGGACCTCGGGCTCGCGCCGAGCCCGCGCTCGAGGCTCCGTGGGCGGCGGTCCCCGTCCTGGTCCGGACGATCACGCACCAGCTCTCGCTCCCCAATCTCTCACAACACGCGTCGCTTCTCTGCGGTGGCGGCCTGCGGACTGCGGCGCGAGCCCCCCCCGCGTCGCCGCTGTGCATTGAGATTGGGAGGGGGCGGCTGCCGCAGGAAGGGGCTGCGGCCCTCCCGCCGCGCCCCGGGCCCGAAGGGAGGCGGAGGGAGGCCCCCGCGATCCCGGCGGCGCGCCGCACGGCGGAGGCCGAGCCGGCTGCATGCGACAACTGTCTCATGTCGGGCGCGTCCCGCCTACAGGCGGATCTTGGGCGAAGCCATAAAAAGACTCAACAAAAAAACCCTAGTCAAACAGTGCTCCCAAGATCGTCCCCAGGCTATTTTTCTGACTATTTCTCAGTACTCCTCCTGTAGAGGGACAGGCCCGACTTAACAAGTGTCTTGCTGAGCAAACCCACTGGACCTCGGGGTCCTCCAGGCAACCACCCGGGAGGAGAGAGCGATCCCGGGGAGGGGTCGAGAGACCCCTGGGGGTCGACATCCTGCAACAATCACGGCGTCGGAGTTCTGGGTCCTCATCGCCGTTCTCGTCCTCTTCCTCCTAATTCTCCTCCTCCTCCTCCTCCTCCTGATCCTCCTCCTGGCCATCTATGCCCCGATCCTACCCGACCACAACGATCACAACGATAACAGTCGTTGCTATCGTTGTTCTCGTTGTGCTCGTTGGGGGAAGGATGGGTCGTACACGTCGTCGCCTGCGCCGCTCCCTCGTCCTCCTCGGAGGTCCCTGGAGGCCTGTCCAGAGGACCCTGCAGGTCTCCCGAAGCCTCCGCAGGCCTCTGCGAGGCCCAGCAAGTGCCAACGAACGACACGAGCCTTGTTCCTCGAGCGTGAATCCTCCCACTCCCCCTCTTCTCGATCCTCGATCCTCAATCCGTCCACTCCCCCTCCTCTTTGAAAGAAGGGGGAGCGTCAGGGGGGGGCCGGCTCTGGGGGGGAGTCATCGAGCTGGCATCGGGAAGACATCGCAGCTAGATCGGCGATGGGCCCCCGGCAGCGAACGTTCCTGAGCGCGGTGGGACGTCGGGCCCCTTTCAGTGATCAATGGGCGTGTGTGGGTCGATGCGCTCCTCCCTGAGCCGTTGCTTCCCGAGCCAGGGGACCTAGATCGAATCAACAGGAGAAGGGCGAGGCGGAGGAAGAGGCGGAGGAGGAGGAGGAGGAGGAAGAGGAAGAGGAAGAGGAGGAGGAGGAGGAGGAGGAGGAGGAGGAGGAGGAGGAGGAGGGAGGAGGAGAAGAAGGGAGGACGAGGAGGAGGAGGAGGAGGAGAAAGGAAGAGGAAGAGGTGAGGAGGAGGAGGAGGGAGAAGGAGGACGAGGAGGAGGAGGAGGAGGAGAAGGAGGAGGAGGCGGAGGAAGTAGGTGAGGAGGAGGAGGAGGAGGAGGAGGAGGAGGAGAAGTAGGTGGAGGAGGAGGGAGAAGGGAGGAGGAGGAGGAGGACGAGGAGGAGGAGGAAGAGGAGGAGGAGGAGGAGGGGGAGGAGGAGGAGGAGGACGAGGAGGAGGAGGAGGAGCAGGAGGCTCCTGCGGCTCCTGACACTTCCCCTCCTCTCGGGCACGCGCTAGCACGGCTTGGAGATCTGTGCGTCCGGCGCCTGGACGCCAGATCCAAGGATCGGGGAAGGCACCTCCCCGAAGCATGAGGCCCATCCCGCCTGGTTCGGCGACGGATCGTGCCGATTCTGCACGGAAGCCAAGCCCGTCACCAACCTACGTGTCGCTAACCCTCGATCCTCGATCCTCGAGCTGCAATCCTCGAGCCTCGATCCTTCCACTCCCCCTCCTGCTCCTCCTGCTCCTCCTGCTCCTCCTGCTCCTGCTCCTCGTCCTCCTCCTCCTCATCCTGCTGCTGCTGCTGCTCCTCCTCCTCCTCCTCCTGCTGCTGCTGCTGCTTCTCCTCCTCCTCCTCCTCCTCCTCCTCCTCCTCCTCCTCCTCCTCCTCTGCCTCAATCTGCAGCCTCGGTGCGGACACTTCATCGAGGGCCCGGGCGCGGGGCGCGGAGCCCCGTCAGTCGCCGGCGCCGCCGCCGGGCCGTGCGCCAGCCACTGGGCAAGGGCGGGGAGGAGGAGGAGCAGGAGGGGAAGAAGCAGGAGGGGAAGGAGGAGGAGGAGCAGAAGGAGGAGGAGGAGGAGCAGCAGGAGGAGGCGGACGCCCTGGGGCCCGCCAGCTCTGCTTCGTGCCTCCCCTTCTTGCACCATCAACCCGCAAGGGCACTGACCAATGCTATTCTGGGCGACGAGCTCCCTGCAGCGGCAAGGTGAGCACGTCATTGAGGGGGGCCGTGGGCCACACGAAGGAATAGGCACAAATAACAGGACTCACCGTATCTTCCCATATTCTCTGAGCTTTTGTCTTCCCCCCCCCACTTCCCGCATGTTCCATATTTTCTGATGAATCGACGATTACTTGTGTCTGTGTGTGTTTTGTCCCTCCTGATACGTCTTGGAGGCGGTGAGAATGCCAGTGTGAGTCAGAGGAACAATTTCGGCTTCCGGGGAGCCCTGACCGACACTCGGGACCGTCAACATAACGACTCAGGGGGAAAGCCGGCCTTTAGGAAGGGGTCCCGTACATGGACAATAACTTCGAACACTGCGGCGCAAGATGCCCACCCCCTGGACCACTCAAATGGACGATTGAGGGTGCCTGCACGGGCAGAAATATCAGAGCCCCAAAACCATTATCCATGCTGAAATCTACATTGATTTCGGGGGCTGGGGGGTGATGAACATCCCCCTCAAGTGTGTGAGGGTTCGAATGTTTTGTCCATGTACGCTTCACGACGTCGGATGTCTGGGTCCTGCTTCCCAGTCCTCCAGCGCCCTGTACAAACATTAGCGCGTAGGGTTGTCGCCGTTTTCTTTCTCCGGGGGCTTTATCGCCGTCCCCTCCTCTTCCTCCACCTCCTCCACCACCTTTCCCTCCTCTTCGTCCTCTTCGTCCTCCTTGCCCTCCTCCTCCTCCTCCTCCTCCTCCTCCTCCTCCTCCTCCTCCTGAGTCAATGAGGCAAGGACGGCAATGGAGTTCGTCGAACGCTGCCGCTTCTCCTCCTCCTCCTCCTCTTCTCCTCCTCCTCTTCCCTCCCCCTCCTCCTCCTTCTCCTCCTCCTGCCTCCTGACCATCCTCCTCCTCGTTCACCTCTTCCCCCTTCTCTTCCTCCTCCTCCTCCTCCTCCTCCTCCTTCTCCTTCTCCTCCTCCTCCTGCTGAACAGTGTCTTGCAGGGCGTCCAAGACAACACCACCACCATCACCACCACTACCACCATCCTTATCTCCTCATCCCCATCCCCCGCCCCGTCATCATCGGCAGGCCGTTGCCACCACCGCCACCACCATCACCGACATCATCACCATCACCATCATCAGCACCATCACCACCAGCATCATCATCGCAACCATCATCATGGTCATCGTCGCCACCACCACCGCCCGACTCGTCCCCGACAACGACCACGACGACGGCCCCCGAGACGGCCGACCAGCGGCATCCGCCCCGCGCCCAGCAGCTGCAGCAGCCGCGGGTCGGCGGCGCGGCCGGCCCTGGCGACACGCTGCTCGCGGCCGAGCATGCTGCTCCTCGGGCGACGCGCGAACCGTCGTCGTCGTCGTCGGCGTCGTCGTCGTTGCGGGCGTCGTCCTCCTCCGCTCTTCCTCTGCCACCCTCCAACACCTCCCTCCTGCTCCATCTGCACCTCCTGTTTCGCAGCCCTCGGAGACAGAAGGATGCCTGATCAGACCGTACGCAGACAGCACCTCACAACAGCAGTGGGCGAACAAGTCCCAACGGGTTGGAGATGTACGCTCGTCCGAGACGCCTTGCGTGACAAAGCGGCGAGCACGTGCTTCCCTCCTCCTCCTCCTCCTCCTCCTCCTCCTCCTCCTCCTCCTCCTCCTCCTCCTCCTCCTCCCCCTCCTGTGATCCTATGTTCTCGTCGGCAGCTGTGTCCTCCGACGCTGCCACGTCACCCCCCGGGGGCGGTCACCACTTTGGGGGAGGGGCACACCGGTGAGCCAGGCGACGCCAGGGGCGCTCGCCCCGGGAGTCGCCGGCTGACGAGCTGCAGGGTAACTAGAAGAGGGAGGCGACGGACGCGGCAGACAGAGCCAGGCAGGGGAGGCGTAGGCCATAGGCAAGCGCCTCACGGCATCGAGGGAGGGGAGCTGAGCGGGAGGTGGTCGCGCGGGCGGCAGGAAGAGTGCGGTTATAGAGGTGGGCGGAGCGGATGCTGTGGCGTGGCGGCGGCCACACTCGCTGATGGCGGTGGTCGCGGTTATTTGCGGTGAGCGGCGGCCACCCAAGCGGTGGCTAGGTGACGGAGGCCACGCTCGCTCGTTGAGTCCAAGGGCCTCCCCTGCCTTTAGGAACCCAAACACACCAACCCCAGTCACACCAAGGAGGCCCTCGACCGCCGAGGTGGCCGAATGGTGTCCAGGGATCGGCTGTGGGATCGAGGGGGGATTCCACCAGGAGCGGGGAGGTTTGAGCCAATCAGGCGGTGGCCTCGTGTGTGGCATTCGTTTGTGACATGTAAGTCCCCCCATCCATGGCCCGCCCCCCACACCATCAGCTAGGCGTCTGCTGGCGAATGCACTGTCCAAGACCGCCTGTTGGCACCACGCTGGCTATACCGAGTGAGAAAGAGGACTCCTCCTCCTGCTCCTCATTTCCCTCCTCCTCCTCCTCCTTTTCCTCCTTTTCCTCCTCCTCCTCCTCCTCCTCCTCCTCTTCCTCCTCCTCCTCCATTCCTTTTCCTTATGATTGAAAAACTTCCCCCAATCGCACCCCGAGGCCAATCTTTAGGACGGGCCAGGCGTTTCGCCAGAGACCTCCTCACCTTATCTGACCCTGAAGCTGAACAGTTCGCAATAGCTTCGCAAATGGAGGGCGGGTCGTTTTCAACAAGTGGTTCTCGCATTCGCGCCACGCACATTCGTTTTAAAGATTCGCAAGAGCTTCACGGATTGAGGGCAGGTCGTTTTCAAAATGTGGCCGTCGCCTTCGCGCCGCGCACATTCCTTCTACAGCATTGCAAAAGTCTACGGGTTCCCATGATCGACGTACCAGAAATGGTGTTTTGGAAGAGTTCACTATTATTAAGTTGGAGAGAGCGCGTTTCACGGGCGCTCGCCTTGGGAACATTCGGCGGCGCGCTTCGAGCCCGGAGGGTGGGCCCCCCCCCCAACACTCGGCGCCGTCAATCAAAACCAGAGGGGACTCCTCCCCCCCAAGCCCCCCACCCTCCCGAATCCCCCCCCCTCCTCCCCCCAAGGGGGGCGGGGTGGGGTTCACCCCCCCCCAGCGCAGGCGCCAGCGCTGGCGGCCGCCAGCAGAGCCGAAGGCGGAGACGCAGCAGCGATGACCAGAGGCAGCTCAAGGAAAGGGGGGGGGAGGTTTCAACCCCCCCACCCCTGGCGCAGAGCGCCGGGCGCCGGCGCTGGCGGCGGCCAGCAGCGCCGGCGCTGGCGGGGACGCAGCGACAATTGCCGACACTAGCACCACCACCACTCCCACCACCACCGCCGCCTCAACCCACCACCACCACCACCACACAACCACCACCACCACCACAACAGCCACCACCACCACAACCACCACCACCGCAACTCACCATCACCACCACCACCACAAAAACCCACCACCACTACCACCACCACCACAATCGACCAAACCACCACCACCGCCACAACCACCAACAGTACCAGCAGCACAGCCCACCACCACCATTACAGACCACCACACCACCACCACCACCACCACCACCACCACCACCACCACACCACCACCACCACCACCACCACACCACCACCACCACACCACCACACCCCACACACACACCACCACTGTCGTCCTCGTCGACGCTCCCCGCCGCCGCCGCCCGCCGCCGCAGGCGACGGCGCTGGCCCAGGAAAGGAATCGTCGTCCCAGCCGCCGCCGCCAGCCGCCGCCGACGCAGGCGCCGGCCCGAGGAGAGAGGAGAGGGATGGGGGGGGTTCAGCCCCCACCCACCCCTCCGTCACGGGTGGGGGGGGGTTCGAACCCCCCCCCCTCGCTCCATCCAGGGGGGGTCCAGTTTACCCCCCCCCTCCCAGCGACCACAGCACGCGCTCTTTCTGAAGTTACAACCACAACGATGGTTCGCGGTGTTGAAATCCCAAGAATGGTGCTCTGGCACGATTCAGGATCGCCAAGACGCAACAGTCCAGTGGATCCGCGGCGCTGGAATCCCGAGAACATTGCTTTCGCATGCTTCAGGGTCTTCAAACGGTTGTCTTCCAACGAAGCTGGTCCCTCTGTGGAAATGAGCCGTTGTAGGGGCCTATCAAGAAGGAGCTTGGGGGAGGGTTTATTCTAACATCGTTGGTGACTCGTGGGTTTACGCTGGTCCTCCTCCTCCTCCTCCTTCTCCTCCTCCTCCTCCTCCTCCTCCTCCTCCCTCTGATCCATTATCCGTCCTCCGTCCGCGCCCCCGTCCTCCTGATCCGCCCTCCGCCCTCATCTTCCTCCTCCGCCCTCATCCGTTCGCCTCCACCCTCCGTCCTCCCCTGTGCGCCAGCTTCCTCCCCCCCCTGGGCCCTGGCAGGGCCCCCATCCCCGCTCGGGCGCGCCGCTGCCGACACCTAGGGCAAACGGCAGGGCGCGGCATTGCCAGAGTTCTGGCAGTGGGGCGAGTGCCTGGCGCGCGTGCCCACTCTCCCCAGAGATCCGCGCCTGCCCCATCGCCGGATGACGGGGGCCCATCGCCTGATGACGGGGCGTCCTCACGGTTCCTGCTGCTCCTCCTGGAGGAGCTGGGGGGAAGGGAAGAAGATGA
>CAUYUJ010016968.1:130320-145320 GCA_963575745.1 Prorocentrum cordatum
GAGGAGGTGATCGAGATCGAAACTTCTGAATGCTTGGGGGCAGATTTCTGGGGAATCCGAGGCCTCTGACCGCCTCCGGGGACCTCTGCCTCCAGGCCCCCCAGGGACCTCCGCAGACCTCCGGAGAGACCTCCAGAGAGACCTGTGGGCGACCGACGACGGCGAGGTGCTCGGCAACTGGGGGGGAGGTGACGGCGGAGGGCGGGAGGGGGCGGAGAATTGAGCAGGGACCGACCGTCCTGGCATTCCTAATGGGCCTACCACGGAATGTTCTTGGAACCCAAAAACGTTCTAAGAACGAAAACAAGGTTCTTAGAACATAAGCCCCATGTGTTAAATCAAGACAACCCCAGCCAGACATGGTCTGAGAACATTGCGTGGAAACCGCAAAAGGTTCTTAGAACATTGTTTGGTAGGCCTTTAGGCGAACCAGGACGCTTCGCCACAACTTGAGAGAAAGCGTGATAAACTACGATGGGTTAGTGCGGCGCCGGCGCGCGCAAAGGTCTTTGACAACGCGCCGATCGTTCAACCTCGAGTCAATCGCGGCCCCGATTGTTCAAGGTTGCATTCAGTCGGGTCCAGTGGCGTGACCGTTCCTCGGTGCTTCCGCGTCGCAGAATTCAACCTTGAACGCCTTCGCCGGCGTCGCTGGCGCGCCAACGCCGCACGAACCTACCTTAGCAGAATAGCAGGGGCACGGCGACGAGCAGCTGCATCAGCAGGAGGAGGAGCCTGCTCGGGAGCCGGCGAGGCCTCACCAGCGTCGTGGCGTGCGCCCAGGCGCTGCGCTGTTCAGAAGTAGTTCTCGACGAAGGGCACCGGAGCAAGCACCACGACATCCTCCGGCTTGGCCTTCACAATCTTCATCTCCTTGGGGCCCTCCGGCTCGCGCTTCAGCTTCAAGCTCTTGCCGAGCATCTTCGCGTCCCGCTTCTTCTGGTCGTTGATCTTCACCCGCTGCAGGAAAGCCTCGTTGCACCTGGACTTCTTGCAGTGCTCTGCGCGCACGTGGATGCGCTTCTTGAGCTGCCGATTCCCCACGATCTTCGTCATCTCTACGCCGAGCGCATTGCGGTTCACGTTGAACACGATGCCGGTCTTGCCGTTGAAGAAGGAGTGCGGCATACCCTTCTGGATGGAGGGGTCCACGACGATGTCTACGAAGTCGCCGCGCTTGAAGTTCACGAGCAGGCGCGAGACGCCCGGCTCGCCCTTGCACCTCCACTTCTTCGAGAACGCATTGCGCGTGCCGTGGCGGTAACCGCGGGAGATGGTGTGGAGCTTCCCCATCCCTTCGGCAGGTGCGACGGGCCCGCCCTGGAGCTGTGCACGCCGGGCACTCCCCTCCTGAAGCCAAGAGTGGCTGCGGGCCTTAGGGGGGAGCAAGAGCAGCAACATGACCAGGACTAGGAAGGGGGAGAGGAGGAGGAGGAGGAGGAGGAGGAGGAGGAGGAGGAGGAGGAGGAGGAGGAGGAGGAGGACAGCTTCCTGTCATCCGCCAGCTCGGGCGGAAGACGAAAGCGCGGGAAAGGCATCAGTATGTACCGACTTTCCCAAAATTCCAGCGACGTGATTTTTGCGCAACGTCGGCAGAGATCTGGACCCCTTCCCTGGGACTGTTTTTTCATCCCAGGTCGTTTCGTGACGGTCTCTAAATCTAGTGAGGGCCCCCGGAGGCAGAAAACGCACAACAAAAACCGTCCGCCGTGGTTCTTCCACAGCTAGAGGAAGTGTGGGTATACTGATCCTGTTTCCTCCTCTGGGGGTGGGGGGCGAGGGGGAGGGGGAGGGGAGGGGGAGGCCGAGCTCCTCCATGGACATCCTCGTCGCTGGCCCAAGGGGCTGTGGAGGCCGGCGCCCCTAACTTGGGTGTCCAAAAGCGGTGCGGTGACACACCGTGCGGTGACCTGATCAGTCCTGGCAATGCATCGCGGGACCCCTTCTCTTGGGAGGCCCGAGTAACAAGACTAGATCACGAAACGCTCGACCTCCCCCCCCAGCCGTGACGAATGAGAAGTCTGGCGGCGAAAAGAGGGAGCCAGCTTGGAAGCACTTGCCGGGTCAACCTCTCGTATCTGGGAGGTGATGTGACCTGCACGGTCTTGGGACCTCGGAGGCCCCCTGGATGCTCATTCTGGGGACCTTCCTGGAACCACTCGCTCCACTGGTGCGTCGAAGCTCCATCGAACGTCCGTCGATCTGGGTCGACCCTGAGTCGAACCTGACTCGAACCTGACTCGAACTTGAGCCGAACTTGAGCCGAGCTGGGGTCGAACAGATCCGTTGGGCGGGCTCCAGGAAGGTCCCCCAAACGAGCATCTGAGGTCCCCGTCGCCCGAGACAGCCTCGCAGAGCGATCCAGGGTCCCGAAGCCGTGCGGCCAGCCCGAGGCCCCACGGTCTCACCCGCCACACGCTGTGGTCCCCGCACCGTTGGAAGCCCCCGACAGCATGAGCGGCATTACTGAAGGGGCCCCAGTGCAACGCTCCTTTGACACAAATGAGCTGCGGACGTCAAACGATATCGATAAGAACAGATACCACTGATTGTGCACGTGAAGGGAAACACCCCCTCTCGGACGCAGCGGACAGCGGGCCAAAGCCCCACTCCCGCGGCGCCAAGGCCGCGCGTGCCTGCAGGCCTCTCGCCCGCCAGGTCCGTGCACGGCCGACCACTCTCAATGCACATCGTCCGCACCTCCCGCATCAGCGCGGGGCCTCTAGGTCCGTGGAAAAGAAAAGGAAAGAAAAGAAAACTCATGCATTTGCCCGGCGCCACACGCACACCCTAGAGAGTGCGATGGAGCCGGCTGCCCTCGTCGCGCACCTTAAAGCCCATAGCCTCAAAATGCCGTCTCAGATGTGTCTGGTCCAGAGCCTTTGCGAACGCATCGGCCGGGTTCTGGAGCCCCGGCACATGCTTGATCTCCACTTTGCCTGCCTTGACCTGGTCCTGCAGCCACAAGAATCTCGTGTCGATGTGGCGGACAGCGCCAAGGCCCTGCCGCGTGGCGATGCCCTCGGCCGCCACGCTGTCGCTGCGCAGTAGTGGCCTCTCTAGATGCTGCACGCCGAAGTCTTGGAGCATCGACTGAAGCCCCAGAGCGTGGCTCGCACCCTTCAGCATCGCATAGTACTCGGACTCCCCCGAAGACAGCGCGACCGTGGTCTGCTGAGTGGAAGCGTGCTTCACAAGATGGGAGCCGAGCATGAGCATCATGCCACTGCGTGATTTCCTGGTGGTAGCCTCGCCAGCCCAGTCAGCGTCTACAAAGATCTCGATGCGCGTGGGGGCCTCCTGCAGCTTGAACACCAGCGAGCCGGCCCTGGCCTGCTTGAGGTATCGCCCCAGGCGCTTCAGGTCCATCATGTCCGACTCGCGTGGCGTCTTCATCGACTTGGCCAGAGCAGACGCTATGTAGCTGAGGTCCGGCCTGTCCTGCCCGATGTAGCTCGCACGCATGACCAGCGAGCGGTAGAGCTTGGACTGTGCGTCATCGAGCGTCTGGGACTGCGAGGCTTCTATCATCTCGGTCACACTCTTCTTGACCGCAGGCGTCTGCACCGGCTTGGCGTCGCACAGGTGCAGGTCTCGAAGGATCATGTCAACGTGGCGGACGTCAGACTCGATGCGTGCTTCACCTGCGGCGGGATCCCAGATGAGCACGCGGTTCAGGTAGACCGTGCTCTGGACCCCTTCGGCCGCCGAGGAGAGGCGGCCCGTGACCTTGTAGTCATACTTCTTCAACAACTCGTCGAACCAGGCCTCGTCGTCTGCATACATCAGCACGCCGAAGTCGTCACCATGCACCTCGAGGGCGATGTCACGCCCTGGGTGCCACAGGATGGCGGGGCTCGACTTCCCCTGCAGGAACTCGACGGACTTGAGCAGCTCGACGTAGTCACCCTGCCAGACCTGGCTCGCATCCATCGTGCCGTACATCGTGCGAAGGAGAAGTCCGACGAGTGGCTCCTCCTCGCCCTGACGCTCCTCGGGCGGAAGCTCCACCCAGAGGCGCCTCTGCACGTGCCCGTAGAAGTGGGCACGCGACACGTCGTAGAACTTGTACAGCACCTCTCGGGGCTCCGAGCTCTGGAACTGCTCGAACGCCCTGCTGAGGAAGAGGCTGACCAGCGCCTTGAACGCCTCCAGCGGTGGCGTCCCCGAGAAGAGGTCCTGCTGCGGCGGCAGCAGCCCCTCGGCGCGCCGGCGGACCTTCATCTCCCGTGCCACGAGCCTCGAGCGGTACAGCGGTCGCTCGAGGTCCCCCTTGTTGGTGTCAATCCACCGTGTGTCGATGGCACGACCTCCTTCCGCCTCCATCTCGCGGCGTGGAACCTTCTTCCACACTCCGCGGCTACGGCGCCACTCCAGCTCCTCAGCCCTGGCCTCCTTCACCTTCAGCGGGTCGAGGAAGCCCCCGCGGACGTCGTCCACGAACGCCTCCGCCTCCTGGTCCATATCCTCGGCGTGAGGCGAGGGCCCGGCGGTGAAGCCCGCCAGGTCAGACAGCGATTCTCGAGCTCGAAGTTCCTCCCTGAGGCCGCGAAGGATGGCTCTGACCAGGCGGGGTGGGTACACCTGCGCCTTTCGAGCCCTCCTGTCACCGAGCAAGTGCACGTGCCGGTAGGGTTCGCCGCCGATGGACTGGCAGCGGCACTCCCCAGCAAGGATGTCGGCCAAGACCTGCGAGTTCGTCAGCCAGCCCGTCTCCTTGCGCACGAATGCCTCGCGCCCATCGGGCCCCCGAGCGTGGAGGCCCCAGCGGCACATCGGGCCGCGCACCAAGCGCACGCCCGGCAACTCCTTGACCCTCTGGACGCACGGCCGCGACCAGGAGGATGCGCCCCAGGGGTGCTCATGCAGGAAAAGTGCTCCTCGCTGATGCCTGCTCTCGCACACCTTCATGGAGAACTCCAGGTGTGTCTCGCCCTCGAGGACCTCGGAAGCCACGATGCCCTCGTCCCGCTTGAAGTTGCTGAGCTGCCTGAGCTTGGAGAAGACCGTGCACGGCGGAGAGGTCACGGTGAGGAGAGGGTCATCCTCCAGCAGCTTCTTCATGACTGCTCGGCGGTGGTCCTCTCGAAGCAAGTCCCAGCCGGTGTAGAGGTCCGCCGCGAGGCCTGCCGTCAGGCCCATGCCGAGCGCCTTCCCCTTGAAGCGCTCGGGCGAGTAGACCTCTGCGAGGTCGACCCCGTTGATCTCGGTCAACAGCGCGGACACCTCCTTCAGCTCCTTGATCGACATGGCGTTGTCGCCGATCAGGTCCGTGGCGCTCACCAGCGCCAGGATCTCCCTGTAGATCTTGCCCTTGACCTCGTCAAAGGCGCCGACGTCCATGGAGCTGCCAGCCCGTGCAGCTGGCCCTGCCAAGTCCTCCATGTCGCCACCTCCTCTAGCCCCCTCTGGGCTAGGCGCGGGCTGCACCAGCCCGGCGGACACTGCCGCGCTCGCCGGTCCAGCCGACGAGCTCGAGCCTCCGTCCACGATCATCTGCCCGTGGAGGTCCGGCTCGCTCCCGGCTCTCTTGAGCCCCCTTGGCCCGTCTCGCAACTGCGGCGGGCGGCGCTCCTCGGCGGACGCGCTCGCAGCACGCTTCCTCGATGCTGCCGGTGGCGTCGCCGGGGCGCCCGCACGTGGACCTGCCATGGCCACGTCCGCGCCGGGTCCTGCCGCGGCGCCTCCCCCGCCGCTGGCCGCGGCGGCTCCTCCGCCGCTGGCTGCGGCTGCTCCAGGCTGGGGCGCCGGCTGCGCCGCGCTCTCCTCCGCCTGAGCCTCGCGAGCACTCGCCCTCAGGTGGTGCTCCGCCAGTCTCCGCTGGCCTGCCGAGTCCTTCATCAGCTCGGCCTCGATGCGATCGCGGCACTCTTGGGAGTGCGCGACCCGCGCCGACCCCCTTGCCATGAGGTCTGCGCAGCCTGGACACCCCGGAGTAGCTCCGAAGCGTTCGATGTCCTTCTTGAGTACGTAGCGCCTCCTGACCACGGTGTCGTGGTCCTCCTGCGTGTCTCTGGTCGCGGTGATCGGGCCCACGGGCTGCGCGAGCAACACCGCGGGGGAAACCTCCCACGGCAGTCCAGCAAGCCTGCCCCACGACCCTGGTGCCTCCGGCGACCATGCCTGGGCTCGATGTAGGCGCTTGAAGCCCTGGGCCCGCACCACACCCGACTGCGTCATGACGAGCAGCGCGCCTGTCCGCGAGTGGTAGCCCACGAAGTGCCCCATGAGCATCTTGGGGGCCAGCGTGCTCCTCTCGTCTCCGACTCCGAGAGGTCGATAGTGCACCCTCTCGCCGAACTCCGCCGCGAACTTCCTCCAGGGGCGGCCACACCTCCGCTGCTCGGCCGACATGCCGTCAACGCCGAGCCTGAACTTGGAGATGGAGTCCGCGGCAAACTGGGGCAGCCACCTGACGATGGGATGCCCGGGCGAGATCTCGAAGCCGAAGGACTTCTGCATGGAGAAGAAGTTCGCTCGGATGACCTTCTTCACCTCCTTCACGCTGGCTTCGACCTCGCCGTTGCTCTTGTGCTCGCCCTTGGGCGACTCCTGCGGGATGCACTCGACATGCTGGCCCACACCAACCATCGCTGCATTCTTGATCGCACAGATGCTCGCCTCGCCGTCGGACTTGAGCACGACACGGCGGTGCCCGAGGTGCTTCAAGAAGCCCACGAGCCACTTGACCACGAAGTCGGACGCGGTCTTGTCCTTGACGGCGGTCGCCCCCTCCATGCCGTACTTGCGGTCCGTCACCACTAAGATGGGGATGGAGCCGTCGTCCTCCACGTCCTGGACCTTCTCCCCGATGAAGGCGAAGTCCATGCTGACGACCGGGCCGGCGTCATCACGATCCTCAGGTCGCCTGGCGTGCGGGGCGCCCAGGCCGGCTGCCCGCACGCACTCCTCGCACCACGAGCGGTAGACCGCGTGTCCGGATGCCAAGTGCTGCTCCCGCTCTGCCTGCGTCGGCGCCCTGCCACGGCGCGCGACTCGAGCGGGTGCCACCTCCGGCGCCTGCTGCTCCTCCTCCTGGCCCGCGTCTAAGTCAGTGAGCGGCGCTGGGCCCGGGCCCCCAGCAACAGCGCCGCCTCCTCCCGGCCTTACGGCCAGGCCTGCCGGGGAGGGACTGGCGACCCGCCGTCGACCGGGCACAAGTCCCAGCTCTCGCGGTGGTCGCCGAACGAGACTCTCCTGACGTGGCCTCCCTCGTTCTTCTTGATGTAGCCTGCGTAGATGCCCTTCCCAACGTACAGAGGCACCACGCCCGACTCACTCCACGCAGCATCACGGATGAGAGCGTCGACGCGGTTCACGATGTCCGAGCCGGCCGGGAGGATGTAGCCACCCTCCTTCGTCAGCCAGGTGGCCCGACCCGTGCGGTGAGTCTGCGAGGCCGAGACCAGCGGCTTGTGGATGCTGGCCAAGCGCGCCTTCAGTCTGATCGGCTCGCTCCACTCGGATCGCCCTTGGATGCATACCCCGCCCGAGTCGGCTATGATCTCACCGCTGGCCGTCCGATAGCTCGCATTCGGATCGGCCGGGAGCCGCTCGCCCTTGGTGTTCTCAGGGAAGGTGGTCACGGCCGCTCCCGAGTCGAACGTGAACCTGATCCACTCCTGGTCGTCGACGGTCTCGTCGAAGCTGTTGAGCTCGAACGTGCACAGCTCGAAGGAGCCAAGGTTCGTGGAACCCACCTGGCTCGCTGAGGGCGGAAGGCTGGTGATCGTGCTGTTGTTGCCGTCGACCCAGTTGTCTCCGTACACCGGCTGGCTCGAGCTTGACGCGGCACCGGGCTCGAAGGAGTTGGTGTCCCAGCGGCGGTTCTTGCCCTTGGACTTGTCCTTGTCTGCGTCCTTGCCCTTGCCTTTGCCTTTGCTGCCCTTGCCGTCGCCGGTCTTCCCGCCAGGCAGGCGGACTGTGCACTCATTCGACGTGTGGCCCCAGCCACCGCAACGCCAGCACTGCACCGTCCGCTTGTCACGCGGCTTGGGAGTCTGGCCCTTCTTGCCGTTCTTGTCACCATTGCCTTTGGACTTGCCCTTGCCTCCTTTGTACAGCGAGTCAACGTCCATTGGGTCACCTCGCTTCCGTCGGAGTAGGGCACCTTGCGACTGTCTCGACTCCAGGAAGCTCCTGATCTCCTCTACGACCTTCTCCGACGTGTCTAACCGATGCTTGTTCATCGCGAGGTGGAGTTCGAGCTCTTCTGGCACCATGGTCTCCAGGGCTGCAACCTTCACGTCGTCGTCAACCACCTTGCCCAGGCCATCTGCCTTCTTCCTCTCGTAACGGCGGATGAGCTCCTCCCATTCCTCGAGCTTCGCATACAGGTCACTGAGGGTGCACCGCTGCGGGTTCATGATCTGCTTCAAGAGAACGCGGCGCTTACCCCCTGAAGCTGGGTCCCAGCGCCGGATGAGCTTCCTCATCGCCTCAGCGCCGTTACCCTTGGGAGTGTTCATCACCAGGGCAAAGCTCTCACCCTCTGTCAGCGTCTGGAGGGCGACGTACAGCTGGCTGACCTTCTCGCGGAGGTCCGGAATGAACTCATCTTCGTCATCGTCGTCGCTGCCGAACCGCGCCTCCAGAACCTCCATGCTGATCACCGTGGTCTCCCGCGCCTGATCCTCCACCCACTCTAGCAGCTTGCGGAACTGCTCTCCGAAGACTGCCGTCAGGTACGCATTGGTCTTGCGGGACCACTCCAGGAACTTGGCTTCCTCATTCTTGAAGATGGAGGGCTTGCCCAACCCCTTGGTGTCTACAAGGGAAAAGGCCGGCGCAGACGACTTATCCTTGCGTTCGTCAGACAGCTTCTGCACAGCGTCGCCGAGCTGCTCGGCCAACCGTGGTAGATCTCCCTGCGCCTGGACCTGCCGAGCGAGCTCCGTCCTGATCTGAACGTTCTGCTGCTGCATCTGCTCTGCTTGCTGGGACAGCTGGGCGTTCTGGATCCTCAGCGCCTCCACAGCCGACTGCAGGCTGGCCAGGGCCTGCCTCTCTTGCTCGTTCATCGCAGCTGCCTGCTCTTGACGTACTTGAGGTACTCGCCGAGCACTGACCAGAAACCCTTGAGGTACTTCTGCTTCAGCACCTTCGCCACCACGTGGCGCCACCTGCTCTGCACTCTCCCGTCGGTCTGCTTGACCGGAGTCTCTACCTCGTCTGGCACCCACAGCCACACGCCACCAGCAGCCCCGCTATCGCCGCTCGACGCCGTGGCTGGAGTGTGCAGGGCGGGCCGCGCGGGAGCGCGGCCGGGGCTGGTGCGCGCGAGCGCCGGCTAGACCGACGCTCCGCTACCATGCAACGCTCCTTTGACACAAATGAGCTGCGGACGTCAAACGATATCGATAAGAACAGATACCACTGATTGTGCACGTGAAGGGAAACACCCAGGACACACAAATAAATACACACAAATAAAAGGATTCCCCATATTTTCCAACATTTTCTGGGTTTTGGTCTTCCCCCCCACTTCCCATATTTTCCCATTTTCTGGGGAATCGACGATTAATACTATCTGTGTGTTTCTCCTCTCCTGAATTACTTGATCAACACTGTTGGGCCGTTGACCTACTGGCAACCGGCAACCGGCAACTGGCAACTAGTTCCGCGTGCATGGCGCCATGCGCCGGAAGATGACAGAACGAGGTGAACACAATGGCAAGGTTATAAAAAAAGAAGATAAAAAAAGAAGAGAGAAAGGAGCAGGGGAAGGGGCGGGGTGGGGCGTTGACCTAAGGAACGATACATAAGAAACGAGGCCCCTCTTTTCCCTAAGTTAGCCTTCGACTTCCCATCGAAAACTGAACTCCCCAACGAAAAGGACTCTTTCTTCAGTGCCTCCACTGTAAAAGCAATCAGCGACACCGAACACACAAAAAAAGACACACAGCAGCAGAGCGCGGCAAAAGCGACAAACAGCTGCACGAGGTTCCCCCAGATGTCTGAACGGACGGCGCGAATATGGAGAGCCAGGGATCCGAGAGACGTAAGACTCTCGAGTTTGGAGGACTCGAGTTGGCCCGACTAGGTGGCGACACCCGAACCCTGCCTTCACCACCCACCGATTCTCCAGGGTAGGGTTCGGATTTTGCCACGTGTTCGACGAATTCCACACCCTGCCCCTGCCACCCATCGAGCTGCCCGAATCCCTGATCGGCGAGGGTATGGTTCGGATCTCGCCGCCGAGACCGTCAGTAAGCTGGCCTGACGGAGCCGTCAGAAAAACGGCGGTGCCAAACTGCTGAAGCTCGACGCCAACTCCTGCTGCTGCCAGCATCCCACGGGCACTGGACCGTCAGAATCCAGGGCGGGCCCGCCCTGGGGGCCAGTTTTTCGCCCGACGGTGGCATTCCCCGAGGGCCGAGGTCGAGGGCAAAACAGCTCGCCAGCGGAAGAGGCATCTTCGGTTAGGCAGGGGCCGACCGTCCGGGCCCTCCTAGTAGGCCTACCACAGCCACGGCCACCTCGATGCGCAACACGCAACACGTACAGTCAAAACGTGTATTAAGGACGGGTGATAAGGACGCAAGACCCTTGGAGGCCGAAGTTGGGTCTTTTCAGGGCGGCGGGCGACCAGTGATAATGACAAGGACGGGCCTCAGAGGCAAGGACACAAGGGCACCCTAGATGAAGGCGCGCGTCCTTACTAGGCGCGTTGACTGTAGCTTGTTGACGCGGAGCTCAACACGGAGACTGAAGACGTACGTTTGGCGCGACACGTTCGCCAAAGCGTGGGCCAATACGTTGAGCCAACACGCAACGTGTGAACACAGATGTTCTGAACAGGGTACGTGTCGCGTTTCAAACACGGGCGCATCAGGACGGCTAAGACCACGGCATGTTCTTGGAGCAAGAAGTGATCTACTAACAAAAAATGCTATCATATCACAAAGCCGATGTGCTGAAGCAAGACGGTCCCAGCCAGAAGACTGCTCTGAGAACATCTCATGCAGACCACGAGAGACCACGAGAGGTTCTTAGAACAGTCTTTGGTGGGTCTATGTTTGGCGGCGCGCGCAAGGAGGCGGAGGGGGGGGGGAGCTTCTTAGAAGCACCCCTGCTTCTTAGAAGGCGCTAGCCTTACATCTATAGATAAGGCCGGCGCCTTCAAAGAAGCAGGAGTGCTTCTAAGAAGCCCTCCCCACTCCCCCCACCCCCCTCTGCGCGTGGCTGATATCGGCAGGCCAAGAAGCTTCGCCACTGCTTGCTTCGGATCTCTGGGACTTCAGGAATCCAGCGAGGCAGCGCCAGCTGGCCGGTGAGCCCGGGCGGACCAGTCGCACAGCTTGATGCGGGTGAGGCTGCTCGCCGGGTCCTTCGCTCGGCACGCGAGAGATGGGCACGGACAACATTGGCACAATTCAAGGGGCACAAGGACACACAAATAAATACACGCAAATCCCAGGATTCCGCATATTTGTCCATGGTTTCTGGATTTTCGTCTTCCCCCCCGCTTCCCATGTGTTCCCATATTTTCCTGGGAGTCGACGATTACTTGTGTCTGTGTATTTGTATTTTTCCCCTCCTGAACAATGCCTACAGTCAACCCATCTAGTACGGACGTGCGGTAAGGATGCAAGGGCCTTGGACGCCGACGCCGAGACTCTTCAAGCTGGGCTGGCCATCGAAGGCGGTTGAGGATGGACCGAAAATGACCGAAGAGGCAACGAAGCAAGGCTACACTTGGGAAGTCGATCACCCTTACTATCAGGGTTGACTGTAGCAGCAACAGTTGTCCAAAACCGATAGCGGTCGCTGTCGGCCTGTTGATTGTCTGTCTCAGATGGGCAGCGTCCGCGGCGACACCGACAGCGAGCCCTGTTCTAAATGGAACTGGACAGGAATTGCCGTCGGTCTTCGTTCCCGGTTCGCCCCACACTCCGAATTTCAAAATCATCAAAGAGGGGTCTGTTGTGTGTTGGGGTGGTCCTCATCTGAGCTGTCTTGGAGGGTGCTGGGGGTTCTGGGCAGAAGGCCACCCTTTCGTGGCTCCTCTGGGTGTGGAGCCTACACTGGATCGTCTGAGAGGTTTGTGACCCCCCCTTTACTATGCTCAGCGTGTCGCGGCGGCGACCCCGGCGGCACGCTGTGCCATGCAAGCGGATAGCGTGTCGCTCAGCTTCGCAGGGCGGGAGGCTGAAAAAGCTCGGGAAGTTGGGGGGCTGGAACGTGGCTAGCGTGCCGCGCCGAGTCGTGGTGGGCCAGGACCGGCGGAACGACACGCCACGCCAAGGCTCCCGACCGTGAGACTGCTCGCCTGGCAGGTTTGTGACCCGCTTTCATGTATTATGAAATTCGGAAGATCCATCTCGGCTGCTCACAAGAAGAACCCTACGCAAGAGTGACCTCTGGTGCGCGGCTTGCCGGCCGCTGCGTGTAGGAGGAGGAGGAGGAGGAGGAAGAGAAGGAGGACGAGGAGGAGGAGGAGGAGGAGAGAAGGAGGACGAGGAGGAGGAGGAGGAGGAGGAGAGGAGGAGGAAGGAGGAGGAAGGAGGAGCGGAGAGGAGGGGAGGGGAGGAGGAGGAGGAGAGAGAGGAGGAGGAGTAGGAGGAGGGAGAGGAGGAGGACTTGGGCAGGAAAGGAGGAGGATGGAGGCAGTGAGAAGGAGGAGAGGAGAGGAGGTCGGAGGAGGAGGAGGAGGAGGTGGAGAAGGTGGAGGAGAGGTGGAGGAGGTGGAGGAGATGGAGGGAGGAGGAGGAGGAGAGGGAGGAGGAGGAGGAGGAGGAGGACGAGGAAGGAGGAGGAGGAGGAGGAGGAGAAGGAGGTGGAGGAGATGGAAGGAGGAGGAGGAGGAGGAGGAGGAGGAGGAGGAGGAGGAGGAGGAGGAAGAGGAGGAGGCAGGAGGGGAAGGAGGAGGAGGAGGAGGAGGAAGAGGAGCAGGAGGAGGAGGAGGAGGAGGGGGAGGAGGGGGAAGGCTGAATGGGTGGTGACGTCCGAACCCTACCACCACCAACCATCGATCCTCGTGAATCGATGGGATGCGGGGCTTGAGTTCGGATTCGGCAACGTGCTCGACGAGTTCCGAACCCTGCCTCCGCCGCCCATCGAGTTACCTGAATCTTGGATCGGCGAGGGTAGGGTTCGGGCTTCGCCGCCGAAGGATGAAGGATGAAGAGGAGGATGAGGAGAACTCGATCGTCGGGTGTTGCTCCAAGTGCCCCTGGCCCAAGGTGTCAGGGGCACCTCTAGCAACTCCTGGCAGAAAGGCGTGGCCCTCCCCAGAACGGCCCCACGGTCAGGCCCCCAGAGGGGCCCGAGCACATCCACCCCGAGTTTGCGGGCACAGTTCACCGCCTTTCGGGTCCTAGCAGATGTGCTCATACTCAAATCGGCGGCGAGCGAGGGGGGGAAGTGAGACGGGGCGGGCCTTCTCGGAAGGCTCAGACCCCCCCCGGCCTTCTCAGAAGACTTTCTAAGCCTTCCCCGAAGACGCAGAACACTTCTCAAAGGCCGGGTGGCTTCTGAGAAGCCCCGCCGCGCTCTGAGAGGGCATCCTCCTCCTCACTTCCCCTCTCGCTCGCCGCCGATCGAACCTCTCTCAACTGGACGGTCGGTTGCTGGTGCAGAGACCCCAGCAGCCGTCCATCGTCCCCCGAGCTGGCCAGCGCCACCTTGTCGCGCCTTGCGCCGACGACCTCACCGACAACGACGCCGACGTCGACGACGACGACGCCGACGACGAGGAGGACGACGCAGGGGTGCCAAGGGGGGAAACGACACGCGAGGGGGGAAACGACACGCCAAGCGAGGGGGGAAACGACACGCCCCCAAGAGGCGCCCAAGCGGCCCCCAAGAGGCCTCTGGACGGCCTCCAAGAGGCCCCCGAGAGGCCTCCCACGAGATCCCAGCGAACATCCAGTATAGGCTCCACACCCGCGGCCCAGGCACGGCGGAGGGATGGGCCCGAGGACATCAGAGATCCACGGCCAGTGGAACGGACGTCGTGGGACACCGGCGGGCAGTGGATCTGGACGGAGTTATGTCGGGCGTGTCCCCCACAAATACCCCAAAAAGGTAGAAAATACCAGAAAAATAATCCCCAGACTATTTTTGGATTATTTTTTATTACTTTGGGGGTATGTTTTATTCTTCGTTGAAAATTCCCCTGTAGGGGGACAGGCCCGACTTAAGGACAGAGTCGGGCCCCAGGGGGCCTGGACGTGTCCATGTCCACCGCCTGCCGAGGCCTCCAGAGGTCGGTGCTCCAGGCTGTGGCATTACGTGCAGATCCCCGCCGCAGACATCCCGCGAAAGGAAGGCGGGCCTCCCCGGCACCAGCGCGAAGATACAGGGGCCCAAGGACACACACACACACACACACACACTCAAGTACACACAAATCCCAGGATCCCCCATATTTTCGCATATCCTTTGGATGTTCGTCTTCCCCCCCACACTTCCCATATGTTCCCACATTTACCCAGGAATCGACGATTAATGTTGTCTGTGTGTTTATCTTGAGGCTCGCTGAGGGGCAGCGAGCGCGATGTGTGTGTTTCTGGGGCGACGGGGGAGAGGGCAATGCTTGCGTCGGGCAAGAGCAAGCGTGAGCAGCCCAATCGTGGGCAAGAGCAAGCCTGAAATCAGAGCTTCTCGCGAAGGGCGGCGGTAAGGATTGCTGTTGACCGATCAAGCGCGCCCGCCGAGCGTATGGGGATCTGGCCCTGGAAACAACGCTGCCACCCCCAGCGACCTTCAAGTGTCTATCTCCCTCCTGAGAAGAGGAGGCCCCCGGGACACGGCGGCAGAACAGGCGGCCCCTGCCGAGGACGGCTGCGGCGTGGGACGGAGCGGGGCGCCCGCCCGCCCAGGGCAGGGCTGCGCGCCGATCCGATGCTGGCCACGACTTGCACGCGCGTGCGGCCGAGGCCCCGGGAGGCCCCTGCCCTGGCACGCGGTCGGACCTGGAGAGGACAGCGTGCCTCAAGAGCAGGAGACCCGCCGCCGGCCAAACACCCCAAACCGCACGATCGCTTGAGGGTACCA
>CAUYUJ010016968.1:150320-242820 GCA_963575745.1 Prorocentrum cordatum
CTGCTGCCGAGCAGGCGGCCGCAGCAGCGCTGGCGGCAGCGCGTGAGGCTGACGCCCCAGCGGCAGCCGCGGCGCCGCCCGCGGCCGCGGCCTCGGCGACGGCTGCGGCAGCAGCGACGGAGGCCCCGGGCGCCGCCCCCCCTCCAGTCCCAGACGTTCTGGCGCAGGGACGGGCACGCCCGGCAGCAGCGGGGAAGGCAGCTGGGGGACCTCCGCCAGCCAAGGCAGCCCCGCCAGCAGCAGCAGCCAAGGGCGGCGGGCGCGGCGGCGGGGCGGCAGCGTGAGCTCCGCTTTGCCCGCCGCACGAGGCGCGGCCTGCGCCGCCGAGCGCCTGCGCCCGCGGCGCCCCCAGGCGACCTGCGCGGGCAGCTGGGCGCCTGGCAGGCGGGCTGCCCCTTCAGGACTGCCAAGGACCAAGGCCCCGAGCGCAGGCGGGCGCTCGAGCTGCAGTGGGCCCTGGAGCGGGCCCTGACGACCTTCACGGGGCACTGGATCGAGGGCCCGCAAGTTTTGGATGATGATAGAGACGCGCTCCACTGGTCGAGGTACCGCGTCCCGTATGTCGCCCATTACCACTCGCATCCTGCGATGGAGCCCCTCGTGCACGAGCGCGCCCAGCAGGATGGCCACGGGAACATGGCCGCGGCGCAGCTGGACATGGCGATCGAGATCTGCAACCAGGCCTTCAGACAGCGTCGCTCCTACAGGAGGCGCTACTGGGAATGGCTGCGCATGCTGGAGTCGCGCGACCATGATGAATGGGTGCGCCAACTAGCTGAGCACGCTGAAGCCATCACCAGGGAGTCGGAGGACCTGGACAACGGCCGTGGCATCCGCCACGTTATGAACCACACGGAGCTGGAAGTCTACTCAGGGGAGTGCGAGGCCAGCCCTATCCTCTTCTACGACAGCGAGGCTGTGTCGGCGTTCGGCTACTCAGGGGACTGCAACGACGCCAACAGGACCCCACCTACCAGCACGCCTTTCATCGCGACCTCTGGCACGAGACGCAGGCGAGGACGGAGCCGTCGAAGCTCAAGGCCAGGGGCTAGCCCCACTATGGCTGGCGCTGCGAGTGAGGAGGAACCTAGCGGCTCCATGCGGCCGACAGGGGATCCCACAGTCGCAGCACCGACGCTCAAGGAACACGTCGGTGGGGACGAACTCCTTCGGCCAGATGATTCACCTCGCAGCGTGCGGCCGTCTTCGGAGGTTGAGCCACCTCGGGGTTCCCGCAGCGCGTTGCCCTCTTCGGAGGTCGAGCCGCCTCGGGCATGGACTGGGTCACCATCCCCTCCCCGCAGCGTGCGGCCCTCGTCAGAGGTCGAGCCACCTCGGGGCACCCGCAGCGAGAGGCCCTCCACGGAGGTCGAGCCGCCTCGGGCACGGACTGGGACATCGGCCCCGAGGGGCAGCTGCGACACCATGATGGTCATGACGGTGAACGTCACGGGCTGGGGCTCCTGCCTCGAACAGCTGGAGCGCGGCCACGTCGGCGACGAGGTCTAGGCCATCTTGCTGCAGGAGCACCGCCTCCACGATGACCTACGACTTGCAGCGGCGGTGCGTGCAGCCAAGCGAGCGGGCTGGGTGGCCGACCTCATCCCAGCGACCGCCACGGCCGTCGGCGGCTCGGCGTACTTCCACACCAACCAGGACTTGAGCGATTTCAACCTGGACATGCTCACCAGCCTGGGCTCAGTCATCATGGCCATGCATCGCCCCTTTGCCGTGGGGGCCGACTGGAACATGCTGCCTGACGTGGTGAATCAGGCCCACCTGCTCCCTGCCGTGGGCGCACGGCTGGCGTGTTCGGGGGAGGCTACCTGCATCGCGGCGACGTCGGCGCGGGAGCTCGACTACTTCTGCGTGGGCGCGGACGCGCCCGCCCAGAGCGTCAGCAGGCGCGACTGCTTTGACGTCAGGACGCACCGCGCGGTCCTCCTGCAGCTGGCGCTGCCCAGGCCTGGCGGGCTGGTGACGCGGGTGCACAAGGCCCGCGCTTTCCCTGCCCAGGCCTTGACTGGGCCTCAGCTGCCTGAACCAGACTGGGCTGGCGTTCATGCCGACCTGGACTCAGTTACCACGCCCGCGGGCCTCGAGGCCGCCTGTGCGAAGGCCCTAGACGGGTACGAGGACGAGATGCTGAGGCACTTCGACCTGGAGGGCGCGCGCGAGGCCAGCAGGTACAACGGCAGGAGCGAGGGCGTGAAGCTGGTCCAGACGCAGCTGGATCGCCACCGCTCCAGCAGCTGGCAGCCCACTGAGCGGCCAGACCCGGCCGACGCGCAGTGGGGCTGGCTGGCGGGCAGGGTGCAGGAGCGGCGGCTGCTGCGGGCTGGGGGACAGGCTGCGCGGGCCCATGCGAGGAGCCCGCAGGTGTAGCCGCTGCGCTTCAAGCCACCCGTCCCTGGCTGCGAGCAGACGGTGTGGCGTACCTGGCGGCGGCTGGCGCGGCGCCTGCATCGCCTCCCCGATGTCGAGTGCGACGAGCTGCTGGCCCTCCTGCGCCGTCAGGCGGTGACTGCAACAGGGAGGGCGTCGCACAGGCGCTACAAGGCCTGGCTCGACTGGACGCGCGACGCCACCGCAGCGGATGGCATGCGCAAGGCGTTTCGCTGGATCCGCGAGCCTGCCCCATGGGCGGCGGCACGTTGGTCGCCGGATGCGGGGCTGCAGACGGCGCAGGAGACGGCTGACGCGGCCATCAGCCCGCGGCACGCCCTGTGGAGCCAGGGCGAGGGGCTGGAGGCGATCCGCTGGTCCAGGGAGCTTGGCGACGCCCCCCCTTCTGCCGACGCCCGATGAGCTGCGGAAGGTGGGCCACTCCTTCCCGCGCATCACGGGCCTGGGGGGCGACGCCTCTCACCCGCGGCGCGTCGCCGCCCTGTCGGACGGCGCGCTGGCGGCCCTGACGGCGGTCTGGCGGCGCATGCTGGCCCTCGATCACGTACCGAAGGCGCTGGCCGTGCCGCAGATGGCGCTCATCCCGAAGGCCGAGTCAAAGTTCCGCACCATCGGGCTCTTCGCGGGCTCCCTGAGGCCCTTCACGCGCTGGACGCGCGGCACGCTCGGCGCCCGTTGGGCCAGCGACCACCAGAGGGACTACGTCTACGGCACGGCTGGCCAGAGCTGTGAGACGCGCGCGTGGATCCAGGCGGCCAACGCAGAGGTGGCGACGCACCGCAGGCAGGCGCCCTGCACAGTGCTCATGGACCTCTCCAAGGCCTACGAGCACATCCCGTGGGCGCTGCTGGTCCTGCGCGCCCGCGCCGTGGGCTTCAACGTGATGCTGATGAGGATGCTCGTCAGGCTGCGCGCCCTGCCGAGGCTGGCCACCGTGGACGGCGTCGCCATGGGATGGTGCAGCCCGCATCGCGGAGTAGTGGCGGGCTGCGGCTTCGCCGACCTCTGCATGCGCATCTGCCTCGCCCCGCGGCTGGACGAGATCGCGGCGCTCCGCGCGGTGGACGCGGGCCACGCTGTCGGCGACATTCAGCCCAGCAAGGTCGGGCTGCCCAGAGTCGTGGCGGCCAACGTCAGCGCAGCCTACAAGAGGATGCGAGACGACCTCTCGGCGGACGGGCTCGTCGTCAACGACGGCAGGGGCGTGGCGCCGCCCAACTCGTCCGACTGCGGTCGCGAGGTCACGCGACGATGCCGCCCCCTGCGCAGCAAGCTCAAGAGCTCGGCGAGGAACCTGGGCATCGACTTCGCCAGCGGACGCCGTGCGGGAGTGAGCACGCGAGCCAAGCGCACTGCCACTGTCCTGCGCCGTGCTGCACGCATTCGCGTGCTCCGTGCGGCTCGAGGGGGAACACGGCAGCTGGTCAGCCTCGGGCTGACCCCGGCGGGTTGTTGGGGAGTGGGGGTGACGGGGAGGGCGTGGAGCGGGATCGAACCGACCGATGAGGCGAGCAGCACACTCGGCCCTGTTTGTGCACACAGCTCGTCGCCCCCTCGACGTCGACCTCCACATCGCCCCTGCCTCCCCGTGGTCGGCGACCCCGCCTATACATGCACTGCAGGACCCATTCTCATGCTGGCCCGAGCGATTTGGTCCTCGTGGATTCCTCGGGACTCGATTGCCAGGCTGACGTCTGCTTCTGAGGCCGCTTTCTTGGCCGACCCGTCCAAAAACGACTGGCCTCTTGTCAAGGGCCCGCTCTCTGCCGCCGTCGCCAGCTGCCGTCGGATCGGGTGGAGGCTCGGCCCAAGGGCGCGCATGCTTTTAACCCACGAGGGGGATAACATCGACCTCGCTCGCCTCTGCCCCCGTTCAGCGCTGCACGTTGTCCGATTTGCGATCGAGGACTGGCTGATGGATCGTGCTCACAGGGGTTGCGAGTATTTGTCGGGCCTCTCTCACCGTCCCTATTCGTTTCCCCTTCGCAGGCTCTGCAACGGTTCGCGCGGCCCCGACTGGGCCCCTCGGCACCAGGCCAGTCTCCGTGCGATTGCTGCGAACGGGATCTGGGACCAGGCTCGGAAGTTTTGACATGGTCTGACGACCGATCCGTCGTGCCCCCTGCGTGGGCGCTGCCCAGGCACCTTCGCCGCGTGGATTGCGGGCGAGTGCCTGGCCACATGGCAGTTCGTGCGAGAGTATGACCTCCCCCCTCCGTCAGGTCGGGGCTCCGCGAGCACCCCGACTGGGCCCTCTGGAGGCACGGCCTGGTCCCCGACCCTCGTCCGTGGGTGCTTGGCCCGTCCCTCTCCCTCCTCGTCCGCTGGCTCAAGCGTCCGCTGGGCGGCCACTTCGAAGGCGAGGCCTTCGGCGACGGCTCGCGCGCGTCGCTGGTGCAGGGCGACCAGCGCCTCAGTCGCGCGGGCTGGTGTGTAGTGCAGGTTGACGCCCGAGGGGAACTTGTGGCGTCCCTGCGCGGCTTGCTGCCTGGTTTACACCAGGCGTCGGACTTGGCTGAAGCGTGCGGCCTGCTCATGTATCTCACGCATGTGTCGCTCGGCCCCTTTCGCTACCACACGGACTGCGAATGGGCGGTCACGAGTTTCCAGCGTGGCCGCTTCGAGACCACGGGTGCCACGTGCGAGGGCGCTGACGTGCGGTCACAGATATGGGATCGGGTGGACGACCTGGGGGGGTGCGGAGGTGCTGAAAGTCAAGGGCCACGCCCGCCGCCGTCATGACGACGAGCAGGCCAGGAGCTGGGTGCGGTCGCGCGGTGGGGAAACCATCACGCAGATGCTGGCGCTCATGTGGGCGCTGCTCTGCATCCGTCGGATGCCGAGGCTAGCGCGCGCGTGCAGCGCTCATTTAAGCTGGTCGCGTTTGTGGCCAAGTTCCTGGCCAGGACTTTGCAGGCTGTCGGACCCAAGTCGCAGTCGGCACCTCGCCATGGACAGCTGCGGCGGGCGCGGAGGAGGGGACCGACGCCCGCCCTCTCGGCGGACACGGAGCCGCCCCCTGGTGTGCATGTGCCTGTGCCCGCGCCCATGGGCGGCGTCAGGTGCGCGAAGTGTTTTCGCGTGGCTCGGCACCGCGAGGCCTTCGACCCTCCCGCGTGTGCCCCAGGCGGAGGCCACCGCGTCTGGCACGTAGGCCAGTTCGTCTTCTGTGCCAGCTGCGATGCGCACTCGAACGAAAATGCGCAGCTGCTGGCGCAACCCTGCCACGGTGGAGTGCCCCCCAAGACACGCTCGCGCTTGGACCGTTTTTGGGAAGGCCTCCACCCTCGCACTGGGCGGCCGCTGCTGCCGACTGACAAGGGTCAGCTGAGGCCACGCCCATTCGGCGAGGTCGTCATCGACGCCACCTTCGGGGGCTTGGTCGTGGTCGATGACGATCGCGCCGAGTAGGGGTGGCCTCCTGACCCGTCTTCGTGTGGCACTCCCTATGGGAGGTGCCCGAGCTTCTTCCTTCGTGTCAGGCATCTGCCTGAGTCTGCTTGCGTCGCCTGCGCACGCTCGTGGCCCCGTCTGGATAAAAACTCCTCCTCCTCCTCCTCCTCCTCCTCCTCCTCCTCCTCCCTCTCCTCATCTCCTCCCACTCCTCCTCCTCCTCCTCTCCTCCTCCTCCTCCCTCCTCCTCCTCCTCTCCTCCTCCGACTCCTCCTCCGCCTCCTCCTCCTCCTCCTCCTCCTCCTCCCCCTCCTCCTCCTCCTCCTCTCCCTCCTCCTCCTCTCCTCCTCCTCCGACTCCTCCTCCGCCTCCTCCTCTCCTCCTCCTCCTCCTCCTCCTCTCCTCCTCATCATTATCATCCTCCTCCTGACTCCTCCTCCCTCCTCCCCCTCCTCGTCCTCCTCCTCCCCGAGGGGTGGATGGGGGCGGAGGCGGGCCCCCCGCGCGGGGCCGCGCCGCCTGCGCGCCCATGGGCGCCGGCTTCGGCATGGCCCTCATCGGCCCCCCGCCCCCCCTCGGCGGCGAGCGAGGAGGAGGTGGAGGAGGAGGAAGAGGAGGAGGAGGAGGAGGAGGAGGAGGAGGAGGAGGAGGAGGAGAGGAGGAGGAGGAGGAGGAGGAGGAGGAGGAGGAGGAGGAGGAGGAGGAGGAGGAGGAGGAGGAGGAGGAGGCGAGGAGGAGGAGGGAGGAGGAGGAGGAGGAGGGAGGAGGAGGAGGAAGGAGGAGGGAGGAGGAGGAGGAAGAGGGAGGAGGAGGAGGAGGAGGAGGAGGAGCAGGAGGAGGAGGAGGATACTGGCGGATTACACAGCCTTGAGGGTGGCTGGCCCTTGCGCGAGTTGGCACCGTGAGGAGCGTTACTTCTCGGTGGTGTCTGATGCCCCTGACTGGGGGGATAAAAGAGGCGGCCACCAACCGAGAGGGGCTCGCGTGCTGCCTCTGTCCGAGGGCGCCGAAAAGACGGCCCCCTTTCGAGAGACACCTGTCACAGGTGGTGAGACCCTTTGGGAGTGGGTTTGCCTGCTCGGGCAAGCAGTGGGAATGAAATGGTCGTCAGTTGGGCGAGTGCGCTGTGGTCTCCAGCGAAAGCCTGGGGTGGGAAGGCAGGTGGGAAATCGGGTAGCGGAGAGGAACGCGATGATGGATGACACAGAGGTTGGGGGGTGAAATCGCAAAGGAAATGAGAACGATATAGAGAGACCGATAGAAAATTATCCCGGCAAAGCAACCTAACAGCGATATGTAGAAGCATCTATGAAAGCATTCCCCTTAAGATTCATATGAAAATCCAGTTGTAGAATTCTGCTGTTCTCGCAGTCGTAGTCGCATTCGCGATGACAGTCGCAGCGGCAACGGCAGTCGCAGTCGCAGTCACAGCCTCAGCCTGCCTCAGCCTCAGCCTCAGCCTGCCTCAGCCTCAGCCTGCCTCAGCCTCAGCCTCAGCCTGCTTCAGCCTCAGCCTCAGTCTGCCTTCAGCCTCGGCCTCAGCCTCAGCCTGCCTCAGCCTCAGCCTGCATCAGCCTCAGCCTCAGCCTCAGCCTGCCTCAGCATCAGCCTGCCTCAGCCTCAGCCTCAGCCTGCCTCAGCCTCAGCCTCAGCCTGCTTCAGCCTCAGCCTCAGTGCCTCAGCCTTCAGCCTCTGCCTCAGCCTCAGCCTCGCCTCAGCCTCAGCCTCAGCCTGCCTCGGCCGCAGCATCAGCCTGCCTCAGCATTCAAAATGTGGCCCAGGAATGAGTTCTGGGAACTAGAAGAACACGAAGTGGCCTACAGTTGGCTCCGGGCATCCAAAATGTGGCCCGGGAATGGAGTTCTGGGAACTTCGAAGAGCACGAAGTGGCCTACAGTTGGCTCCGGGCATCCAAAATGTGGCCCGGGAATGGAGTTCTGGGAAATCGAAGAACACGAAGTGGCCTACAGTTGGCTCCGGGCATCCAAAATGTGGCCCGGGAATGGAGTTCTGGGAACTCGAAGAGCACGAAGTGGCTTACGGGCACTCAAAATGTAGCCCGGGAATGGATTTCTGGGAGGTGGAAGAGCACGAAGTGTGTGACTGTTGAATAAAAACGAACCCGGCTCTGTTCCCGGTTCTCCAGAATGTGGCCCGGGAATGAGTTCTGGGAGGTCGAAGAGCACGAAGTGTGTGACTGTTGGCGAAAAGCGAGCCCGGCTCTGTTCCCGGTTCTCCAGAATGTGGCCCAGGAATGGAGTTCTGGGAGGTCGAAGAGCACGAAGTGTGTGACTGCTGGCGAAAAACGATTCCCGGTTCTGCTCCCCGGCACCCGCCCAGACCCCCCTGAGGAGTCATGATGCTCTCTTTTGACCCTACTAGAAACCTATCAGCAAACGCTGTTAGGTAAAAATCAGCAGCAGGAAACACGCATCAGACAGCGAAGACCGAATCGAGAATGGACGAGAAGTTGGGGGCGGCGAAATCGAGTTCAGGGGCGCAGGGATGCGTGCAACTCCCCGCCTGTGAGCCGAGCGGAAGATTGGACACAATAATGGGTTTCCCGCTGTCCAGGCGACCAGAGAAAAAATATGAGAGAATGGCACGGGGGAGTAGACGCGAAGCTTGGACACCCGATTTGGGGCTGCAAGACAACAGTGCCACAAGCAACGCTATACGAAGTCGCGCAAGGTACGGGTGATAATGTGGCGCAAGCTATCGCGCCCGGCCATCGGCCTTGTATCTTGGCTTGAGTGTTGGACGGCCCTGAAGGGCATTCCATGGGCTGACCAATGGGCGAGCCACACACACAAGTGTAAGGGTTGAGCGGCCTGTTGAGAGGCTACTGGAGGGCATTCCATGGGCGGAAACGTGGGCGAGACGCATGCGTATTAGAGTGTTGAACGGCCCTGAATGTCATTCCACGGGCGGATGCACGGGCGAGCCACGCACAGCGTGGTAACTGCCACGGGGACGGCACGCCGTGACACGCTTTCGCGAGATGGAGGAGCCGGGCCGTGCCTGAGGAGGAGGAGGAGGAGGAGGAGGAGGAGGAGGAGGAGGAGGAGGAGGAGGAGGAGGAGGAGGGAAGGGAGGGAGGGGAAGAGGGAGGGATGGAGGGAGCGCCTCTGCCGGACGGCGCGCCGCGGGGCCTCGGGCCGGAAGCCTGCAGGGGCCGCGGGGCGCGCGGGGCCGCCCTCGGCGGCGAGCGAGGGGAGGGGCAGTGAGGAGGAGGCGGCCCTCGCAGGAGGCGGCGGGGCTGCTCAGAGGCCTGGCCATCGCTCGGACGTCCATTTCCTGTGTTTTTTTCGATTTCGTTCGTGGTCTTTTCGCCAAATGATCAAGGATGCTCCTCGATGGTCCTCGACGAAGGAAAAAAGCACACGTCCGAGCGATGCCAAGAGGCCCTCGCGCCGTCTTGTGGGTGACCCCGGAAGGGGGTCCCAGCTGCAAGGGGGGTGGTGCCACGAATCTGGGGCAAGCGTGTTGCAGATGTACTGCGCGGGAGAGTTGTATTGCACTGTGTTGCAAGCGATGCATTGCACGCGAAAGGACAGCAATACATTTGCGCCCCGACATGTGGTGCGCGCCCAACATGTATTGCAACCCCACAACTCTATTGCACCAAATCTATTGCACCACCCCCTTGTCGCTGGACCCCCCTTTGGGCCTGGGAGAAGCTTTCTGCGTCTTCGGGGAAGGTTCCAGAAAGTTCTCTCGGGCCGGGCGAAAGGGGGGGGATAGCAAAGGGGGCGCATGAGAATCAGCTCACGTAGCTGATTTTCCCAGCGCCGGGAGGCGCCGGGAGGCGGCCCTGTATCGAGGAATGGGCCCCTCGATGGGGCCGAAACCAGCTGCACGCAGCAGATTTCGTACTCCCCCCCCCTTTCCCTATCCCCCCCTTTCGTCCGGCCCGACTCGCAGAAGGCCCGTGGGCTTCCGAACCTGCTGAGAAGGCCCTCTCCATCTCGCTTCCCCCCCTGGGCCTCGCCGCCGACCCCCAGCCTCCCCAGGGGGAGGACGAAGGGTCCTGCCTGCGCGACCTGCTCACTCGGCGCGGGGAGCGAGGCGGACGACGACGGCGACGGCGAGGACGACGACGAGTGGCAACCAGGAGAGCTACAGGACGAACCCGATCACCATCGAGAGACGTGCGATGAGGTCTGGCAACAACGGAGGGGGATAGATGCAATGCGGACCAATGCGAGGGATAGCCGACTACGAGCGCAAGGGAGGAGAAGGCGGAGGAATAGGACTAGGAGGAAAAGGAAGAAGAGGAGGAGGAAGAAGAAGAGGCGTTCGGAGGATAAGGTAGGAGGAGGAGGATGAGAGGAGGAGGAGGAGGAGGAGGAGGAGGAGGAGGGGGGAGGAGGAGAGGAGGAGCGGACGAGGAACGAGAAGGGAGAGAATCGAGGAGAAGGAGGAGGAGGAGCAGGTGGAGGAGGAGGTGGTGGAGAAGGAGGAGGAGGAGAAGGAGGATGAGATGGAAGAGGGAGGAGGAGGAGGAGGAGGAGGAGGAGGAGGAGGAGGAGGCGGACGAGGAGGATGAGGAGGAGGAGGAGGAGGAGGAGGAGGAGGAGGAGGAGGGGGAATGGAGAGGCTACGTCTGAAGACCTCGAAGCCGCCAGGAACCAGGAGCCAAGGAAACAAGGGAGACGTTTCCGGAGGAGGAGGCGGAAAGGGACGGAAGAGGAGCAGGGAGGGAGGCATTCCGTCCTGCTCCTGCTGGCCCTGGCCATCCTCCCCCCCTGCCCCACGGGGATCCTGCCGCCGCCGCTGGCGCATCAGCGCCCCCCCACCACCTCTCTCTGGCCCACCCTCCTCCGCCCGAGGCCGCGCCTCCCGAGGGCCCTGCTCATCCCGGCCGCGCCTCCCGCCGTCGCCCGCCTGGGGGGGGGCGCTGCACTCCTCCGCTCGCGCCCTGACTGCGGGGGTGTCTCGAGCGGCTTGCCCGCATTGGTGCCCAGCGTCCTCTGCTTTCGGAGCAGAGGTCTGTGGACGCCTCGGGCGAGGCGTCGGTGTTCGCATCCCTCGGGGCGCGGCCAGCGAGGAAGCCTCGAGCGGCTTGCTTGCTTTGATGGCCAGACTCATGGGCACAAACCCTGCCCAGGAGGCCCCAAGAGGCTCCAGGATGCCCCAGAAAGCACCAGGAGGCACCAGGAGGCACCAGGAGGCCACAGCAGGCCAAAGGACGCGCCAGGAGGCACCAGGGGACCCCAGGGGACCCCAGAAGGCCCCAGGAGGCCCCAAGAGGCCCTGGGAGCAGGAGGCCTCAGAAGGCCACAAGAGTGGCTCCGACCCCTGGTGTTGTACGTATGCTCTTATAGATTGGGCATCCCCTGGAGCACAAATCCCTAGTGCTTTTGTTTATGCATGTGTTTATAATGTGTCCTTCTCTTGTTGGACCAAACCTGTGTGTGTGTGAGTGCGTTACGCATGTCCCTATCGATTGGGCCTGCCCTGGGGCACGAATCCTTGATGTTTCACGCGTGCTCCTATAGGTTGACCCTCTCCTGTGGCTCCAATCCTAAGTGTTTTACATATGCTTCTATTGATTGGTCCTCTCCTAAGGCACGAAATCTCCCCAGGAGGCCCGAGGAGGCTCCAGGATGCTCCAGGAGGCCCCAGGAGGCCACACGAGGCCCGAGGCGGCCTCAGGAGGCCACAGGAAGCCTCAAGTGGCCCCACTGGGCCCCAAGAGGCCCTAGGAGGCCCCGGGAAACCCCAGGAGGTTTCAGAAGGCCCCAGGAGGCCCCAGGCTCACGCGCAGAGACGCACTCGTACTACCACAAATAGATTTACTCTCAGACGGTCAATAAGTAAACCCGCTTATACTCGAAAATTCTTGCGTCGAGACATTCACGGCGGACATAACAGATGCATCATTGTTCTGACCGCCCCCACTCCTCCTCACACCTCGCATTCCTCCTCCTCCTCCTCCTCCTCCTCGTCCACACCCAAAGTCATACTCAAGGTCACGACGTAGATTACGATATGATGACGACTATGATGATACCAAGAATAACGATACTGATGATGCTGATGCTGCTGCGGATGATGATGATGATGATGATGATGGTGGTGGCGATGATGATTGTGATGCTGTTGCTGCTGATGATGATGCTGATGTTAGTGGATGCTGCCACTGTTGGTAGGCGAAGACGACGGGGATGATGATGATGCTGATGATGATGATGATGCCGATGGTGACAATGATGATGATGCGGATGATGATGATGACGATGATGTCAGAGAGGAGGCGAATGATAAACAGTGGTGACGACGATAACGATGACGATGACGACGACGATAATGTCGATGATGATGATGATGCTGGTTAGTCCTAATATCCTTCGAGTTATTCTTATGTTTATTAGGATGATGATGATGATGACGATGACGATGACGCTGAATATTATCATGATGATTATGTTTCCTACTGTTATGACTTATGGTGACGATGAGGATGCTTATGATTATTACTATTATGACGATGGCGATGACGAAGGCGATGTCGATGATGATGATGCGGATGATGATGACTAATATTGTCATTAGTATTGGTATGTCGATGTTGATAATGATGTTGATGTTGATGCTGATGGTGGTGAGGCTGCTGCTGATGATGATGCTGCGGCTGATGATGATGAGGATGATGATGATGGGGCAGTAATAACTTGTTCTTGCAAGTCATAAGTCGACGCCCCCAGGCGAGAGTGCCCCGCCGTCGGCGCACCGCGCGATGGCGGGCGCCCGCATGCCCACCCGCCACGCGCCGCCGCTACGTCGGGCGGGCCAGGCCCCGCGCGGGCATGCTGGCGTGCCGCGCGGCCGTGCGTCGGGGTCCTTCCCCCCTCCGCTCCGCCGCGCACGGTCGTGATGTCTCCTCTTTGCCGCCTGGCCGCGGGGCGGGATATCAAGCACCCGGTCATGTCTGCAGCGCCCCACCTGCCTAGTGTGCACTCTTAAGGTGGGGCGGCTGGCCGGGGCGTGGTCCTCTGTCTGCCAGCGCGCGGCTCTGGACCAACCCTGGGGGCGACGCGCGGGGCGTCCGTTCGCCAGAGTGCGTCGGACGCGACCGCGGTCGCGCTTCTTTTCTGGCCCAGTGTGGCCCCTCGTGGGTGTCGTTGTCTAGGGCTTTTCCCTGCGGGTCCTGTGTCCCTTGGTTCACCTCGGGCCAACACCGCTGGTCCTTGGTGACCTACGCGTTGTTTCTCCACCCTGGCGGAGTCTGTTTCACGGCCCTGAGGGGTCACGGCATTGCTATCAAGCCCAGAGTGGCCTCTTACGTCGGCCCAGTGTGACCAACGTACCCATAGGGTTCCCCCTCGCGGGTCCAGAGCGACCCTCGTCTGGCGGCCCAGAGTGGCCATTCAGTAGCAGCGCAGCCGATGCCAGCCCGCATGTCTGGCGGCCCTAGAGCGGCCAATCTTCGATAGGGCGGCCGTTGCGGCTTGCCTGACTGCCGGCAGACCCGCGCGTCTCGCTTGGAGGCCCATAGTGGCCAATCGTTGCAAACGTTTCTTTCGCATTCCCAGTGAACAGTCAAGCGCGAGACTCGCAGCGCGCCAGACTCGCAGCGCAAAGGCAGCGAACTCCCCCCGTCGGTCCACGGTTTTTGCTCTGGCTGCCGCAGGTTCGCAGCGGCTCCGAATGTCGGGTGAAGTCAGCGGCTTCTGCTTGCTTTCGATGGCGGAGCAGGCTGCGCAGGCGGCGCTCGTGCCGTTCGAGGCGAACACAGAAAGGGGCTCCTTGGCGCGCGCCGCATCCCGCGCGCGGGTCGCGTACGCAGACGCAGTGTTGTCGCAGGCGCGCGAGCGGCTTCGCTACCTGCTGGTTAGGGGGGCGGGCCCCAGGCTGCAGGGGCGAGCGCCAAGGGGCCCGCCCCTAGCAATGCCAGCACCACCTGCCAACGAGAGCTGCCGGTCGCCACTCCGACTCGGAGCAGTCGGCCCTCGGTTAGTAAGGCTGGAGCAGGTGTGGCCTGAACTGCGCTTCGCCCTGGTCCAATGCGCACCGCGTTTGCCGCGCGACGTCTGCCAGATCATAATGGGCTACGCTAAGCCCCAGATCGTCTCTGCGCCAATGATACGCTACCGTCTAATGCACAATCCAGACAGCGGCGATGAAGCGCACTTCCGCCAGGTAAAGCTGCGAGCGCGCCCGCCAGCGCGGGTCGCGGGCGCCTAGGGCGGCGCGCGCGACCACAACGCTTTCAACAAACGCGCGCGCTCGTGCCGCGCGTGTCGTCCCAGTGTGGATTTGCGCGCTCCCTCCCGCAACTGGAGGCCGCATAAGGGTCGCTGCGCGGGCTACTAAGCACGCCGTGTAGCGGCGTCGTCTGACGACGAGGTGCCGTCAACGCAGCCCGCCTCATGTCGCGAGACGTGTCACATTGGCCCTTTTGTGTGTTCTTACTGTCGCGTGTGCGGGCGGCGGGAGCATCCAGCCCCCCAGCGCGATCGCAGCAGATCGTCGCCGCGGAGGCGCACATCTGCCGCAGGGCCCTCAGGCAGCCCCATCGATGGAGCTGACGGCCACGGTGCCGCTTGGGCCGTGCGCACGAAGCGCGAGGATCGACCAGCTGGCCAGCGCCTGCCCGCTCGGTAAGACGCGTGACCCGCGCTCACGGCCATAAGCGGACCAGGTTTCCGCAGGCATCTCGCGTTGCGTCCCCGGCGCCGCCGTTCCTCCCCCGCGTTCGGGGTGCGCGCGTTCGTTTTGCGTCTGCAAAGCGGCGGACCAGGTATCTGCAGGCACCTCGCTCGCGTTGCTACCGGCGTCGCCGTCTTTCTGTACGCGTGTTGAGTGCGCTGCGTTGCAGTCGGCCCGCCGCGTGATCCCCGCGTGTGCGAGCAGTGCGACGCTGGTATTTTCTGGTTTCTTTGTTCGTGATGGCGGACGGACCGCTGCTGAGCTTTCTGCGCCAAGACCCCGTGTTCGGGGCAGAATGGTCGGACATCGAATACAAGGCTGCGATTGACTGCCTAGGCGCCAATAAGCTGCTGACGCCGGCACAGCTGGCGAACATTCGGCTAGAAGAGCTGTCAAGCTCGGAGGGCCTGCCAGCGGGCGTGAAAGGCGTGCTCCGCCGCGCGCTGGAGCGCGCCACAACTGCGGGTAAGCAGGTAGCGTACGCGAGCGCGCCCGGCGAGCCCCCCTGGTCTGCACGCTCGCATCGGGGCGGAGGCCAATGTGGAAATGGCCGCCCCCGTGCACCACGTAGACGTGGGCGCTGAGTTGGCGACGATTACGTTGAACGGCCTCAGCCAGACGATCTGGCCGAGGCGCGCCCTCACGTGAGCGCGCCAGCGGCGGTGACAGCGGTCGCTGCCTTGCACAGGAGCGAGAAATGTGATTGGATGGCTGCCGAGGTCGTGCGCGCGAGAAAGAGGGGCTGCGCGAATCCTTTCGTTCACTCTGATTTGCGCGGCTTTCTCCCGACCTGGGCCGCGAGCGCCCGCGGGGTCGACGACGCAGACGCCAACGGAGTGACGGCTGAGTGCGGCAGTGAAGGTCAGCGCGCGTTGTCGTGGGCCGAGTTTCACCTCGCCTACGACGCGTGGGCGATTGCGGCTGCTGCCGCTAAGCAGCTATATTACGCACGCTGCTTGAAGCATAAGCGATTTGTGCTCCAGGTCCGCGACGTGCCAGCGCGCGCACGTAGCGGCGCGCGCGCCCGCTGCCTTTCGCGAGGTGGCCTTGGAAGCTCCGCTCGCGGGCCGCAAGGCGGGGCTTGGGCTCCTGTGCGACAAAATCGCCCGCAAGAGCTGGGCCGAGCGCTCGCGACAGAGCGGCGTCGAGAAGTTCAATATTGAGGAGGCCTCGAAAGGGCTCGACGCGTTGTCCCTGCGGTCTGCCGAGAACGAGTTCGACCGCGCAGCCAAGGTCGCCCGCGCGCGCCGGGGGCGTCGCGCGTCGCGCGTGACAGTTGCGTTTGCAGGCGCAGGGGCAGGCCGCCCAGGCCACGCCCGCGGGCAACGGCCGCGGCAGTGGCCGCGCCGCGCCGAACAAGGGCGCGGCGGAGACGCGCTCTTCGCATTCCAGTGCGTCCTGGCACAGCGGCGGCTGGGGCCGATCTACGTGGAAGACGGGCGCGCGGGGCAGCTCGAAGTGGCCGGCGCCAGACGCGCCGCGCACGCCGCCCCGGCCCGCGAAATGGGCCAAGAAGTAGGGGAGCGCTTGACGCCCCCGATTCGCGGCGCCCTCGCAATGTTTGCGCGGTCGCGCCGTTCGCTCCGCGGCCGCGCGCGCGGCAGGCGCTGCTGCAGATAACGCAGGCGGTGTCCGTGACCTGCGTGGCTTTCCTGCCTGGCGCAGCGCGCCGGCCTCGCGCTGAGGCATTTTGACGCATTCGGCTGCGGTTACATTTCTATGAAGAGAGGGCCATTCGCGCGCGGCCCGTCCCAAGGCACGCAGCGCTCCTGCTCGCGCGCATGGCGCGGCGCGCGGCGTTGCACGCAGGTCTGGTCTCGCCTTATCCGCGGTGGGTGCACCCGTGGAAGGCGTACGAGCATCCCGCAGAGGCCAGGGCTTCTCGTGCGAGGCCCTGCTCGGCTTGGGGGTGCGCTACCAATGCTCTCGCGCCCTCGTCCTGCCCACGCGCATTGGTGGAGTGTGGCGGGTGGCATCGGTTGCCGCCGCAAACGCGCGCATCGGCGGCGCCGCGCCTCTCGTGGAGTCAGCGGCGGCAGAGTTCTGTTGCAAGAGAGGACGCGCAGGGGCTCACGGTTGCGCAGTCTTCGCACTCTTGTATTATGGTGGTGCGGCCACAACGGTCAAGCATCATACCGGCGCCGCCGCCGCCGCCGAAACGACGTTGCACGGCGAAGGGCGCGCCGCCCGCACCGGCGCCGCCGGCGCGGGACGGCGCAAAGTGCGCCCTCAAGCGCGGCTTCATACGTCAGGCCCAAGGCAGGACATACGAATTTGAGAGGAAGATCACGTTGGCGACAAACGTCTCAGACGCGGCGCGCTGGATCAGCGAGCGCACGCCCGGCGCGGTCCGGCGAGCGCGCGAAGAAGCCGTTTGGCGCATTGAAAATCGGGCCCGCCAGCTCGAGCAGAGTGGCGTCATCGAGGCGTGGTACCGCGGCGCAGACGAAGGCGTTCGCGGGGTCGCCCGGTATGTCAACGGGCCGCTGCTTGCAGAGTTGGCGGCCAGCATTGGACACATTGATCGCGAATGCGTGGAGTTCTTTCGTCCGGCGTGCCCACGTGCCGCCGTCGTTTGCCATCGCGCGCCCGTCGCGCGCGAGGGGGCGCCCCTGCTGGGTGAATTACCGGTGTCGGGCATTGGCGCGCCTGCTACATTTCCGCAAGAGAAGCCCACCGAGGTTCTTTTAAAGGGCGCCCGGGCGGCAAACAAGCGTCTGCTCGCGCGTTTACGCTCCGACCCCAACGCGCAAGAGTTGCGGGACCTCACGGATAAAGATTTCCGACTATGGAGGATGCGAGCGCCCGAGGGTCTGTCAGACCTCGACTTGGGCAGTGTCATTCTGGCGCCCCGGTTCGGGGTAGTACAGGGTATCAGGAGCGACGGCACCCGCAAGGCGCGCGCGCGCGCCCGCGCGAAGCGTTGTTTGAAGTTTGTCGTGCGCGCGCACTTCGCGGCAGGTTCGCGCGGTGGACGATTGCTCCATTGCCGGCATCAACACCGCAACGCGTCCGCGTGAGCGTATGCGGCACGAGACAACTGATCACCTATACCTGCTTTGCCGACTATTCACTGACACGGTGGCCGCTGCGTCGCGAGGGCGCAAGGGCCACGCGCGCCCGGGTTGCAGGCATCCGCTGTGCCGCGCTTGTTTAAGCTCGACATCGCCGCCGCCTTCCGGAGGCTTCCGCTGCGACCTGAGCATCGGGCTTTGATTAGGGTCATATTCCGTTACAAGGATGAGGTCACGGCGCATGCTCACTGCGCGTGCCCATTCGGGGCAGGCGCGTCGTCCGCTCTCGGCACACACCGCGTCGCACTTGTCCCCCGCGCAGTTGCAAGCGTTCATAACTGGGAACGCGTTGGCGCCCTCATATGCGCGATTCTACGCCGTGTACTCCACGCGGCGATCCTTCGTTACGTGGACGATATGTTCGGCGCCGAAAGGTGGGCCGAGGCGCGGGGTGTCACGCGAGCCGGCCGATCGGTCGCCGTCACGCGCCGCGCGGCAGGTCGAACACCTGCTGGATTGCATCGCGCGCATCGCAAGATGCTTATTGGGCCGGTCCGCGCTGGCAGACGAGAAGACTTCCTGTGCTGTCCCGCTCGGTATCCTGGGACTTCGCGTCGACCTATCATCGGAGGGGATGTCGTGCGTTCCGCTGCCCGACAAGATCGCTAAGTGGACAGCACGTATCACGTTGGCACTCGATTCGCACCGCAAGGTCCACGCGACCTAGCCTGCATCATTATGTCTCACGACGATTTCGCCGCTCAGCTGAGCAATGTTCTGCCCAGAGCGTCACGGGCTGATATCGACGCGGTTTGCTCTTGCCTGCGGTTTAACGGGATGACGCGCTGGCAGCACCTCGAGGGCGCGCTGTTCGATGACTTTCTGGGTCGTGAACGCCTTTCTGTCACCGCAGCGACAGCAGTGCGAGAGCTGCCGGCACGCCCGCAAGGTGGCGTGCATCGCGGGCGCGCGGGTCGCGCGCGCGCCGCGCGTATTCTTAAGGACGATGGGCGAACGCCAGGCCCAGCGGTGGCGAGGCGGCGCGGGCACGCCCGTCGAGTCAAGGCTCTGCGAGCTCGGCTTCTTCATCGTCCTCTTCCTCGAGCGCGCGGTTATGGGCGCCCCGCGTGGTCCGTCGCAGACCGCTTTTCTCCGCGCGTTGCACGCGCGCGACGTCTTCGCGCGCGGCCGCGCGCGCAGGGCATCCCAGGGCCGGCGCCGCCACCGGGGCCTCCACCCGCGATGCTTACGGCCCGTGGGCGGCGCAGCCGCAGCTCGGCAGCGGACCCAATGGCAGCGGTACGCCGTGCGCAACGTACGGCAACGGAAGGTTTCGAGCGTCAGATGGGCGATCCGCGTTGCGAGATCGCGAAGGCTGCCGCGGCCGCCACGTCGCCCGAGGCGGGGCGGGCGTGGGCCCAAGTTGCCCGTAACAGCGCCCTGCTCGGATCGTGCCCGCGGTCGCTACCGCAGGTTCGCAGCGGCTTCGAATGTTGGGTGAAGTTCGCGCGCGACGTTTTGCAGCGCAAAGGCAGCGAACTCCCGCCGTCGGTCGACGGTCTTTTGCTCTGGTCTACGACGTTCAGGTGTCGCGCGACGTGCTGCAATTACCTCTCGCATTTGAAGAAGGCATGCCACGTCGCGCGCGTGGCAGACGCAGCGCCCACGCGCGCGTCGCTGGCCGGCGCCAAGCTGGCTATCGAGAAACGTTCGGGTTGGTCGGCACGACCCCGCATGGCGGTCCGGATGCACGTGCTGGAACGGCTACTAGAACGCCCAGGCGCGTTACCAAAGGGATCCGGGCTGGGTCTCCTCTTCGTGACCGCGTACGCGTTTCTACTTCGCCTCCCGTCGGAAGCGCTGGTCATCCAACGGGCCGCCTCGCTCGACGACGCGTCACATGCACGCGCGGGCCTTTTCATCAGCGAAGAGGCGGCCGTCTCATCGCTCGCCAGACGGAAGAACCGGGAAAGACGGACAACTATTGTGCGCAATTGCTGGCGTCAGCGCTCACGCGCCACGTACCCCGCACACGCTCTCGGCGCGTGGTTCAACTCGCAGTCCGTTGGAGAGGCCCCGTGGGCGGGCTGGTGCGCCACGGGTGTACGTAACGCGCTGCGGTCGGCACTGCGTCGCACGGGAGTAGTTAACGCCGACGCCTACGGCGCCCACTCGTTCCGTCGGGGCCATGCCCAAGACATTGTGGAGTTCGGCGGCCGAGTCACCGACATCCTGAAGGCAGGTGACTGGCAGATGCCAGCTTGGATGCGCTATCTTGACGTTGAGAAGATGGAGCGCCAGGCCGTCGCCGAGGCGCATTTCGGCGTGTCGTCCAGTGACGACGAGGGTGGGGATTCGGAAACCCCCGGCGTCCAGCGACGTCATTCCACGCTTGGTCGGTGCAAGTTACGTCGCGCCAGGCCCCTTCGCACGCTCGTTCGCCCTCGTTCGGTCCATCGGTCGCTCTCTCGCGGGCCACGCGTCTGCGGCCGTCTCTCTGCCTGGCATTGGATGGCAGCGTGCCTGCGGGTGCCGCAGGCCCGCTGTGTGGGGCAGCGCTCGGCCTCAGCCCCTGGGTCCGTGGCAGTGGGTATGGTACCCATGTGCTTCGGCCTGCGCCCTGGCGCGCCAGCCGCCTGTGTCGTTTGACGCGGTGGGCTGGCGTGTCGGCTGTTGGCGCACGGCCGCGGCCTCACCCAACGTTGTTTGGGTGCCGTATTCCCCCCTCTGGGTGGCATCGCGGTCGAACGTCGCCGCGAAGGAGACTTATGGGGCAGTAGTAACTTGTTATTGCAAGTCATAAGTCGACGCCCCCAGGCGGGAGTGTCCCGCCGTCGGCGCACCGCGCGATGGCGGGCGCCCGCATGTCCACCCGCCACGCGCCGCCGCTACGTCGGGCGGGCCAGGCCCCGCGCGGGCATGCTGGCGTGCCGCGCGGCCGTGCGTCGGGGTCCTTCCTCCCTCCGCTCCTCCGTGCACGGTCGTGATGTCTCCTCTTTGCCGCCTGGCCGCGGGGCGGGATATCAAGTACCCGGTCATGTCTGCAGCGCCCCACCTGCCTAGTGTGCACTCTTAAGGTGGGGCGGCTGGCCGGGGTGTGGTCCTCTGTCTGCCAGTGTGCGGCTCTGGACCAACCCTGGGGGCGACGCGCGGGGCGTCCGTTCGCCAGAGTGCGTCGGACGCGACCGCGGTCGCGCTTCTTTTCTCCCACCCACCACCCTCGAGGGGGGGTATGGTACCCATGTGTTTCGGCCTGCGCCCTGGCGCGCCAGCCGCCTGTGTCGTTTGACGCGGTGGGCTGGCGTGTCGGCTGTTGGCGCACGGCCGCGGCCTCACCCAACGTTGTTTGGGTGCCGTATTCCCCCCTCTGAGTGGCATCGCGGTCGAACGTCGCCGCGAAGGAGACTTACGATGATGATGATGATGATGATGATGATGATGATGATGATGATGATGATGATGATGATGATGATGATGATGATGATGATGATGATGATGATGATGATGATGATGATAATAATGACGGAGCAAATTCTGAGGATGTCTCGGACGAGGCGCTGGTTTCAACACTCCCAGGGGGGGGGGCCAGGGGGTATTGCACTCCTCCGTTCGCGCCCAGATTGCGGGGATGCCTCACGCGGTTTGCCTGTTTCACCACCCGACATCCTCCGCTTTCGGAGCAAATGTTGAGGATTTCTCTAGCGAGGCGCTGGTTTTCGCACACCCAGGAGGGGGCCGCCAAAGGGTATTGCACGGGCCCGTACGCGCCCACATCGCGGGGATGCCTCGAGCGGTTTGCCTATTGCACCACCCGGCATCCTCCGCTTTCAGAGCAGATTGTGAGGATGTCTCGAGCGAGGCGCTGGTAGTCTCACCCCCAAAGGGATCTGCCAGGGGGTATGTCACTTCCCCGTTCGCGCCCGTAGTGCGGGGATTTCTCGAGCGGTTTGCGCGTTTGCGTGCTCAACACATCCTCCATTTCGGAGCAGACTTTGAGGATGCCTCTGGCGAGGCGCTGGTTGACGCACCCCAGGAGGCTCAGATTGCGAGGATGTGTCGGGCGGTTTGCCTGTTTTGGTGGCATGTCTCGGGTGAGGCGCTGGTTTCAGCACCCCGAGGGGCCCAGATTGTGAGGATGTCACGTATGATCAAACTCACTCGTACTCAGACTCACCCGTACTCAGACCCGTACTCATCATCACTCAGACTCACTCACACTCAGACTTACGCACACTAGAATCATTCAGACTTAAACCCACCCACCCTCGTATAAACTCGTACTCAGACCCACTCAGAGTCAGACTCATACTCGTCATACTTGTACTCAGACTTACTCGCATTCAGACTTTTGTGCACTCAGAATCACTCACGCTCAGACCCACCCACCATCATATCCACTCGTAGTCAGACTCACCCGTACCAAGACCCATTCCGATTCAGACTCGTACTCATTATACTCATATTTGAATCCGTTCACAAGCAGACTTGGCCACACTCAGACTCACTCTCACTCAGACTCACTCATACTCAGACTTACGCATTCTCAGACATACTCGAACTCAGACCCTCTCATACCTAATCAGACTAAGAGACACTCACACCCCAGGCTCACTCACATTCAGACTCGCCCACACTCGGATCGCTCATGCTCAAATTCATCCAGTCATCTCTCCGTTGGTGGTCAAATGCCCCCTCGCTCTTCCACTGGTGCTTCCTTCATCTCTCCTGGAAGATGCCCAGAGAAGGAGGACGTCACTGAAATCGACGCTGTCGCCGTCGTCGTTGTCGCGCCAGTCGTCCACGCTGACTCGCTCTCACATCCAGGTGCTCACAGACAGAATTCAGCAAGACGTGACAGGAGTATGAGATGTACATAGTATTTTCACCGCGCCGAGAAGAAATCCCTCCTCTTCATCTCAAACAGATGTGCTCGATGATACTATGATGGTCAAGATAATGATGATAGTGATGCTGGTGATGATGCTGATGATGGTAATGATGACGGTGGTGGTGTGGAGGATGACGATGGTGATGACGCCGATGAGGATGATGGGGATGACGACGATGATGATCATCAAAATGATGATCTATGTCGGAACATAGTCGGAAGATGTCTCAAGCGAGGCGCTGGTTTCAGCACCCCCTATATAAGTCCTAAGGGGGCGGCAGAGGGGTGTTGCATGGGCCCGTTCGTGCCCAAATTGTGGAGATGTCTCGCGCGGTTTGCCTGTTCTGCGCCCCGACATCCTCCGCTTGCGGAGCAGATTGGGATGATGGAAGTCTTAGGCGAGGCGCTGGTTTCAGCACTCCCAAAGGGGGGGCGCCAGGGAGGTATTGCGCGGGCCTGGTTGCGCTCAACTTGTAAGGATGTCTCAAGCGGTTTGCCTGTTCTGCGCCCCAACATCCTCCGCTTTCGGAGCAGATTTTGAACGTCTCGCACCCAAATTGTGGGATGTCTCAGTCGGTTTGCCAGTTTTGCGTGCCAGCATTTTCCGATTGCGGAGAAGTTCGTGAGGATGTCTCAAGCGAGGCGCTGGCTTCAGCACTCGGGGGCGGCAGAACAGCGTTGCACGGGCCCGTTCGCGCCCAGGTTGCGGGGATGTCTCAAACGGTTTGCCCGTTTGGTTGCCAAACACCTTTCGCTTTCGGAACTGATTTTGAAGATGTCTCGGGCGAGGCGCTGGCTTTCGCACCCCAAGAGCGCCCAGATTGCGAGGATGTCTCTGCCGGTTTGCCTGTTTGGGTGGCCAGACTCATCTGCCATCATAGCAGCTGTTGAGGATGTCTCGGGCGAGGCGCTGGCTTCAGCACCCCCAATGTGGGGGGGCCGCCAGGGAGCATCTCACTCATCCGTTCACGCCTACATTGCGGGGATGTCTCGAGCGATTTGCCCGTGTACCAACACAGCATCCGCGTTCGGAGCCAGGACTTTGAGAATGTCTCGCGGCGAAGCACTGGCCTTCGCACCCCAAGAGGCCCCAGGAGGCTCCGGGGAGCTCCGGGAAGCACCAGGAGGCACGAGGCGGCACCACGAGGCCCCCGGAGGCCCCAGGAGGTCCCAAGAGGTTCCGGGAGACCCCAGGACGCCCCATGAGGCCCCAGGAGGTCCCAGGAGACCCCAGGAGGCCCCAGGAGGTCCCAGGAGGCTCCACAAGGCTCCAGGAAGCCCCCAGAAGCCCCAGGGGGCCACAGGAGTGGCTCCAATCTTAAGCGGGTTTACGTATGTTCATATAGATTGGGCTTCTCCTGGGGCAATGTTTTGCTCCTTTCGTGTGGCCTCAATCCTGTGCGTTTTCCTATGAATTGGGCCTCTCCCAGGGCACAAGTCCTTCTGTGTTTTTCGTATGTTCCTATCGGTTGCCCTTCTCCTGTAGCTCCAATCCTACATGTTTTACGTTTGTTCCTATACATCGGGCCTCTCATCTCCGTGGCGTGCCTGGCTGTCACACTCACCCATGATCAGGCCGCTGACGCGCCGATACACCCATCCTCAATATAAGCGCGTCGCATCAACTCACTCGTTGTTGTCCGTCGTCGCCGTTGTCGACCTTGCAATTCAAACCCCCCCAGTTCGAGCCGCCGCCCCCCACCCCTTCACACGAGGGGAGCGGCCCGAACCGAAAACGAAAGAACTTACACCCAACCAGGACGGATTTCAAAAGTTTCGGTATTCACCTATTCCGACCAACTGGTACCAATTATAACCGCTTTGGAAGCTCCTGAGGGGCTAGGGGCTTAGGGGTTCCTCAGGGCTTCCTTCGAGGTTTCTGAGTGGCTCGTCAGGGGCTCCGTAGAGAGGCTCCTTGGGGAGGTTCCTCAGCGGCTCCTTAGAGCCTCCTTCCTCAGCGGTTCCTCGCCCGCTCCTTAGCAGCTCCTTAGCGGCCCTCGCGCGACCGCGGATGGGTTACATTGCGGTGCTCAACCGGCTGTTTGGGGCCACTGCGGCGTCTCCAACCTCACGCGCCCGCAGCGCGCCGCGGGTGCGAATGCGGACTTGCCCAATGCCACCGGACGGGCATGGGCGGGGCGCGCGGGCTGGCGGAAGCTGTGCCCGCAGGGCGGGTCGAGTCCAGCTCTTCGCAACTCGGCACGATCGAGATGTCGCACGGAAAGAATGGGTTCGAATACCGACAACATGTCCCGACCATGTTGAACAGGACTCGGTATCGGTGTCGCCGCGGATGCTGTCGAATTGAGGCCGCCTGCCGAACAGAGGCCGCTACCGATGCTGAACAGCATCTGTTGTTCGACCTCGCCCCCATCGTTTCCGCACCCAGCTCGAGCGCCCACAGCACCCGGCCAAAAAAAAATCCGCACCCAAACGAAGTCGCCTGGCCCACCGCCGCCGCCGCCGAGTCGCTCGGCCCCTGCTTCCCTCTCCTGCGGGAGCGGGATTTTCTCCGAACCCCTGCGGGCGACGCTTCCCGTGGAAGCGTTGCGCGCCCCCGGGGCCTCGCGCGGCCCCCGAGCCCGCGGGGGGGAAAGGGCGGACCTAAACGAATCACCTTGCCCCTTCCACCCCCCTCCTCCTCCTCCTCCTCCTCCTCCTCCTCCTCCTCCTCCTCCTCCTCCTCCTTCGCCTCCGCCTCCGCCTCCGCCTCCTCCTCCTCCGCCTCCTTCTCCTCCTCCTCCTCCTCCTCCTCCTCCTCCTCCTCCTCCTCCTCCTCCGCCCTCCGCCTCCTCCTCCTCCTCCTCCTCCTCCTCCTCCTCCTCCTCTCCTCCTCCTCCTCCTCCTCCTCCTCCTCCTCCTCCTCCTCCTCTCCTCTCCCCTTCTACAGGGGGTGGAGGGGTGGGAAGGCGGGCGGCTCAAACCCGCCCCGGCCCTCCCCGTGAAGGGGGAGCGGGGAGTTAGGGAGGCCGACATCCAGGGGGGGTGGAACCCCCTTTCAGTGGCAACTCACGGGAGCCTCCCATACCATTTTGTCGGCTCTTGCGAATCGACGCTAATCGACGCTTGTCGACGCAAGTCGACGCCAAATCGACGCTAAGTCGGCGCTATCTCATCGACTCCAAGACGCTAAATGACGCCTGTCGACGCTAAAGACGGAATTATGAGGGTACACGAGGCTCCGACGATTTGCTACCGAACCCCCCCCTGGCTCTCGGGGCACGCTGCATGTGTTGCCCCCCTCCCCCCAGTTCTTACGTGTCCAAGTGCTCTTTCAACGTCAGCGTCCTCGAAACGCGTTCTATCAAACTTATATCACAAGCTGCGGCCATCCTCGAAAGGTCGCCACCCAACCCGGAGTGCCGCGCCGGCGCAGTGGCGGGGTTTGCCGCGGGCAGCTGGACCGTATCTCGGAGCGGATGCTCAGTCATGCCCCCTGGGAGCCCCCAAGAGAGCAACGACACGAAATGGGCGACGTGTTGGTGAACAGCGACAGTTGCCAGGCACACTTGTCGAGTTAATCTAAAAGACAACACGCGCGCACCGCGCGCGCGCTCTGATACATACGGCCTGCCTTCGAACCTGGCGTGTGACGTGCAAGAAGGGCCGTGCCTGAATGAGAGAGAGCTGGCAGGGGGACAGGGCCAAAACACATTCACTGCAGAAGGCGCGAGTGGATGTTCGCGAGCGGTTGACAGGTGCACTGCTGAGCAGAAGTATGCGTGCGCGTGCCTTTTTTAAGGGTTTTTTTTCCGCAAAGGCTGGTGCTGCGGTGACACGTGTGAAACTTAACCGACGTATCCTAGCCATCATGCAGATCCAGGAGGCCAAGGCCAGCACACATCCCACGCTGCCGCCTCGAGCACACTCCGAGGCGCTGCCCCAGAGCGGAAGGCCAAGGCATTGCAGGTGGCCGAGCCTGAGCCTTCTGGGTGCACCGGCCTGGACGAGTCCATCGGTGAACTGGGGCAAGTGTAGGCAGCCAAATGTCAATCCTGCAATCAAAATCTGAAGTAAGGACGCGCTGCAAGGACGCAAGACACTTGGATGGTTCTCGGGTGCCCCAGTTGAAGCTTTTTTCGAAGCGCACTGCCGAACAAATCCAAGGACGCAAGGGTGCCCTTAGGAAGCTTACCCGTGTGGCAGCAGGAGAGGGGACATAATGTTTTGCCTTGAGCCACACGTGGCACGGACGTACACAAGATGGATCTGTATCCATCAGTCCCCAGGGTGAAACACCAAAAGCTAAACCTATACGTGAGATAATGGACCCCTGGAACATGGGTCCAACTTTCTCTAGGTTTAGCTGTCCCAGAATTCACTTCACAAGTCCGTGTCCACTGCCTGGCAGTGTCAAAAACGACCTGCAAATACTAAACACACGCAGCAGCAGAGGGAAATATAAAAGAGAGGCAGAACTAGAGAGCAGATCATTGGAAAGCGGATTCGGAGGATAATGAAGGCGCAGGGAGAAAGGAGGAAGACGGGAGGACACCACCAACAACAACCAGGCCAGGAGGAGCCCTCTGGTCCAGGTGGTCCAGCCAGGTGATCCAGGTGGGCTCCGACAGAATTCTTCGGAAGGCCGACTGGGAACGATCCTTGAGCTCAGGTGCGCCCCTCCGACGACCGACTTCTTGAGCTTCACCCACCAGACTGAGCTTGCCATTGGTCATGAGATCAAACAACGCAGCATTGCACTTAGTCGCGTCGTCCTTGGTCAGGGCATCCACCGGCATGCGGCCATGGGGTATCCACCGTATGAGGCCCCTGGCTCGCTCCAGGGACTCACAGATAATGGCGAGGTCTAGAGCAGTACGTCTATCACGGGCCGACGCATTCCCTTCCTTCTGGAAGGTATCATATATGGATTTGGCGTCCACAGCATGGACCTGTTGTTCCCTGGAGCCCAAACTACAATCGCGTCTTAAAACCGTAGTGAAGGGCCCTGAGGCCCGCACACAATCAGGCAGATCGACGCCCCTGAACACAACATCTCGATACAGCACTTGAAGATACTCGATTTCCGCCACCGCAGCCGAGAGAGCCTGAGTCTCTCCGGCCAACGTCGAGGGCACCTTACGCCGTAGCTTACTGCTACGCCAACCAAGCACGGACGCTCTCACCACTTGGTTGTCGAGAACAGACTTATCTGCGGCTAACACCATCCAAGCTCCTTGGGTGGGGTCGGCCAGAAGACCGCTGTCGTCCTGGAGGGACTCTACGGATCCGACACCACCCGCATCAGAAAAGGAGATAAAAGACATACGCTCGGGGTCTAGTTGCCAAACCGTCAATCCTCGAGAGGCTGTTGCCCGCAAGTGCTTCACTAGCTTGTTGGCACACGACGCGTCCGACACCGTAGGAGCTCTCAACCGACTGGCCAGAATGCTCGCCACTCCTGCCGCTTCTGGCCGTGACTCTCGGCCGACCCAATTGAACTTATAGACCAGGGAACGCAAGGCTTTGAACTCGGACGGCTCGAGAGGGGAACTCTTAACTGACAAACGGCCCCGGGCCAGGGTCAGAGGGCGGATTTCTTCCAGGATGTACTTTTCTTGATCACTAACGGCCTTGCCGGGGAAGAAGGAAACACGTCTGCCGGCGAAATCTACTGAGCCGGCGCGACAATCTCGATACTTCCCGCAACGGAAGCGGCCCTCCAGAACATGGCGAACCCACGCTCGGGCATCCGCGCCCGCACTGCCGATGAAGAAATCATCGACCTCCAGCAACATCATGTTCTGGATAGCCCCATCTGCTCGATACTTCAGCCACCAGCAAGGTTCCAACAAACTCCTTTCGAATCCATGCTTCTCAAGATGGCCAACCGCAGTCCGGCGCCAGGCCACAGGAGCGTCGTCCAGACCGTAAACGCTCACCAGCAAAAGGATAAGGGATCCAGGCTCAACGTCGACACCCTCGCAGGGTTCAACATAGATTTGGCCCTGGGACCTTGTCATTGGGTCTGACTGGGTGAAGGCGTTCTTAACGTCCGCAATGTCACCGAGCATCCGGAAATTGACCAGTACCTGAATGAACAGCATAATGGATGAGGTCTGGGGAGTGGGCGCGTGCACAGCAAGGGAACCGGAATCTGGGTCTTTATGACCGTGCACGCACAACCTGGACTTCGCCTCAGGTTCTACGAATGTTCCCTCCACTGGCTTCCATCGGCGCACCATTCGGCTACGTATGATCCTGTCGGGACAGTGCCGCCGGATCTTCGCCGCCTGGCTCGGAGGGATGACTCGGACACCCCCGGATTGCAGCGTGGCCTTCCATTCCTTGCTGTCCGAAGCCCGAAACTTCTGGCGTTCCTGAGGGGTGAGCTTCTTGAGGGTCACTTCTCCCCCGCGGCTAGCCGCGAAGGTGCCACCGTCCTGAGGGCTTTCGCACACGACTCCAACAAACTCCTCAACATCCCCAGGAACAGCGGAAAGCCCGTCGATCGGTCCCGGGACCACAAAGAAATCGCCGGTGGCTTCTGCCTCGATCATTCCCTCGACCCCCTGTTGCGACTGGGCGAACGAGATCTGACTCGTGCCTCGATGGCCTGAACGCGCTCCTGAACAGATTGCCTCGGCTCATCGCCGGACCTGACAGGCCCCCGGGTCTCCTGGCCAGGTCCTGGAACCCCGCCACCGGAGGAGGAGGCAGCCCCACCGACTGGGTAAGGAGGGGGGGAACCCGAGGAGGGATCGGGAGGAGAGGGAGGCCCAGCCTCAAGGGCCCTGGCCCTCTTGAGCTCGGGAGGTGCGCCCCCGGCCCTTGCAGCTCGCATGCAGGCTGGAACGTCCTCCGGCTGCGTGAGCCGTCCTCTTGTCTTAGGCCTCACCTCCTCTGGTGGAGACGGAGTGACAGGGGGAAAAGGACTGGGAGTCGCAGGCAGAGGGGGGGGAACAGGAGCGGGCAGAGGAGCAGAGGAGGGAGGAGACGAACGAGGGAGGAGACCAGGGTTCTCCGGCCCCTGGCTCAAAATCCGCAGATCCTGAGCTGACCCCTCGGGGCAGCTGCTGACTGGGTGACGGCGTCGCTGAGTCCCCTCTGTCGGAGGGAGCTAGCTCAGAGATGGTTGGCAACCCGGTCCTGTCCGAGCCTGGCTGGGCCACGACCGATCCGGCGCGAGAGAGAAGCCCTCTAGAGGGCCTTCGAGGAAGCCCAAGAGTCCCAACCACCGAAGGAGGCTGAAGTCGATCCTCCGGTCTCGGCTCCTCGGCCGGCGTCGGCCCAGGCCCAGGGGCCCTGGGTTCCGAATCGAGCTCGGCCCGCGCCGCCTCGTCCCAAGCACTCTCGGGGGGTGGCCCTTCACACTGAACGTCCACGGCAGTCACCCGCCTCGCTTGGGCAGAGCGAAGCAGGTCCTGCCACCTAGGGTCCTCGGCTAATTGAAGGCCATACTCTTCCTCGGGGCTAGCGAGTCTAACTTGCTCGGCCGAGCACTTCCAGAGCCGGGCCCGGGCAGCAACCCACACTGTGCCGCCCTCGGCGAGCACCACGACCCCCGGGCCCGCCCAGCCAGCACGGCGGCGCCCAAGGGCGTCGGCCCGGGGCGATATCCTTCCTGGTGAAATGCCTCCAGACGAAAACCCATTGGCCGGGGGTAAACCTCCTGGTCCGGGGAGCCCTGGCTCTGGCCGCCCGGGACAACTTGTCTCGGGCCGTGGCTTCCATGGCAAGTCTGCGAGCCGCCGCTCGGATGGCGTGGGCCCGGGCGAACTCGGCTCCCGCCTCGTCCTGCTCTGAGGAGGGGCTCGTGACATCCTGCCACCCGGGCAATGCCCGTCTATCGTCGGAAAGGAGCTCGTACGGAAGCCGCGGATTTTCCCCGAAAACGAATTGGAGAGGCGAGAACCCGCCGCGATGCCAAAATCGGTTCTTATGCGCCACCAGTTCGAACACCAGATCATCTAACTCTTGGAGGGACGAGGGAAGCGACGTCCCTGACTCCAGCTCAATACGGACCCTGTCTTTAACCCAGCCCCCGTGTCTCTCCACTCGTCCGTTCTGCCAGGGACTGTCTGCATCGCAGACATGATGACAAACTCCCCACTGTTCCAAGCCTCTGGCAAACCGAGCTCCGAACTCCGAACCCCCGTCTGAGATAATCAGATGTGGCGCACCCATGGGTCGGATCCAGGACCTCACAAACTCGGACCAGACAGCAGCCGACGTCGCGGCCTCGACTCGGGTGACGACCTGCAGATTCGACCCGTGGTCGACGATGTTGAGAGATGGATACGTCGTACCTTGAAAGTCGAGGTAGAAGAGATCAACCCCCACAGTGTGATTGAAACGAAAGGTCCTAGGCAACGCGACTCGACGATGGGCCCCCGACTGCGACCGTTCCGCACATTCCGAACAAACAAAAATGCTGTCGCACCCACCTCACCAGGTGCTGTTTGGTCCCGCAGGCCCGGAGGACCCGAAGAAACTTCCGATTATCGGGATGGCCCATGCTGCAGTGCAACTTATATATCAACCGTTTTTCGTCCTCAGTGGGCCCGGGATCAGGCTTCCCGGTCACGTCATCTCTCGTCCTGTTCTGAGGGGCTGGTCGGATCCCTGGCTCGTCGTCGCTCTCGCCCGAGCCTTCAGGCTCGCCCGCGCCGCCAATTGCTTCCCCAGCCTCCGCCGCTCCGTCGGGGACTCCTTCCGCCAGCTCCACCCAGGAAGACTGCCTAGCTCTGGGAGCTCCGGACCAGTGCTCGGCGACGGCCCTGGCAACGGTGCGCACAAACAAGGGGTGATAACATCCCGCCTTGGTGGTGACCGAGCCTCCTTCTAAAACGGCATGCTCGTGTCCACCCGTGCAAAGATGACCGTCTAAGAGCCGTAGCACCTGGGGGTGGTTAGACAAAATCCCCGTGGGTTTCTTGTTGAGTCCACGGTCGTCCACCTGCATCCTGAACTGGCACATATCGAGCCGGATCCGCCGAACACCAGGCAGGTCCCACACGCACTTAATCACATGCGTTCCCCAAGAGGAGGCGTGGAGGGGGCGTTCAAAAGCAAAGAAGCGACCGTGCCTTACCTGATAGTCGGCCATCCTCATACAAAGGAAAAGGTCCCGGAGGCCGTCTCGCATTAGTGACCTCCAGTCCTCGGGGCCCATCCGATCCCGATTCAGTCTATTGATCGCCGAAAAGGCCCGACATTCGGAACACAACCAGATCATCTCGGGTCGATCGGTCCTGATCGTCTCCCAAAGGCGAGCAACCTCTGATTTTTGCGCGGCGCCCCAGCCGACCTCGAGATCCCACGAGGCCTCCTCTCCCACTGGGGCCCCATTCTTCTTAACTGCGGGAGCGATCCTGGGAGGGGAGAACACTTCCATGAAAGCCACCTTGGATCGTCCCGAGGTAACCGACACGCCGACAGAGAAGGTCCCCGCCCCGGGGGGGCTCCAGTTGCCCTGGCCGCTGCCTCGCCGAGAGCCTTTCTCACCTGGGACCCGCAGGTGACCTCGCGATCATCATTCATCCAATCTCCGTCGAGCCACTCGGGCCCGACCAGGAGCTTCTGTGCCAAAGGAGGAGGAGGAGAAGGGGCGGTCAATGGGCTCTCTGGTGAGCCCTTGTCAGGAGCGACAGCGCACGCACAGGCCAAACGACTGCACCTCGAGCGCCGCTGCTGTCCCGGAGCCCCTCGGCTCGGGCCAGCGGCTGGAAAACTGAGAGCGGTGCCCGAGGGCCCCGCTACATCTCGTCGTCCTTGTCGCTCTCGTAGATGATCTCCCAGGGTGGCGTCGCCGCAGTGGTCGAAATCGGCGGCCCGCCCTCGGGCTCCGGCGAAGAAGCACCCGCCTGTGAATTGTCCGGCTCCTGCAACGGGAGCTCCCGGTTCGCTCCGGCGGCGTTGGCCACCTGCGCGAGCCCCATCACCGCCGTCCCGATCCCCACTATTATCTGCGCCATCTGGCCCATTGCTTGCTCGACGTTGCCAATCAACACCGACAGGGTGCTCATCTGCTCTGTCAGGTAGTCGAGGGGTTCTCCCATCGGCTCCAACGCTTCCAGGGTACGACGGAGTCGGATGAGAGCCTGATGGATCTGCTGCAAACCCTCCCCCAGCTGACTGCTGGTCTGGAACTGAGCTTGACTGGCGTACTGCGCAATCTGCTCGACCACCTCCTGCACCTTTCCGAGAGAGCGAATTCCCTCGGGGATCTGGTGCAACTGCCACTGTAGAGCATGGAGGTAGCCGTTCAGGTCGTTCGCCGTCTGCAGCGCCGCCGTCCCCGTCTGGAACACGGGATTCTCCTGCATGATCTGCACTGCCCGCTCGGCGGCGGCCGCTGCCCGTCCGGCAGCCTCTGCCGCTGACTCCGGCCTCGCTGCCGGCCCGCCGTCCCGCTCGCCACCGCTGCCGCGCGGCGCCCAGGTGAGCTTGTAGCCGCAGAACTTGCTTCGTGCCCGAGCCGTACTGGTTGCCGTACGACGTGGCCTGGTTGCAGTTGTTCACCAGCTTGGGCGGCGGTGGCTTGACGGGGATCGATCTCTGCTTCAGCGGTGTCGCCGCTCGCCTGGCTGGGATGGCCGCTGCTGCCGCTGCCGCCGTGATCGGAGCTGCCGCTGCTGCCGCAGCTGTCGGTTCCCCGTCGTCGCTCAGGGTCGTAACCAGCTGCATCGATGCTTGATCCTCGTCGCGACTATGAGGAATCCCCGGCATTGCTCCCGGGGTCCCGGCACTCGGAGTCCCTCCGCTGCCCAGCAGCCGTGCCGATCTCGCCTTCGGTGGACCTGGGAACTGCGCCTGGGGCCCGGCCAGCCATGGCATCGGCGTTGCTGCTGGCTGGGCGCTTGAGGCCGCTGCCGGGTTCGGCCCAGGCGGATGACTCGATGGCGGAGGAGGAGCCTGAAGTAGGCACTGCTGATACTCCATCGTCAGGATGGGCGCCCCGTCCGTCAGGTAGCCGGCCACTCCTCTGTCGGGCGCTCCATCGGGCTCGGCGGCCGCCATCGCCTGAGCCCAGGTCATCAGCTGGGCGGGCAACTGACTGGGCACTCCGGGATGGGGGGGCGGTCCGCTCGGAGTCGTGGTGGCCTCGAGGGCGCCTCCACCGGCGTCTCGATCGCCCGGCTCAGCGCTGCCCTGGCAGCGTCTCCTCGACCGTCGCTGCCGTCGCCTCTGCTGTTGCCTCCGCCGGGCGGCTGAGTGGTGGACCCGCGGAACTGGGGAGCTCCCCGTACTGAGATGATCCCCCTCAGGATGCACATGGAAATCGTTATGATCATCATCATTGCGCCGGACGATGCCGACAGGAAACTGCGAGCGTTGGCTCGGTTGTCGACACTGAGAAAGACGTGGGTGAAAGCTCGAGCCAAAAGCAACCACGGACAGTAGATGCACGAGAGCCCTTGGGCCCCTGCTGCCGATGAGGTCGAGAGCTCCTCTGCCGCTGGGGTCGAGAGCTCTGCCCTGTCCTTCGTCGCTGTTGTCCGAGACCTTAGCATGCCCCAGAGATCCTGAGCCCGTGACCTGTTCGAGGCGGGCCCGCTGAGCCCAACGCACGAGGAATAGGCAGACCGTGACTGCAACGATTAAGACGACCGAGTAGCCCACGTGCTGCGATTCCCTCGGATCCCTGCTTGACGTTCTGCTCGAAAACTCCCGTGGCCTGGAACCCGAGCGACTTGACCCAGACCCCGAACGTCTCGACTTAGCCCTAAACCGGAGGATGAAGATGACGAGGCGAGGGGCGCACTGCGCCACAGTTCCATCTGCCAGCATCTTCGGAGGCTTCTCATTGCCAAGGGTGAATGACCCCTCCGTCAGAAAAGGATAGCGCTGAAGCGCCGATGCTGGGACAGTCGCCGGCCCCTCCAGGGAGCGCACGATCTCTACCATCCTGTGCCCGGAACCCGGGCGCGTCATGGCCGCGGTCGCGCGTGGGGTGCCAGAGCAAAGCTTATTCCTCGGTAAATCGATCACGCTCTCTAGAAAGTCCAGAAGATTAACGCTCAAAATGTGAGGAACAGCCTCTCCGAACACAGTGGTGGCTACGATGCCAAAGACACCACCTAGACACAACGGGAAAATAATAGCACTCACAACCTCGGCCTGGCCTCCAACTCCGCGGGCCCCACGGAAGTGCGCCCTATGTTCGACGGGAATCTCGACGTACCTGAGGCCGCGGGTCGCGAGAGCCTCGGACTCCCCTGTTGAGAGCCCCCGCGCCCACCAGGTCCGCCCCGGCCCCGGGATCGACCAGACCCTGGGTCGACGAAGCCGCCAGGAAGATCGAGCCTGAGGCGATCTCCTCCTCGACCCCGCGCCACGCCGGCGCGGCCCGCAGGTCGTTGCTGCTGAACGCCATCCCGTCGAACATGTAGGCCGAGGCCTTCCTGACGGGAGTCTTCTTCACCGAGGCCTCCCGCTTGACGGCGCCCTTCTTGGCACCGCCGACGTTGGGGCATTCACGTCCCCAGTGGCCCTTCTCCTGGCACAGCTTGCACTTGGTGACCTTCATCGACTGCTCCTGGTTGAGGAAGCTTCGCCTGCCCGGAGGAAGTCTACGTCCAGCTCCTCCGGCCCCGCCTCCCCGCTCGTCACGCCCCCGTCGATGGCGACCCCCGCCTCGTCCGTCTGGCCTGGGAGGAGGAGGAGCTCCGCCGCTGCCTCGACCTCCGGAGCCGAAGTACTCTCGGTCGCGGCGAGCTGCTCGCTTGAGGTCCTTGTTCTGCTTCCAAAACCTGTTGTTCGTCAGCTCGGCCAGCACCAGCTCGGCGTCGTCTTCCTCGATGTCCATGTCGTCGATCTCCGCGAGTAAGGCCGCCACATCCTCTTCCTCTAGCTCGTCTGACTCGTCGGCCCCCTCATCGTAGTAGTCCTCTTCGTCCTCGACCACCTGGTAGTTGGCATCCCCAGACCTACCTTCACACCGACCGAGGTTGGGAGGGGAGGAGGAAGACTGGAAAGCACCGACATCCGAGCGAGCACCTGGCCCTGTGTCCTCGGACGCTGCCACCAGCATGCTGCCTGCTCCGGCTTTGCCGGGAAGCAAGCGCTCGGTGCCGGCTGACGAGTCAAGCTGGCGCTGGGCCCACTTCACGCTACTGTAGGTCAGGTCTCCTCGAGTGAGCGTGCGCAGATTCTGCACGCCCTGCTGGGTGAGGTTGGCCCCCTCCTCTAGGAAGAGACCCTTGAGCTTATCGGAAATTCCATAGGTCGTGGCCCTCCGCGTCGATGAACTCTGCCTCTCGACGACTGACGTACTGCGTGAGCGTCTCCTTGGAGTCGCGGACGGCCTCGTACAGCGCTTTTCGTCCTGCTCGTCGTAGCTCATCTCCCTCGCGTTCTCCGATCATCAGGTCCATGCGGCTGAGGAGCGTCTGCAGCCACGACGATGCAGTGAGCTCCTTGTCCGGGATGTCCTCAAACTTGGCCTGCATCGTCCAGTCGAAGAGTCGCATGAACTTCTCCGACCGTCTCCAGACCGCCACATCAGTGTTGTCGCTCCAGCGCCGGATGTCCCGGCGCCATATTGTCTGTAGTGGGCCCAGCCTGGCCACGCGGGAGGGTCGGAGAAATCACCTCGACCTCCGGTTCACTGGCCGGGCCACCAGCTGCTGTTCCAGCCTGAGCTCCAGTCCTGGTGCTCGTCCCACTTCTGGTCCTCTTTTACGTCGTCCTTGTCGCCAGGTGAGCGCCACCGTCCTGAATCTCCTGCTGCTTCTCCGTTGCTCACCTCGGCGGCTCGTCCGTGTCTGCTGCTGCTCCACGGGTCGGCACCAGTGCCGTCCCATGGGTCGGCCGCCGTCGAGGGTGTCTCCTGCGGCGGCCGCTGCTGCTGCTGCTGGCCAAAATGGCCGAGCGCCCGCACCGTCTCCTGGACGGCGGACTGGATTGTCCGAGTGAGCGTGTCCTGATCGATCGTCGCCGCCATGGCCGTAGATCCTGATGCTGCTGCCCCTGGAGTCGACCCCTCGGCTCCTCGCGCTGCCATGGCGGCGAAGGCCTCTTCTCGTCCGTCGCCTCCTGGAGCGACTGGCGGCGGTTGCTGCTCACCATCCGCGGGCATCTCTCTGCCGTGGATCCCACGCTGCTCAATGGTCAGAGCGAAGCCTGGTTCTGGGGCGCGCGAGCGCGGGGCGGCCTGGCCGTCACAGCCAGCCTCTCGCACCCATGGCCGCCGGGCCGGACCCCGCTCCGCTACCAACTGTGGCAGCAGGAGAGGGGACATAATGTTTTGCCTTGAGCCACATGTGGCACGGACGTACACAAGATGGATCTGTATCCATCAGTCCCCAGGGTGAAACACCAAAAGCTAAACCTATACGTGAGATAATGGACCCCCGGAACACCCGTCCTAAGTATGGATGTTCACTGTAACCCTGCAGGTCAGGTTCCTCAAACGCTGGTGAAGGATGCCTGCAGCCAGGTGAACCCCAGCGGGGGTGCGAATTGTGGCGCTGCCCGGCTCTGTTCGGGCGCCATGACTTCACTGCCGACTCCCACGATGCTGCTGTCCCGCCTGCTGGGCGGTAGTATTTAGACAGCGCGTCGCGGGAGCCAGCAGTTTCCAGACAGCTCTGGCCATTTTGGCTCAAGTCGTTCCCCGTATTGTGCAATACATCCTGCCCACACTCTACTCACATCTATTCTTACTTCCTCCTGCTTCCTCCTGTGCACACATCGGGGATCCATCATGGCAACTCGTACGCCTAGCACGCCCGGGAAGGCCGTTCTGCGGCCACGATCTGATGGTTCTGCAGGTGGCAGCTCTGTGCGACCGACTGGTGGAGGACCGAAGCGACCTGATCATCCCGAGACTTACGCCCTGGCCACACCGCCGGCGAAGAGCGCACTGAAGCAGCCGTGCCTTGGCAGCCCGAGTGCCGCTCTGGCCGACGTCGCTGCCCAACAAGCCGCTCTTCAACAGGGTCGGGAGGAGGCTGCGTCGGCGCCCCATTCAAACACATTCCGGTCGGAATTGGACGGCCTACCGAAGGAAGAGGACATCGAGAACCCAAATGCGCCAGTGACAGCGGCAACCATGCACAAGATCTTCCACCAATACATGCGTCCTGACATGAGGGCCAATAAGTCCATGAGCACAGACCTTCACGCCTTCAAGACGACGATGGAAGCGGAGATGGAGGAGATCAATATTAGGACTACCAACCTTGAGGATGACATCGAAACAACGTGGGAAGAGTTCATCGCCAACATCCATGACGAACTACGGCAAGAAATTACAGAATTCCGGAAGCCCCTCAACAAATTCAAACAAGCACGACACCGCGTTCAACGACATCCACATCACGTGCAACGGGCACTGCGACCGTAGTGCTTGGAGGTCTCCCTCATGCGTCCTTAGGGAAGGCAGAGACGTGGATCAACAAGGCACTCGAAGGTGAACACCTACCTCCTAACAAAATCTATAAAAAGGGAGCCCCGGACGAGGACTTCAAGGATTTAATTTTCGTCGAATTTGATAACCCAGGAGCAGCGCAACAAGCACAATCTCACCTTCAAGAGCTTTTGTCGAAGTCGATGAAGCCCAGGATGGGTAGCAGCAGAGTGTGGTGCAATCTAGATCCCACGATCGAGGTGCGGGTTGTCGCCTCGCTCCTCTTGGGCCTACGTCACGTGCTCACGCAGCCGCAGTGGGGGTTCGGAAAGCGGTACCTCGAGGGGGACACTGAGGCGGGCATCATCAAAGCCGGCGGCAAGCCCATCATGCGTGCGAAAGTGGAGGCGGACACTCTGAAGATCAATTGGTTGGACCCCGATTGGGAAAACTGGGCAGAGGTGGTGCAGAAAGCCAGGGAGCGCCTCTCGCAGAGCAGGGCTCATGTGAGCAAAGGAGCTGGTAAAGGCAAGTGACGGTGCCAGGGGCGTAGGGCCTGAGTTTTACCAGTCGGGGACACTTCCCCCGAAACACTTCGATCGATTAGTCGTCGACAGGGCGGGAAGGGCAAAGATACCACCGGTCCAAAGGCGGGCTTGGGAGGAAAGGACAAAGATAGCTTGCACCCAACAGGACAGCCTACAGATGTGGTGGGCGAATTGCACAATGCATTATCAGTTCATCCAGTCGTGGGCGGAATGGGCAAAGATACCAGCCACCTAGACACAATTACTGAAAGCAACCTACATTGCGCTACACGGAAAGTTCGTGGGCTGACGGATGTGAAACTGGCGGAGCTCATAAAACATATGGAAACTTAAGGCATCCACGTCGTGTGCATACAGGAGACCAAGCAAACTAAAGCAGAAGAGTACGAGTACGAGCACACCGGGTACTGCATAATATTATCTGGGGCTGACACAGATGAACGATCATGGGCTGGAGTTGGATCCATTATTTCTCCTATTTTAGCGCCGAGCTTAAAGTCGCACAAGCAAATCTCCGACCGTATTTGTCAACTGAAGCTCAGAATTGGCCGAAATTGCTTTGGTATGTTTTGTGTTTACGCTCCACACAATCTCCGGCCCTTGTCAGAGAGGAGACAATTTTACGCAGAGTTGGACGCACATTTCCGAGCATGTTCGGCTCACGCTGGGAAGGTAGCTATAGGAGATTTCAATGCGAGAGTTGGGCATGCAACCGCTGGAGAACAAGACGTCGTCGGAGAGCACGCTTGGGGAAGACGAGCCGTGCACGAAGTAGACACTCCGAACCAGAGTCTTTTGGTAGAGTTCTGCATCGGGATAAACCTACTTCTAGCGAACACCTTCGCTGACCTGTCTGTGAACCAGGAGATCACCTTTATGGAGGCTGGCGCGGCAGCGATGGGAGACATTATGGAGGAGAGTTACAACATATTGGATCTTCTAGTCTGCGATGCTGCTACACTTACCCGCGTGCGAGGGCCGACCAGCCACCAGGAGGCCGCTTTAGCATCTGACCACTACTTGGCGACGGGTGTCCTGGAGCCCTTCGAGCACCGCGAGCCCCCTACAATAGCACAGCAGAAAGACAAAACAGTGCTCCGAGATCTTGAGACGCAACGGCTTTACAGTGAACCTTTTCTTGAGCTCGTTCGTGAACCACTTGATGGGGATCAGGAGGGAGTAGAGGAGCTGTGGGAGGAAGGGGCAGCAGCAGCAGCGGCCGCTACGACGGTGCTGCCGCCGCGAACGCTGGAAACCACTAAACCATGAACTACCCAGCGCACGTTGGATCTGTTCCAGCAACGGAGCGCTGCCCGAAACGCGAGCGACAAACCAGCGGAGAAGGGCTTGATGAAGGAGGTTCGGAAGGCATGCAAACAGGACGAAGCAGCATGGCTGAATACTGCCATTATCTCCGGAAGCTGGGAGGTGATACGGAAGCATTGCTGCCCGAAGCGTCACAGGCAGGGCAGGCTGCGGGACTTGGAGGGGAATCTGGTGGAGAGCAATCAATGGGCGGACGCGATGGCAGATTTCTTAGAAAAATGGCAAATCGCGAGTGCGGCCGGCGACCTTGACAAATGAAGGCCCACTGGGACCCCCGCTCCCTGTGGAAGGACTTGCCTTTAGCCTTTACATCTCAAGAGGTTGGAAGAGCAATCAACAAAAAGGAAATGGGACAGGGCTGCGGGGCCAGACAACATCCCCGCGGAATACTGGAAATCAGTGGCGCGGACACCCGGAGGCATTAAGTGGCTAACAAACTTATGCAGTACATGTTGGGAGACCAGTGCAGTACCAGAAGAATGGAAGCAGGCAAAGGTGCGAGCAATCTACAAAAACAAGGGCGCCATCGACAGCTGCGACAAGTACCGGCCGATAAGCCTCCTCTGCGCCGCCTACAAGCTGCTGGCGAGCCTCTTGCTTAAGTGACTACAGGACGCTGGAGTTGAGGACAGGCTAACATCAACGCAATGTGGTTTCCGCAGAGGGAGAGGGGCGTCAGACGGCATTCATGCGGTACGCAGGAACATCGAGGTGGACCGTGCAACACAAGACGGTACAGTTGCTTTCGTTGCGCTTGATTGGAAGAAAACATTTGGTTCAATCAATGTGGACGCAATGCTACTCGCAGTACGGAGATTTGGGGTTCCGGATAGAATGCTTGCGCTCATCACTAACATTTACTCCGACCGGCATTTCCACGTAGCTGACGGTCTTTCGACTTCCCGACAGCGGCGACAACGATCCGGGATCTCACAAGGATGTCCTCTATCACCTTTCTTGTTCATCATGGTGATGACGGTGGTGCTAAGCGATGCAGTGGAAAGCCTGGGGCCGGGAGCAACATCAGAGATGGATGTGGGATAGATGTCGGTGTTGCTGTACGCAGACCACACTCTGCTGATTGGGCGCTCGCAAGATTGCAATAATTACTCGATGCAGTATCCCTGGCTGGAGGTCGTGCTGGGATGACCTTACACTGGGACAAATTCCACTTGATGCAGATTGGTTGTGAAGTCAATTCGACAACTCTGGAGGGCAAGTTGATCCCGGCGAAAGACACTTTGGGCTACCTTGGCGCAACACTGTACAAAACAGGCAGCGTCAGCAACGAAGAGAACAGAAGATTGGGAGCTGCATGGAAAGAAATGTGCAAGGATTCCTTAGCATGGAAGTACACACCCATTCATGCAGAACGGAAAATTTAAGTATCCCAGTCCTTCATCACATCTATAATCATGTACTCCCTTAGCACGGCCTGGTTGAACAAGGCGGAACGCAGGCGATTGAATGGTTTCAAAGCCAGGTCTCCGAAGAGTATTGAATATTCTAGCGGCGTTCGTGTCTCGCATCTCGAACAAGATCGTTCTCAGCAGGTCTGGTCAATTACCCTACACGCAGCAATTACTGAGGCATCAACTTCTTTGGTTTGGGAAAGTTGGACGAGCCTCCAACGACGACTTCATCAGAAAGCTCACGTTCCAAAATGACAGCGTCCTCTCCGCCACGTCCTTGCTCAAGCGGAGGAGGGGGAAGCCGAATGACGAATGGGCCAAGTGTTTGCGCGAGATCGTATCTGCATCCTTCACCACAGAAGCAAATCTCATAGAACACATACCCGACCCTCAGGAATGGGAAATGTTCGTTCTGAAGCTTACTCGCAGCCAAGAAGAGGCTCTAGACGAAGAGTCTAATGAACCGCATGTTTTTGCTCGGCCCGAGCGCCCTGGCCGGAGGGCACCGCACTGCGAATGCAATGCATGTGTTAATTGTTCTCTCTCTCTCTCTCTTGCTCCTCCTCCTCCTCCTCATCCTCCTATTGTCCTGCTTAGCAGGAATTCAAACTTTTCCCGCCTACGCGCAAGACGGCGTGTGGCTCCGTGCTCGTGCTCTGGAAAGGAAGGCAAGGCTTCGAGAGCCAGCATCCTCGAGACAAACTCCAGAGCCAGCAACTTCGAGACGACTGCGGCCGCAGAACGAGCACTAAGGAACGATGTCGGCATAGGTGGCCGTCATCTTGCAACCAGAGGGCGCTGCAAATATGACGAACTGCGACCGCCAGGAAAATCGAAAGAGAGGCAAGGGGTGAGGCATGCAGAGTTGAGCCGTCGGCCAGATGATAGCCGTCAAGGTTCACGAGCAGTGACTGGTTGGGCGCACTGGCCATGCCGTGCCACAACACCACAACATGCCTCAGTGAGCTAGAAGGGAATCACATGTGAAGCCAGAGACGTGCAGTACTCCTCACCTGCATCTACACGCACGTCTTAGACCCTCTCACTAGTCTGTGCCTGAGCGGAGCACGCTACCGCCTCGCCTAAACGGCGTGCAGCGAGCCGTACTGGCGCGAAATTTGCCAGCCCGATCTCATCCGCCACCGTGCCCATGTGGCACGAAGTGGGGTGCCCTCAGGCTTTCCAGTGGAGGCCCGACCACAAGAAACCCTCCACAGAAAGCCCAACCCTGACCCCTCGGGACGTCCCTGGATTTTTTGGCCTGGGAACGTCGCGCTCTCCAACGCACCACCATCGAAGCCCAAGCGACCCAGGGCAACATGGAGGCAAGCAGGGCGTCCTCTTGGCATGGGCCCCCAATCAAAAACCCTAATAAGGACGCGCGGTAAGGACGCAAGACCCTTGGAAGCCGAAGTCGGGATTTCTGGGGCGGCGGACGACGAAAACCTCAAGGACGCAAGAGCAAGGAAGAGCAAGGACGCAAGGGTAACCTGAGCAAAGTCGCGCGTCCGTATTAGGATTTTTGACTGTATCCCCCTGAACATCAGCCGTCCATCCTGCGGGCATCTTCGGCGGCCCAGACATCCCTGGCGCTCGCACAGGCCGTGGGTCTTCCCACGTGCCTCCCGCGGCTCCTGACAGCGTCCCGCGCGACTTCTCTCCGGAGCCGGGAGGGCCCCCAGGCGGGTCAAGACGCAACGCGCCCAAGAGGGTTCCAAACGCGCCCAAAACGTCCCGAGACGCAACGCGCCCAAGACGTGCCAAGAGGGTTCCAAACGCGCCCAAGACGTCCCAAGAGGTCTCCAAGAGCCTGAGAGGCCCAACGCCTCCCCCACATATCCTAAGGATGGGGCTCCTGTCGTTCCCCATGTCCTGAGGATGGGGCTCCTGTGATTTCCCAGATCGAAAGGATGGGGTTCTTATTAATGATGGTTCTCTTGTTTTCCCTATATCCAAAGGATGGAGTTCTTGTTATTACGCAGACCGCGGCCGACTCCTTCCTCACTCACCTCCCTCCTCCTCCTCCTCCTCTTCCTCACCCATAGTCACACTTAGGGCCACTACTTAGTTTATGACATGATAAGAAGCCTCTGGAGGCCACAGGAAGCGCCAGGAGGCTCCAGGCCGCGGAAGCCCCAGGAGACGCCCCAAGATACCCCAGGAGCAGGAGGCCTCAGAAGGCAACAGGAGTGCCTCCAATCCTTGTTTTTTTACATATGTTCCTGTAGATTGGGCCTCCCCTGGAGCACGAATACTGTGTTTTACGTATGTTTCTATAGTTTGTCCTTCTCCTGTGTATCGAAGCGCCTGGGTGTTTACGCATGTTCCTAGAGATTGAGCCTCCGCTGGGGCACGAATCCTTTGTGTTTACGTCTGTTCCTATATGTAGATTGCCCCCCTCCTGTGGCTCAAATCCTAAGTGTTTTACGAATGTTCCTATACATTGGGCCTCGCTTTGGGAATTCACCTGGGAGGCCCCAGGAGGCCCCAGGAGGCTCCAGGAGTCCCCAGGAGGCAACACGAGGCCCCAGGATGCATCAGGAGGCCACAGGAAGCCCCAAGAGGCGCCAGGAGGCCCCAAGAGGCTCCAGGAGGCCCCAGTAAGCCCCAGGAAGTTTCAGGAGGCTCTAGGAGGCCCCAGGCTCATGCGAAGAGACATAATCGTACTACTGAGACTCATTCACACTCAAACTCATTCACAGTTAGATTCACTCCCAGACCGTCCATACTCAAGCTTGCTTAGATTCGAAAACTCTTGTGCCTCGACGCTCACGGCGGACAGGTCCATGCTAATAAGTGCACAGATGGGGAGCTCCACGCAATGAATGATCATTGATGATAGCAAAAATGCTCATGCTACTGCTGCTGATGATGATGCTGATCACGATGATGATAATGATGCTGATGATGATGCTGATGATGATGATGATAACGATGATGATGCTAATGATAATGATGATGCTGATGATGCTGATGATGATGTTGCTGCTGGTGTTGATGATGATGATGATGATGATGATGATGATGATGATGGCTATGGTGATGGTGATGTTTGTGTTGATGCTGATGCTGATGCTGATGCTGATGCTGATGCTGATGATGATAACGATAATGATGATGATGATGATGATGATGATGATGATGATGATGATGATGATGATGATGATGATGGTGATGACGGAACTGATGACTGCTCAGAATCACTCACGCACACAGACTGTGAGGATGTCTGAGGCGAGGCGCTGGTTTCAGCACTCTCAAGGGGGGGACGTCAGGGGGGTATTACACGGGCCCGTTCGCGCACACATTGCGGGGATGTCTCAGGCGGTGTGCCTGTTTGGTTGCCCAACATATTTCGCGCTTGGGGTAAACTTAGAGGATGTCTCAGGCGAGGCGCTGGTTACAGCGCTCCAGTACATGGACATTATATTCGAACCCTGTGGCCCAAGATGCCCCCCGGACCCCCCGAAATTAATATTGATGGCGTGGCGACGGGGGGGCGTGAGTGGACAGAAATATTCGAACCCCAAAGCACCGCCTGTACTGAGATCAACATTGATGTCGGGCGCGCGGGGGTGATTTAGAATCTCCCTCGAATGTGTGAGGGTTCGAATATATTGTCCATGTACGGTCCCCCATCTTATTTTGCAGGTGGGAGTAAGGAGGAGGGAGAGGAGGAGACCGTACAGATGCCACAAACGTCAGCATTACAATCATAATCGCCCTCATCGGCGGCATCATCTCCAACATCATCTTCATCATCATCATCATCATCATCATCATCATCATCAGCATCAGCATCAGCATCAGCATCATCATCATCATCCGCATCATCATCACCCACAACCCTCAAGGAGGAATGAGGAACAGGAGGGAGAATGGGGAGGAGAACGAGGAAAAGGAAGAGGAGGAAGATGGAGGTTGCGCTCCTGGGGCTAAGACGCTGGGGCAAGGTGTGAGACGTTTCAGGAGGAGTGCGGAGGGGTCTGAAGGATTGGGCGAATCCCAGAGGATTGGGCGGAATGCGGAGGGTTGAGGGGGAATGGGACGGTTGTGGGAGGTTTGGAAGGAGTGCGGAGGCGTGGGGAGGACTGGGAGGGTTGCGGAGGTTTCGGGGGGAGTGCGGAGGCGTGGGGAGGAATGAGGGTGGAGGAAATCTCTTTCAGGAGGAGTGCGGAAGGGGTGGGGAGGAATGGGACGGTTGCAGAAGGTTTGAAAGGAGTGCGGAGGGATGTGGAAGGATAAAAGGGTTGCGAAGGTGTCGGGAGGAGTGCGGAAGGGCGTGGAGGAATGATGGGGTTGCGGAGGTCTCTTTCGGAAGGTATGCGGAGGAGTGGAGAGAAATGGGACGGCTTCACAAGGTTTGGGAGGAGTGCGAGGGAATGTGGAGGCCTGGGAGGGTTGCGGAAGTTTCGGGAGGACTGCGGAGGGGTGTGGAGGAATGGGAGGTTTGCGGAGGTTTCGGGAGGAGTGCGGATGAGTGGGGAGACATGGAAGGGCTCCGGAGGTTTCGGGAGGAGTGCGGAGGGATGTGGAGGAATGGGAGGGTTGCGGAGGTTTCGGGAGGAGTGCGGAGGGGTCTGGAGGAGTGGGGGAGGTGCAGATGTTCGGAAGGAGTGCGGAGAGGTGTGGAATGATAAAAGGGTTGCGGAGGTTTCGGGAGGAGTGCGGAGGGATCTGGAGGAATGGGAAGGTTGCGGAGGTTTCGGAAGGAGTGCGGAGGGGTGTGGACGAATGGGAGAGTTGCGGATGTTCGGGAAGAGTGCGGAGGGGTGGAGAGAATGGCAGGATTGCGGAGATTTCGGGAAGAGTTCGGAGGGGTGTGGAGGACTGGGACGTTTGCGGAAGTTTTGGGAGGAGTGCGGAGGGTGGGGGGGAATGGGACGGATTGCGGATGGTCGGGAGGAATGCGGAGGGGCGGAGAGAATTGGAAGGGCTCCGGATGTTTCGGGAGGCGTGCGGAGGGGTCAAGTCAAGTAAGCCTTGCACCGGCGTGAGCAAAGTGAAACGTCAAACAGGCGTGGCGCCGGTACCACTAAGGTGACTCAGAGAAGGAAGAGGAGGAGGAGGAGGAAGAGGAGGAGGAGGAGGAGGAGAAGGAGGAGGAAGAGGAGGAGGAGGAGGAGGAGGAGGAGGAGGAGGAGGAGGAGGAGGAGGGGGAGGGGGAGAGCTAGCACCAAAAGGTGCACAAGCAGGAAGCACGCAAAATGGACAAGCGACCGGTCAGTCGCGCCATGCTTTCACCGCCGACTCCCACGCCGCTTCTTCACCGGCCTCCGGCTGGGAAATCAGCTAAGCGGCGGCGGGCGCCGGCTATTCTCAAACACTTATTCAGAACCATGTTGCCCCACATCTGTCGGGGGCGCCCTCGTTTGCGAGGCCCTGTCGGCAATCGCGGTTCAATGCCGCTGGGCTGTAGGACGGAGTATCGCACAGGGTCGTTGCAGGGTGGCCTCGCGAGCTGCCCTAAGAAAACCATTTGTCGCTTAGCAATGGCTTCGTTCAGCGGCCTTTCGGCGGCCATGTTCAGTACGGCGTTGTTGGACACGCGACTTATATACGAAGGGCGCACTGTGTAAATCCGTCGTAAACACCTGGCTTGAAATCCGTCCAGCCTCTTCGGCTCTGACTTGTTCAGGCAAGCGGCGAAAAGGCAGTAGCAACATTTGTTTTTTTGACCCCCCAAAAAACGATGCATGCGTTAAAAATATGCCCTTTTCGCTCCCGAGACAATATTGCGTGAGACCAGATTGCATGCAACACATTGAAATCCTGCTTTGCCGCGCCTAATCTCCGATTGAACTCAGAACCACTACGGCCGTCTGACGAAATGTGGGCCCCGAAATACAGCAACGCCTCCTTTTCTTTCACCGTGTCTCTAACGCTGTTCACCGCATGTGCATTCGAGCGGACTCTCATCATTTCCACGTTGTTCCAAGTCAAGCTTAGACCGTACTGCTCCCGCACTTTGTTCCGCTTCAAGCTCAGGAGTGCGGAGGGATGTGGGGGAATGGGGGGTTTGAGGAAGTGTTGGGAGGAATGCGGAGGAGTGTGGAGGATTGGGAGAGTTGCGGATGCTTGGGAAGAGTGCGGAAGGGTTGAGAAAATGGCAGGATTGCGGTGGTTCTGGGAAGAATGCGGAAGGTCGTTGAGGAATGGGACGGTTGCGGAAGGTTCGAGAAGAGTGCGGAGGGGTGGGGGGGAATGGGGCGGTTGCGGAAATTTCGGGCGGAGTGCAGAAGGGTGTGGAGGAGTTGGAGGGTTCTAGAGTTTTTGGAAAAGCGTGGAGGAATGAAAGGTTTCGGAATTTGTTGGGCGGAGTGCGGAGAGGTGCGGACGACTGCACGGGAGTGGCGAGGACCGGGAAGGAGTGTGGGGGCGTGCGGAGGAGTTGGGGAGGAATTGAATCGAATGGAACGCAACGGGGGGCCTCCGGCGTAGACCTCGCCCGAGAGGGCCTCCAGGGAGGCCTCGCGAAGATCCGCGGGGGCTCCAAAACGACCCCCAAAGAGGCTCCACGCGGACTAACGGACGGACCCAGAGGCGACAGCACTGACAGCGTCGACGATGATGGCCGTAGTCGTGCCGAGCCAGAATCACGACGTGCCCGTGGCGGCCGCGCAACGCTCGAGAGGTCTGCCGAAATTGTCTGGGCGCGGCATGCGGACTCAGCCATCGGGGCCTTCCGTGGAGTTCCCGATAGGGCAACGAGGTGTGGCAACGATGATAATGGCGACGGTGATGATGGCGATGATGGTGATGACGTCTGCGCGCAGCGACCCCAATCGCACGCGGCAAGATTACTCGGACTTGAACTTGAGAGCCTCGCTTGTGACGAGGGTCGAGAAACAGCGCGGGCGCGGCGCTTGCTTCGGGGCCAGCGGCTTGGGAATCGGCACGATGAAGAAGTACAGCTTCAGCCGCTGGAGCAGCGCGCCGGCCTGCCCCCGCGGGCGCTGCGACGACTCGGACGAGAGGCCCGCCAGCGCCGTCTCGGGGCAGGTGCCAAAAATTGGGGCGGACCCCATGCGCACCTTGTGCCCGACGCGCTGGTTCTGGGGCGCAGTGATGGGCACCGGCTTGCCCTCCAGCCGCAGGAGCTGGATGGACAGGGGGAGGCCCTCCTCGATGAACGCCCACTCGCCCAGCACCGCGGCCGTAGCCTTGTCCAAGCCGTGGATGCAAAACTGCCCCCCGCCCGGCCTCTCCTGCACGTGCTCGCCGCCGAACAGCGGCCGCGTCGCCGAGAAGAGAAGAGACCCCCCCTCTCCGCCGAAGCGCCCAGCCAAGGTGACCACCGGGGCCGCCTCGGACCGACCGTGCTTCAGGGACATCAAGATGCAGCTGCATATGTCGGGGACGTCGATGCAATTCATCGACAGGCTCTCGCGGACGCGGTGCAACCAGCGGCCGTCGCAAACGCAAGGTGTCCGCAGGGCCTCCTTGAACGGTTGCATGACGGGTTTCGTCGCGTCTTCGAGGAGACTGCCCACGCTCTCCCACGCCCAAGCCTTGTCGATGATCTTCTCCAGCACGCGCCCGCTCTTGGACATCCAGGCAATCGTCTTGCGCGAGCAAGACGTCTTCGCGCACGCCATCAACTTGCGCACTGCGCGGGTGTCGTCCAGAGAATTCCGGATCCCAGACCTGGCCACTCTCGGCCACAGGTCCACCTCCTCGACGCGAGGCTCTGGCTTGCCTCTCTCGCCCTCGACCTGCTCCCGCGCGGCCCTGCGCTTCTCCAAAGCGCGGGCGGTCGTCGGCCCCCTCTTCGCCGCGGTCAGCGGCCTGTGCTCCGCGGGCCAAGCCGAATAATCAACGTCCACGGCGCTCCGCGGCGTCTTGGGCGTCGCGTTCGCGCAGTGCCCGACGGCCGACCAGCGCCCGTCGTGGCTGCAGGGCCAGTGAGAGGCGAGTTGGCACATGTTGAGCGAGGCCCGCTTCACGGTCAGGAACTTGCTCTTCTTGCCCGGGCGCAAGGCCACGCGGTAGTGCGCCCGCCAGACGCCTGCCACTGGCGCGTCGTATTCTTTGAATACCACCAGCCCCCTGACCCCGACGGGCACGGCCCCCTGCCCGCGGCGGCTGGCGAGCCGCGCGGGGTCGGCGCCCGGGGCGCCGCAGCAGTCCAGGAAAGCGTCGCGAACCTCCTCCTGCGAGAAAGCCGCTGGCGCTTTGAGACCCCCCATGTTCGCGTGCACCAGAGTCACCAAGTAGACCACGCGCGAGGCGTTCCTGTTCTCCTCGCCGACGACCTGCTCGAGGAGCGCCGTCTGCTGGCTCTGCTTCCCCGCGAGCCTGCGGCTCTTCTCTGGCATGTCCACCGAGAGCGCCATCCCCAGGCGCGACCCGGCCAGGGTCAGCCCCCGCCCCGCTGAGCCGACAGGCTTCAGAGAATACCGCAATGCGGATCGTCGGGGTCTTCGGGGCCATCGTAAATCACCGCCTGGCCGCTCAATTGGGGAGCTCGTTGCACCTGGCGTCATCTGCGCACCTGTCGCACTTGGGCGCGCCTCACTCACCTGGCGCACATGGCCCACCTGTCGCGCGCCGCGCACATGTCGCACGCGGCGCACTTGGCGCGCCTGGCCCACCCCCTGCACCTCTGGGCGGGGTCGGCGGACCCTGGCCATGGATGCCGCTCACGCGGCATTGTTGGACATGTGGAAACATGAATAAAATGATACCAGAGAAAAACCCCACTCAGAATTTGTTGGGGGCTATGGGGCTTTAGGGCTCTAGGGCTATGGGGCTATAGGGCGATGTGGCCATAGGGATATAGGGCTAGGAGCCTTTAGGGCTATGGGGCTATAGGGCTACAGGGCTGTAGGGCTATAGGGCTAAGGGCTATAAGGCTATTCGGGCATTCGGGCTATAAGGCTATATACGGCTATAAGGCTTTAGGACCATAGTGCCATAGGGCTATAGGGCGATAGGGCGATAGGACTATAGGGCTATAGGGCTATAGGGCTATGGGGCTATGGGGCTATTGGGCTATTGGGCTATAGGGCTATACGGGTATAGGGCTACAGGGTTATAGTGCTATAGGGATATAAGGCGATTGGGCTATTGGGCTATAGGGACATAGGGCTATTGGGCTAGGCACCCCCGGGCACTTCTGGGCACCCCGGGCACCCGGGCACCCCTGGGCACCCGGGCACCCGAGCACCCCTGGGCACCCCCGGGCACCCGGGCACCCGCCCCGGCCACCGAAATCGGCCACACACCTGGGCACCCGGGCACCCCCGGGCACCCAGGCACCCGGCCCCGGCCACCGAAATCGGCCGCTCACCTCACCTCAGCTTTATATCCGCTAGGACCCCATACAGAGGCAAGCTCTGATTGGGGAAATTGTTGGACATGTGGAAACATGAATTAAAAACACACACTGCACCTACAGTGAACCATCTGTGAACCAATGGTGAACCAACAGTGAACCATGGGAAATTACGCTGTGAACTTCGATTTCTTTTTTTGAACAAAAAAAGTTCTTGTTGAATCGAACTCGAGGCCCACGATGGTTTTTACGAAGGTGCACTGTTGGTTCGCCGTTGGTTCATGAGGTTTTTTTGCTGCATGTCTCGTGCGCGGGGCCCCAGGGTCGCCAGGGCGCTGGCGCCGAGGGGCCTCGGCGGACAGAATCAGAATGCGAAGGTAACTACTTTCGATTACGTCTGCTTGCCCTGTAGCCGCAGGGGCGGTAGACGCACGGATTGGTCTTGATCGTGGACCACGACTGGCCCCCTTCCCGCGCCGCACGTCGCTCGCGCGGGTCAACCGAGGCGCGGGCCGCTAGGGGCCGCCCGCCGCCCCGGCCCGCTGCGGTCTGCGCCGCGGTCGCCCGCCGCCCTGGCCCGCTGCGAATCGCGCCGCGGCCGCTCGAGGAAACCGCGCGCGCGCTCAGTCCCTGCCGCCCTCGGAGAAGCGGCCGCCCTTCGCCTCGACCAGCAAGCCGCAGCGCTTGTGCAGGCTGCCCGCGATGCTGCGGTTGCACTCAGAAGGCGTCGCCAACGCCGCGCGGCGCAGCCAGGCCAGGCACTGCGCCCGCGGCTCCGTCTTGCTCGCGGGCCAGTCCTTCCCCCGCCCCCCCATGCGCTTGTTCTCCTGTCTTATCCAATCCATCTCTTCCACAGAAAGAAGAATCAAGGGGACGGGCCGGAGGTCAGTCAGGGCGGACCTTTGATTTGATCTCGACCCCGCCCCCCCCCCCAACCCCCTCTTCGCCAGCAGGGCGGTCGTATAGATGTATGTACCTCTCTGTCTCTGTATGTTTTTCCCAACCCTCCTTGGTTGGGTATTCGTTTTGAATAGAGCAGTGTGGTCGCGTCTCCTCCCGCCTCCCTCCTGCCTCCTGCCTGCCTCCTCCTGTCTTGCCCGCGGGGGGCTGCGATCTGCGAAATTGTCGCCACTTTCGAGGCCTGCTGGGGGGCCCAGCATAGAGGGTAATCGCGGCAGATCCAAATTAGACCTCGCCATTCCTGGGGGGCTGCGATATGTGAAACTGTCGCCACTTCCGAGGCCTGCTGGGGGGCTCAGCATAGAGGGTAATCGCGGCAGATTCAAATTAGACCTCGCCATCCCTGGGGGGGGGGGGGGGGCTGCGATCTGTGAAACTGTCGCCACTTTCGAGGCCTGCTGGGGGGTCCAGCATAGAGGGTAATCGCGGCAGATCCAAATTAGACCTCGCCCTCCCTGGGGGGCTGCGATCTGTGAAACTGTCGCCACTTTCGAGGCCTGCTGGGGGGCCCAGCACAGTGAGGGCCACGCGCGGATTCAAATTAGACCTCGCCATCCCTGGGGGGCTGCGATCTGCGAAACTGCCGCCATTTTCGAGGCCTGCTGGGGGGCCCAGCACAGTGAGGGCCACGGGCAGATTCAAATGAGACCTCGCCATCCCTGCGGGGCTGCGATCTGCGAACCTGTCGCCACTTTCGAGGCCTGCTGTGATCCCCGTTTTCGAAGTGGCTAGGAGTGCTCAGGAATTGTAAATCATCAGCTTTATCAAGCCCTTTTCCTGTAGCCAGTGTCCTGCGAGTCTCCCGAATTCCGTCTGCAGACATATGTAACCCTCGCTCCGTCATCGCCCCCTTATAAAGCATCCTAAACTATTTGCGCCCCGCTTTTGCGCAGGGGTTGGGTACGTCGCCAGGGTATTTTTTGTTTTTCTCTCTCTCTCTCTCTCTCTCTCTCTCTCTCTCTCTCTCTGTTTCTCTCTCTCTCTCTCTGTCTCTCTGTCTCTCTGTCTCTCTGTCTCTTCTCTCTTCTCTCTTTCTCTCGCCTGTCTCCTCTCTCAACTCCCCCTCTCTCTCTCCGCTCTCTCTCTCTCTCTCCTCTCCCTCTCTCTCGCTTCCTCTCTCTCTCTCTCTCTCTCTTTCTTTCTCTCTCTCTCTCTTCTCTTCTATCTCTATCTCTATCCTCTATCTCTCTTTCTCTCTCTCTCTCGCTTCTCTCTCTCTCTCTCTCTTCTCTCTATCTCCCTCATCTCTCTCTCTCTCCTTTCTCTCTCTATATATCTCCTCTCCATATCTCTCTCTCATATCTCTATCTCTCTCTCTCTCTTCTCTCTCTCTCTCTCTTATTTCTCTCCTCTATTATATATACATATATCCCTCTCTCTCTCGCAGTCCAAACACCAATCCCTCAAGGCAAGCGCGCATCGGAAGGGGGAGGGAAAGAGGGGAGGGGGAGTGGGCTACCCGCCGCCGCCTGGCCCGCGGCCCGCCTGGCCGCCGGCCCGGCCCTCGGCCCAGCGGCCCGCCTGGCCCGCGGCCAGCGCGCCCCGCGCCGCCCTGCTCCGCACGGCGCCGCAGGGCCGGCATTGAGCGGGCGCCGCGCCCAGCAGGGCCCGGGCCACGCCCACGGCCAGCCGGGCGCTGATCAACGTCCGCCAGCGGGCCCCCCAGCGCGTTGGCAGGACACCGCGGCCCCGCTGGCGCTGGGCCGCCAGCGCAGCAAGCTCGTCCAGCAAGTTGGAGAGCTCGGCGTCCGCGCGGCCCCAGATTTCGACGGCGCACGGGACGACAGCCTTGCCGCCCGTGTCTGGGTACCGGCCCCCCTTGCACCGGACGCCCTCCGCCGCGGCTGCGCCTGGCGTCGCGGCAGCCGCCGGCAGGATATGCGCGGCCGCGGGGTGGCGCACCGCGCCGTCGAAGAGACGCTCTGGGGCAGTCGGGTGCCCGAACAGGTCCACGTCCAGGACGGCCTCCTCCAGGACCTCCCTGCCGCCCCGCCGGCGCTTCCCCAGGCCGAGCTCGGGCACGGTTTGCCCCGGCAGCGCCGAGTGCCCGGCGTCGCGCCCAGCCTGCGCCAGAACGCCTTTCAACGAGCCGCGCCGCATCGAAATGTAGGGGCCCGTATTGCAGCATACGGCGTGGTCGCCAAACATGTCCAGATCCTTGCCACAACGATCAGCCTGATCCTTGGATTTCGCGCGCATGCACTGCAGGCCAGCAGGATGCACCGGCAGGCCGAGCCTGAACTTGAGAGCCATCACAAACCTGTCGCCCGTGATCTCTGGCCACCACGACGCGGGAAACTCGGTGAGCCAACGGCTGGAGACAGACCCCGCGCAGCTCGGCAAGTGCGCCAAATCTCGCTGCGACCCAAAGTAGCGAGCCCGCAGAGCCTCGTGCAACGTAGACTGTAATGCCTCCAGCAGCGCTCCGCGCAGTTTGCGCGCCTGGCCCCACAGCAAAAAAGGGTGGCTCACGGCTGCTTGCCGGCGGAGCTCCGCAAACCACCGTGCAGTCGGGCCTCGCATGCACGCCGCGCTGGGCAAGCGCGGTAAGACAGTGTGCCACGCCGCCCAAGTCCACGACCTCCGCGATGCGCCTCTGGTCGAAACCGAGATCCTGGAGCCTCCGCGTCACTGCCGGCAAGTACTGGACAGCTCCGGCGAGATGAGAAAATAAGCTTTTGGAAGCGCAGCTGACCAAGTCGCACCCTCCAAGCTTAGCAGACAACCTCAGAAACGATTATTGCACCATGGTGAACCTGTCGACGCGCACTGCCTTGCAAGATGTGATCAACACGGCACGGTCCAATCGCTCCGCAAGAGTGGAGAAAAACTCCAGGTGAAGAATGCGGGCGTCGTAGTCCAATGCCTTGTTACGTACCTTGTCCAGTAGTGCCCATACAGCACGGTGAACAGGTCTCGCCAGGGGTGTGCGCAGCATCTCCTGCAGCGTGCGCGCCAGTTTCTCTGCCTGCTCCAAGCGCTTCGTCGAAGCAGCCGGCGTGGTTGAGCGCCCGATCGACGCCGCGTGCTGGCCCTCGAGAGCGCCCCCCATGATTTCCAGGCTGCCGAAGACCAACGGCAGGCCTGCCTGCACGAGGGCCGGGCGGGGTCGATCAGCCAGAGCAGAAGGTATCCATACCTTGGTCTTGCGCAGGTTCAGCCGGAGGTTCACGGAGGCCAAGGCGTCGACCAAGATCGGTAGCCAAGATCCGATTATATCCGGCTGCAGCTTCATGAGCATGTCGCCCATGTACTAGAAGTGCACCGGCGCGCCTGCAACAGCGCAGGCCGACGCAGAATGCGCCTCAAGGAATCGGCGAAGAGCCTGGCGGATACCCAAGCAGAACAGTAGGGAAGACAACGTATGACCCTGATACAAACCATCCACCATCGAAAAGCAACTCCACGCAGCCGGCCCTGATGCCGCGCGCACCGGCGTGCCGGCGGGCCCCGCAGGCTCAACAAGTAAAGTGATATCCCTGGGACCTCCTTGCGCACCTCTTCCATGATCTCTGCTCTGGAGACCTCGCCAAAGGCGTTGTGCATATCAAAAGCGCAGAAGGCGTCGCCAGGGCAGAGCTCGGCCAACGCCCTGCCGATGCACAGCATAGTCTCTGGACCTGCTTGAACTCCGATGCCGAGCTGGGTACCCGAAAGCAGTCTTGCGACCTTGTGCTGCACCATCTCCTGCAGGCACGCCCCGGGCAGCGACAGCAAGGCCTCTCCGATCATGATGCGCCGCCCTTCCGGAGAGGCACGCCCAGAACGGACCTCCCGGGCGCAGCCATGACTTCCGGCATGGAGCCAGACACCCACGCCTGAGCCCAACCGGTCAACGCCACGAGGCCCGAGGGGTCGGACGCGATGTTCGTGAGCCTTGAGTGCCGCCAAGAACTGGGACCCGAGGCTCTGCAATCCGCTGTCCGTGCCACGACCGTACTGACGATCTTCGGCTGCACCACCGGCGGCTTGCAACGGGCGGCCTTCCGCGCCAGGCCAGGACGATTCCCGATGGAGTCGTTGGCAGGGTCGGTGAGGAACTTGCCCTTCATGAGGTCGACGGTATCGTCGCAGGAGGGGCGCGCGCCGCTGCTCGCCAAGAACCGGCGCCCGGTCCAAACGTCCCCGTGCAGGACCTTAAAGATGCTGGACTCGAACTGCTTCCTCTGTAGCTCGTCGGAGTCCTCCGAAGTAGCCTCAGCGCGTCGCTCAGCAGCTTGGGCGGCCGCCGTCGCGGCATCAGCTGCTGCAGCACGCGCCGCTTCATGCCGCTCGCCTCGTTCGAGCATCTGGAGCCTATGCCGGACAATCGGCGTGACGCCACTGGCATCTGGAGGCACGCTGGCACCGAGGCTGCGTGCGGATCCCCGCAGGTCGCGCGCCACTAAGAAGTCAGAATGGCGCGGGAACAGCGATGCGCACTCCGCGCGCGCCAAACACGTTTCCGGGCGATGCAGCTCTGAGACGAACCAGTTCAAAGCAACAGTGGCGACCTCGCTGCACCTGCGCACCAAGCCCTTGGGGACGAACAGGTGCGAAGACAGGGGGGCCACAGCTGGCAGACACCGCAAGAGCTCAAGCAACCTGTCGACGAAAGGCTCACTGTGATCACCCCCATGGACAGACCAAGCAATTCGATCCTGCTCCGGCGTTTCATGCAGCGGTTCTCGATGCGATGCTTGGGGCGGTTGCCCTTGCGCTGGTCCATGGTGCAAGCCGTGCCCGCCGTGACCGCCGCCTTGGCTGCTGGGGGCCCCTGCTGACTAGCTGGAGCAGCAGTGTCCGATCAAGGGACTCCCCGCGATGCCGGTTGTCCCTGCCGCCTGCACGCCGGGCTGAACAGGGACTCGCATGAAGCACACTTCCACATGCGTGCGCGAGCCTGGCGGTGGGCATGGCAATGGTCGCAATCATAGCCTGCAGCCGTCGGAATAAATACAGGCATCAGCACGCAGTCGCATCCAGCGCGGCACAAGAAGTACTTGTTCCGCGAGCGCGCCGCATGCAGAGGAACAGCGGGACAAGCAGCAGCATCAGGAGGAGACGAAGGAACGGCCATCGCGCCCCCTACGGCGTGGAGGACCTGCTGCACCTCGAAGGCAACACGCGGACCTGTGTCTGGAGCCACCGCGTCCTGATCCTCCGCGCCGCCTATAACGGCCTCCTGCACGGCCCCAGCGCATCCCCCAGCCTCCTCCTCCTCCTCCTCCTACTCCTCCTCCACTCTGGGCTGCTGGCGGCCCCCATCGCGAAGCAAGAATGTCCGCAATCGTTCCTCCTCAGGCTCCTCAGGCCCCTCGCCGGCGCCTGCTGCCGCGGCAGGCCGGGCCGCCTCCTCCGCTGCGAGAGCGCAAGACCTACATGCGACCGCGCTGCACGGCTCGCACGCGAACGCCCAACCGCCACGGCCCCAGCCCCCTCCGCAGCACCCGCGCGTGTTACCTCGCCCCGGCCGCGTCCTCGTCAGCCCGGCGCCGCAACCAGGGCATCTGGGGCTGCTGCCAGACGGCGGCACTGCTGCGCCTGGCGGCGGTGTTGCCGGCGCCACCTCCAGTCGCGCATCCCACTGCCGACGCTCCTCCTCCTCCTCCGCCGCCTCCTGCTGCGTCGCCGCGCCGTCGCCGTCGACGCCTCCTCCTCCTCCTCCTCCTCCTCCTCCTCCTCCTCCTCCCCCTCCTCCTCCCCCTCCTCCTCCGCCTCCCCCTCCTCCACGCTGCGTCTCCTCTCCCTCCTCCAGCTCTTCGGCGGCGCTGGCGCACTCGCTGTCCGCCGCGGGTGTCGGGGGGCACGGCTGCTCCCCAAGAAGCGCCTCCATGAGCATGACGCGATCCGCTAGGTCGCAATGAACCTCTTCCAAAGTCTCGCGCGGCCTGCTGCGCCAGCGAGCCTCCTGGGCTGCAGCCGCCTGCACGTCGACCTGCTCGTGGACCTCCGCCGTGAAGTCCCGAGGGCCTGGGCGCGGCTCGATGCCCTCCTCCGTGAGGTCGCGGAGCCAGCCCCCCAATTAGGCGACGCGCCGCCCTTCGCGCCCGGCGAGGCAGGGCCGGCGGGCGGCGTGGGCCTGCGCGGGCCAGCTGCCAGTGCATCCACCATGCCTGAACGGCGTCGCGACGCACGCCCAGGCCCCGCGCAGTCTCGTCCAGGGCGGATTCACCCCCCAGCCGCAAGAAGTCCGCCAGCTCCTCGAGGGAGCGGGCCTGGGGGTGGCGCGGCAGCTGCTGCCCGCGCGCAGGCGCGCCAGCGGCAGGCTGCACGCTGTGGCGGGCGCATCCGCCCCCGCAGGCGCACCCGAGCAGGCCGCAGCAGCAGCCGGCTGCCGCTGCGACAGCCATGCCGATGAGGGCGAACAGGGCGACGATGAGGCAGGACTCCCAGTAGTGGAAGCACAGATCGCCACCCCGACTCTCCAGGCTGGCGTGATCATTGAGCCAGGCAGTAGCCGCCGCGCCTGCTTCGGCGACAGCAGCGCCAGCCTGCGCGGCAACCTCATGGACCACAGGGTCCTGTGCCGCCTGCAGCGCCCACGGGGCGCCCCCGCCAGCGACGCCTGCCAGCGCAACCAGCGCAGCCTGCCCGGCGCCACCCCGGCGCGCCAGGGCCATCCGGCGCGCGCGGAGTGAGGGGGGGAGAGACTCGGAGGCCATATTGAGCTCTCTCTCTCTCTCTCTCTCTCTCTCTCTCTCTCGCTCTCTCTCTTTCTCTCTCCCTTCTCTCGCGGGGCCCATCCGGCCCCGACCGGAAGCCGCGGGGGCAGAGAGGGCCCCGCGCATTGGCGCCATCGCAACACGCAGATGCCGATCATTATCCAACTGCCGCAACGGCCGTAGCTCGCCCCCATGAGAGAAAAAATCGCCTCCCTAGATAATTCCAAGCGGGTCTGAGGCCGAGCGCCCGCGCCTCCTGAGCTCCTCGGAAACCCTAACCGGGCCGGTTATCTCGAGGACTAGGGCCCGTCGCCCGGGCCGCCCCACGCCCGGGGCTCGACGACGGCGGGCCCTCGCGCCCGACCGAAGTCCCGCGCAGTTTAAAGCCCGGGCGGCGGCCTGCTGGGCCTCGCGGGGAAATGGCGGACCCGCGGGCGCGACGTCTAAGCCGCCCTCTAAGACCGTGGCCGTGAATCCATCCTCTCGCGCGAAGAGCGCCCCCTTCGCCTCCCCCTTTGCTTTCCCTTATCCTGCCCCCCTCTCTTCTCTTGCCCCCCCCTCCTCCGACCCCGATTCGCACCGGGGGGTCACCTGGGGGATTGACATCGGCGGGCCCCCGAGGGCTCCTGAGATTTCCCGAGCCCCCGAGGCGGCCCGGGGCCCCGATGACCGAACCCCCAGCCCCCTCAATCTCAACCGCGCAGGGAAGCAGGGGGGAGACAGGACTTCGCTGCTGGCGAGGGCCAGGTCGGCAAATGAAGCAGTTCGTCCGCGCGGCCCCAGGCGCGCCGGGACCCCGCCATAAACGTCTCGCACCTCCTCGCAAGACGGGGGCGCGAAGTCGGCCCCCGGGAACCCGAAAATCCGCGTTGACTTCCGCCCAGGCCTCCCCGACCCCTAAATCCGTCGAAGTAGGTCCCGTGCCCTCCACGAAAAACCCACCCGGGGCTCTTTCGACAAGCCCGCGCTGGGCCAGCTCGGCCTGCAGGTCGGAAGACATGCCGCTCACCCTCCTGATGGCTTCTGGCCGCTCGCCTCCTGATCGGGGCCCTCCGCGAAAGTCCGGGGCGCCCCGCCCGGCGCCGCCGCCGCGTCGCGCGGCGCCCTCTGCATCTCCGGGACCGCCGCGGGCTTTTTGCTATGTTCCGAGGTCGCCCGCGACGCCTGCTCTCGACGCTCCTGGGGGGGGGGCTCGGCCGGAACGTAGACGGTCTCGCGCATGACCATCGGGGCGCCCTGGGCCCCAATTTCCACGCCCTCCTTGCACTGCGTAAGGATCTCCTTCTGCTTGTCCTCCTTGGCATTATCGCGGCGGTGGCGCCCCGCCACCCGGCGCGCGCGGCGCGCGGAGAATCTGCCCGCCGCAGGCCGCGCGCGCGGAGTAGCGACCGCGCCGGTTGGCCCCGCGCCAGCGCGCGCGAGCGGGGCAAGGGCACGTCTTTGGATCCCACCTCTTCTTCGCGAGCCACGGCGCCCGCGCGGCGGCCGCCATAGTCTGCGAGCACGCGTGAACGCCCCCGAGCGCGCGCACGGCCGGCCGACGCCAGCGCAGAAGAGACCTCGAGATCTTCATGTGGCCCGTGCGGAACCACTGCTCCTCAAGCTCGCTCACAGCCTCGGCCTCCAGCAGCCCCCCGGGCTCCTCTTCCTTCTCCTTCTCCTCCAGCCGCTCCTCCCGCTCCTCCATCTCCGCTTCGATGGCGCGCGTCTGGAAGGCCGCTGCCGCACGCTCTCATCTGGCCCAAATCGGAGCTCACCTTCCTGCTCGCCCTGGCCCCGCTCTTGCTCCTCGGACTCGCGCGCGGCGCTGACTTGCCGCTCTTCGAGCCGGCGCTGGACGACATCCTCGATCGAAGCCCCCCTCGAACTCTGACACTCGGCGAGCCCCGGGACTCGCCCATCACCGCAACTCCCACCCGCTCGAGCCGACAACTCCAGATAGCGGGGGTCGGGCTCGCTATCTGTCAGTTCCCGGGGGCCCGAGGCATCGAAGGAGCGAAAGGGAGGCAAGAATTGGGGGCTGTTGCGGCCGCCCCTACAAACTGCAGCGTCGACTGAGGCTCTGACTGCAACGGACTTACCTCATATCCGCGGCGGCGGTCCTGAACGAACCAGCGCAAGGGCATGCGTTCCTCGATCTCGGGAGCGACCTTGAAGTGGGTGGCCGGCCCCTGGACTAGGTCGACCAACCAGTACCCCGAGGGGTGCTGGCAGCCATCTCCATGACGGTAGGACTGCCAATGGTGCTCACGGTGATGGCGTTGCGCTCGAGATCGATGACTGACCTCAGGCCCGCGAGGAGCTTCGCCGGCAGCAGAGGACCAGGGCCCTCCAAGATCAGGAACTCCACGATGCCGCAGCCGCCGATGGAGACGGGTCAGCGCTTCGTCCAGCTCGGCGATCTCTTCGCGCCCGACCAGCGCCTGGCTTGCCGCCGTGTCCACGAGGGCGCGGGCCCCCAGGTTCCTCAGCGACGCCGCCGCCAGGGTCCCCTCCACGGCGCCGAACTCGGAGGTCAACCCGTCGACAGCGGGTCCGATCAGCTCGGCCTGGACCACCGCGGAGAAGTCCTCCGTCTCCTCGTGGTTGAAGGAAAACGTAAAGCCTGTCGGCGGTCTCGACGGGGCGCCCTTCTTTTCCTTCGCGAGGCGGTCGGCCCTGGACTGGGACGGGTTCTTGCACTGGTCGGCCCTGTGCCCATTCTCCCCGCAATTTGCACACCTAGAATTTGGGCGCAAGTCTCTGCCAAAATCCGGGTCGGGCAGGGCGAAGGTTCCTCCGGCGCTCGAAAAAAGTCACGGACGGGCTTCTTTGCCCGAGTTTTCTTGCTTCTACCCAAGGGAGGGATCGCGCAGCCATTTCGACTCAGTCACGCCCAGTCACGATCAGAACACTGACGCGCAGATACACCCATCCTAAGTTTAGACATGCTCAGACCCATGCGCATATACTCACTCGCACTACTGAGACTCATTCACACTTCAACTCATTCACAATTCGATTCGACCCCAGTCTGTCAATGCCCAAGCTGCTAAAATTAGAAAACTCGTGCGCCTAGAAACTTACGGCGGAAATATCATATGCACATGTGGGGAACTCCACGCAGTGAACAATTTGTTGTCCTTAGGTTGTTCGATGTGTTTGGGGTTCTCCGCTTTAAAACACTCCAACAGTCCCAAGAGGCCCCCAAGACCGCCCCAACAGCCCAAGAGGCCTCCAAGACCGCCCCAAGGCAGACTAACAGGGCCCCCAGCCGGCCCAAGAGGGCCCCAACACGGCCGAAGAACGCCCGAGACTGCCCGAAAGGATCCCCCCATGACGACCCCAACCGAAAATCCGAGCCATCCGCCCCGAAAAACACCCAGTGTCGCACCACGGGCGACAGCGAAGAGGATGAAGATGCTCTCCTCTCACCAGCACAGCGTGTCGCACACACACCAACTCTCAGCGCAGCCCCGATGAACTAAATGGAAACTGGGGAGAAGGAAGTAGAGATGGGAAAGAGGGTTCGTAAGAGTGAGTAGAGTATGTAGAGTATGGGTCTTGAGCCAAAATGGGTACGACCCGTCCTCCTGGGCAGACAACCCTCCCCTCCGTATCTTAAGCTCAGGGAGTCTCGGAAAAGGATAGGGAACATTGCCAAACAATGGGCCTCGAGACTCAAATCTCACAGTGCCCCGAAAAATAATGAGCTTAAGAGGGGGGCTGTTGCCCTTGCAAAGCTGATGGAGGGGAGGGGCCGACCCGGCTCTTCTTGAAAAACAATATGTCTGCTGCCGCCATCTGCTGAGCGCCTGACTGCGCACTGGATCGGCCGTGCGCTGGTGCCGGGCACCTGTCTCGCCTTGTCGTAGAACACTACTCGGCAATGAGACGGCCTTTGGCTGGCTGATCGGTCCCACCCTCCTGCTTCTGGAGTTGCCTCTGGGATTCGGCCCGGGACCTGGCTTTCTTCCGTGGGTCTTCCTTGCGGCCTTCCAGGGTTCCACCCTCGGAGGCCAGACGAAGGCACCCGGACCGGAGCAACTCGAACTGAGCTGCATTAGTCTTAGCCATGTCGGACTTAGTCATACAATCGACTGGAAGAAGGGGATGGGGCATCCATCTGATAACACTTCCGATCTTGGACATGATATCACGAACGACCGCTAAGTCTATCGCAGCTCTGCGATCCGAACGGGATCCGTTGGATAATTTACTGAGGGTATCGTAAATTCCTTTGGCGTCCACGATGCTGAGGCAGTCAGCCGAGGCGGAAAAGGTCAGTTCGCAATCTTGGCGCAGCAGAGCGGCAAAAGGGCCGATCTGATCCTGCCAGGTTTCCGTCACGACGTTCCCCCTCGTCACATTCTCAAACATCAGATGGAGCCACTGCGCTTCTGCCAGCGCCACGGAGAGAGCTAAAGTCTCTCCTGCCAGGGTGCTGGCCACTTGTCTCTTGACACGACACGATCGCCAGGCTAAGGGAGTGGCTCTGGCACGCAATCCATGTGCCAGTGCATTGTCAGCCATATAAACTTGCCATGCCTGCTGCGGGTGTTGACAGTCGTCGGACCCGACGCCACCGCAGTCGCTGGCCGCGGCAAAAATGAACCGCTTCTGATCAAAACGGTGGATGACCACCGGCAAAGATGCGGTCGACCGCAGGTGCTCCACCATCTTGTGAGCCTCGAGAAGATCCTTGATACATGGGGAGTTGACTCTGGTGGCTAATATAGAGGCCACTCCCGCGGCCTCGGCTCGGGACTCACGACCCACCCAGCTCAGCCTGTAGACCAGACTGCGAAACTCGGCCACCTCGGAGCCTATGAGAGGACTGCTGTGGTCCCCACGCCTGCCCCTAGACATCGGAACCTTCTGAAGTTGTTCCAACATGTATTTTTCCTGGTCCACGAGGATTCGGGAATTGGCTCCTTGCCCTAGTCGTCTAAGTCTACGTCCTATATATTAAACTCCCTTTTCGTCCAGCTTCTCCTTCTTTCCAAAGGTAATTCGCTTTCGAAACTCGGGGGGGTGCTTATTCTCTTGGCCGGGGGGGTAGGCTATCGCCTTATCGTCGACCTCCACACCTGAGAGATTAGGCGATCACCCTGTCGTGAGGCGAACCAACAAGGTTCGAGCTTGGTCCTAACATAGCCTTGACTCTCGAGAAACCTAGCCGACGTCTCGTGAAAAGCCAGAGGCGCATCGTCCAGGCCGTAGACGGGGGCCACCAACTCAATGAGGGCGCCTGCTGGGAGGTTGAGCCCCTCACAGGGTTCAACAAAGACTCTGCCTCTCGGCCGCTTAAGGGGGTCCGATTGGCAAAACGCAGTCTTGATGTCGCCTGTCTGGACCTCAAGGTCATACATTAACGAGATCGCTAGAAAGAGCATTAGCGACTCCATGGACGGCGTAGGTGCATATACCTGAAGCTCCGCGGTATCTTCGTCCTGGTGACCTCTCACACACCATCGCGATTTGGCCTTAGGTGGGACCCCCACGCTGCCCTGTGGTTTCCAGCGGCGGACCATCCGGCTCGAGACCACCCGATTGGGGAAGAGGGCTCTGAGTTTCTTTCCTTCGACCGGGGAAGGCACCTTGACGGACTTGGCTTCGACGATACCTTTCCATTCCAGGGAATCAGACACGGCAAAATCACGCCGCTCTTGAGCGTCGAGATCCTTGAGTCGGACCTCGCACCCTCTATTGGTCAGCAGAGAAAGAGAGACCCGGGACGGCTGGCCTTCTGCTGCTGGAATGATCTCCACGTCAGCATTCCCGTTATGATAGCACCTCCAATCCCCACTCCACCCCTCGCTTTCTATAGCCGCGTCCAAGTCTTCAAAAAACGTGCAAAGCTGGGCGTCTTCGAGCCCAAGGAGCGCCCACAGCTCCTCGTCCTGCAGCGCGAGACCAACATCGGTCTCCATCGGCTGGGCCTGGCCGGCCACATCAGACACCGCGGCTGGAGATCTAAAGCGATGGCGGACAGGCTGCCGGCCCTCGTAGTCCCTGATCTGCTCTTGAACCCTTCCTGGTGGCATTCCTCGAAAGTCTTCTCCCAGACGAGTGGACCTCTGGCTGGCTCGACGCATGCCTAAATCATTCCGCAAAACCGTCCCATCCATGAACCTCTGGCCACTGGACGCCCCGTCCAATGACGGAGCGTTCGGGACCTGTCCGGCACTCGAGACGGAAGCGGGAACTCGGCGGGAACGGAGGGAGCGGATCCTGAAGCCTGGGCGACGGTAGAGTCCGCAACGGACGCCTGGGCCAGACCAGGGGGAAGAGAGAGAGAGAGAGAGAGAGAGAGAGAGAGAGAGAGAGAGAGAGAGAGAGAGAGAGAGAGAGAGAGAGAGAGAGAGGCTTTCCTCGGCTCGCCCAGAGCCTTCGACCCTGTCTTCGTCGCCCACCCTGCGGTAAGCGTGCGTCCTATCCGCTTCTTCCTCGTCGGCAGAAACCTGCCTGGACCTGACGACTGGCGATGAGCGATCGACAATCGTAGACACAGCCGGCGTGTTTTCAGGCCCCCCGGGTCGAGTGGCCTCCGAGGCCGCGCCCCCTTCCTCCGGGATAGCCGGAAGGCGGGAGAGAGGGGCCCCTAGGGGCCCGACCACGTCGCCGCCAGCCCCCTCGGCTCGTGGCTGAGGGGTCGGTCCGAGACGGGTGATCGGAGACGGGTCCACCTCGACGCTGTGTCCAGGTCCCCAGGCTTCCCAGGGGGGGGGGGCCCTCGGCCGCGACGTTGACCCCGACCCCCGCGCGTCCGACCTGGGCCTCTCGAAGGAGGCGCTGCACCCCAGGATCTGACATGACTTCGGCCCCCCTCGACTCGGGAGTGGTGGCGAGTCTGACTTGTTCCTTAGAACACTTCCACAGCCTATTTGGCATCGCCACCCAGACAGTGTTACCACACTGAAGCAACACCAGACCTGGGCCTACCCAACGATCGCGCTGAAGCGCATACGTTTTCTTGCTACTCTGGGGGGGAGCGCGCCGCCACACGAAAACCCACTGGCCAGGATGGACCCTGGAGTCCCGGTGGACATTGGCCTTCGATGCTCCCGCCAGCTTCCGCCTGCTCGCTGTGCGAAACAGCTCCTGCCGCGCCAAGTCCCGAATAGCGTGCTGCCGGGCAGTCGGCGGCAGCGGTGTCCTGGTCCCAGGCCGTCTGCACAAGGTCCCCCTCTCCGACCTGGCGGACTCCGTCGTCCGAGAGGACGTTGGGGAGGCGGGGATTGGTGCCGTGCACGAGCTGAAATGGGCTATACCCGCCGCGGTGCAGGTATCGGTTCTTCGCCGACACCACCTCGTGCAGGAGAGTCTCCAACTCCGCCCTAGTAGTGACTACCGAGCTTTCCGAAGCTCGTACCAGGATTTCTTTCACCCACCCCCCGTGTCTCTCAGCTCTGCAGTTTTCCCATGGACTCTCTGAGTCCACCGCGTGTTGAATATATATATATATATATATATATATATATATAGCAAAAAAAAAAATGCTCGAGGCCACGCTCGAAGTGAGCTTTGAACTCCGGCCCCCCGTCCGACAGCAACATTTCGGGGGGGCCAAACGGACGCGCCCAGGCCCTCACGAAGGCCTTCCAGGCCCCCTCCGAGGACCCATCAAGCACCTCCACAATCTGAAGGTTGGTCCCGTGGCACACGCAGTTCAAAACAGGAATAGACTCTCCTTCGAAAGAGAGATAGAAGGTGTCCACCGCTATGACCTTCATTGTTGAGTTGAAAGGTCCTAGGGATGGCCACCGCCCTGTGTCCGGCCTGCTGGACCTAGGCCTGGCAATCCGCACGCTCATATTCGTCCCTCACGAATCGAACGATCTCCGGACGAGCGTGGGCCGCCCTCAAAACCCTCAGAAAAATCTCTTTCCTAGGGTGTCCAAGGTTCACGTGCACCTTGTGAATGAGACGCTTGATAGGAGCGCTGATCTCAATCTCGTGCTCTCCTGCCGGGGCCCCGGTGACCTCTCCTCCTTCCGCACCTTCCTCACCTTCCGCGCCGTCGGTCGGGGGCTGATCCTGCTCTGGGCCCCCACCCAGACCCTCCGGATCGGCTTCCGGCTCTTGCAGCCCTGGGAACTCCTGGCACTTCTCCACCATCTCCCCTAAGGTGAAGTGGTTATCCTGCTCTTCGATACTGGTCAGGACGGATTCAGCGAACGCCTGACACAGCTTGGGGGTGTAAACCTGGGATTTCCTGGTGATGTGTCCTCCCTCCAGCTGGTGGTGAACGTGGCCACCCCTGCATTTGCGCCCTGAAAGCCGACGAAAGAGGGGGAAATCATTGGTCATAATGCGAGTGGCTTTCTTGGACAGAGCCCCTTCCTTGACGCTCAAACCAAACTCACATTGGTCAAGCACCACCTCTTGGACCCCTGGGAGTTCGCGAATCATGTTGACCGCATGCGTCCTCCAGGAACAGGCTCCATTTGGGTGCTCGAAGGCAAAACGCCTGCCCGCCTGAATCTGAACGAGCGCTACGCATGCAAAAAAACAGATATCCTCACGCCTGCCTTTTTTTCTTTTGGGCTTGTTCCTCCGGGGTCTCTGGGGAAGTAGACGAGCTCCCGGATCGGATTGAATTCAGCACAGGGGGGGTCGAGTAAAACCATCCAGGGTTTCTCGGTTTGCATCCTCTCGATAGCCTGGCCCCGATCCTTTCTCCTGTCGATGTCCCACCCGGTGGCGAGGTCAAGACTCCCAAGAGTGCGCGCGCCGGCTCTCTCTAGAACTGGGGCCACGCGCGGGGGGGGGGAAACGCTTCCAGAAAGGACCTGGACCAGAGGTCCGACTTGACTTTCCGATCGCTGCGAAGGGCCTGAAGCTGTTTTCTCTCATTTTTGGTCAGGAAAACCTCGCGGTCGTCGTTGCACGTATCCCCTGAGATGGCGTCGGTCCAGTGGCCCATGGAAAAAAAGGATTTCCCCGGGATCCCCACTGAAACTCGGTGCCGCTCCAAGTTCAACGAGCGCGTCCAGCACCGAGCGGCGACGACCTTCCCCGGGCCTGACCGAGAATTGAAAGCCCTGACCCCTGGGCAACTTCTTGACCCGAAGCTCCTGAGAGGTAGGCCCACTCAGCGCCACTTGCCCTGGCCGTCGTAGGTCCTCCAGCCCGCGCTGTACCAGTCCTGCTCGTGGCTCGGCCCCTGCGCGGGCGCCGCGGGCTTGCCGCCTGTCCACGGGTCGCCCAGGATCTTCGCCTCCTTCTGCGCGGCCGCATCCGCCGCCTGAAGGCTCGCCGCCGATTTGCCTTCCCCATTGCTCTGGTCGTAGACCGTGACGAGCGGGTCCGCAGGCGGGATCTCGAAGCTCGATACCGTCTCCATCGAGTCCTGGATGGCCTTCCCCTGCGCGTCGTAGAGCTCCTGCGGGTTCAGCTGCTGCCTCGCGTCCGCGGTCGGGTAGGTGGGATAGCGGCCTAGCGACGGCGCCGCTGAGGGCTCCGGCGCCCCTCCCATCCTGGCCGCGTTCTGCTCCTGGATGCCCCTTGCGATCGCCGGCGGGAGCTTGGTCGGGTCGAGCGGCGCCGTCCCGATGTACGCCCACGACGCTGCTGCCGTAGTCGGTCCCGCTGCCATCTGAGGCGGTGGCTGCGTACTTGGCCCCATCATTGGCGCTGCCGGTGATGACGTAGGTGGCGCCACTGGAGCCTTCGGCAAGTCCGTCAGCGATGGGCCCACTGATGCAGCTGCGCCCTGGCCTGCCCTCATCGGCAATAGACCGGCTTTGCCACTCGCCGTGTCCTGCAGGCTCCTGGCCAGACGACTTGCCTCCTGAGCCTCGCCGCGGATCGTCGCCGGGGCCATCATCTGCTCGCTCACCGTGCTGTTGACCTTCGCCAACGCCTCGCCCTGGGCCTGCTGGTTCGCTGCAACTCCTTGCAGCATGGCCTTCATCTCCTCGAATTGCTTGTCGGACTTCGCTTGCATATCCTGCTCCATCTTGGCGATACGAAACCGTTTCCCCGGGAACCGTTTCCCCGGAACCGCTTCCCCGGGACCGTTTCCCCGGAGGACCGTTTCCCCGGAGACCTCTTCCCCGGGGACCGCTTCCCCGGAGGAGCATTTCCCCGGGACAATTTCCCCGGTTCCGTTTCCCCGGGAACGCTTGCCCGGAACCGTTTCCCCCGATCCGTTTCCCCGGAGCCGGTTCCACAGAACCGTTTCCCTGCAGCCGGTTACCCTGGACCGTTTCCCCGGTGCACCGTTTCCCCGGCACCGCTCCCCCGGAACCGGGTCGGGCTCGGGTCGGGCGGACGGGGCGTTCAAACAGAATGCATCATCGAGTTGGCACGCGAGTACCCTAACGGGCGGGACGGGTCCGGCGGGCCGGCGGACCCGAACGGGCGGACCCAAACGGGCGGGACGGGTCGGGTCGGGCGGGCGGGACATTAAAGAATGATGCACCATCGAGTTGGCACGCGAGTACCCTAACGGGCGGGACGGGTCCGGCGGGCGGGCGGACCCTAACGGGCTGAACGGGTCGGGTCGGGTCGGGCGGACCCTAACGGGCGGGACGGGTCGGGTCGGGCGGGACATTAAAGAATGATGCACCATCGAGTTGGCACTCGAGTACCTTAACGGGCGAGACGGTCCCGGCGGGCGGGCGGACCCTAACGGGCGGGACGGGTCGGGTCGGGCGGGCGGACCCTAACGGGCGGTCGGGTCGGGTCGGGCGGGCGGGACATTAAAAAATGATGCACCATCGAGTTCGCGAGTACCCTGACGGGCCGGGTCGGGTCGGGCGGGCAGGTCATTAAAGTATGATGCACCACCGATTGGCACGCGAATATCCTCACGGGCGGGACGGGTCCGGCGGGCGGGCGGACCCTAACGGGCGGGACGGGTCGGGTCGGGCCGGGCGGACCCTAACGGGCGGGTCGGGTCGGGTCGGGCGGGACATTAAAAATGATGCACCATCGAGTTGGCACTCGAGTACCTTAATAAGGGCGAGGCGGTCCCGGCGGGCGGGCGGACCCTAACGGGCGGGACGGGTCGGGTCGGGCGGGCGGACCCTAACGGGAACGGTCGGGTCGGGTCGGGCGGGCGGGATATAAAAATATGATGCATCATCGAGATGGCACGCGAATACGCTAACGGGCGGGACGGGTCCGGCGAGCGGGCGGACCCTAACGGGCGGGACGGGTCGGGTCGGGTCGGGCGGACCCTCGGGTCGGGCGGACGGGTCGGGTCGGGCGTGCGGGACATTAAAGAATGATGCACCATCGAGTTGGCACGCGAGTACCCTAACGGGCGGGACGGGTCGGGCGGGCGGACCCTAACGGGCGGGACGGGTCGGGTCGGGCGGGCGGACCCTAACGGGCGGGTCGGGTCGGGTCGGGCGGGCGGGACATTAAAGTATGATGCATCATCGAGTTGGCACGCGAGTACCCTAACGGGCGGGACGGGTCCGGCGGGCGGGCGGACGGGTCGGGTCGGGCGGGCGGACCCTCACGGGCGGGACGGGTCGGGTCGAGCGGGCGGGACATAAAATAATGGTGCATCATCGAGTTGGCACGCGAGTACCCTAACGGGCGGGACGGGTCTGGCGGGCGGACCCTAACGGACGGGTCGGGTCGGGTCGGGCGGACAATCAAGTATGGTGCGCCATCGAGTTGGCACGCGAGTACCCTAACGGGCGGGACGGGTCAGGCCATCGGGCGGACCCTAACGGGCGGGACGGATCGGGTCGGGCGGGCGGGACATTAAAATATGATGCATCATCGAGTTGGCACGCGAGTACCCTAACGGGCGAGACGGGTCCGGCGGGCGTCGGGCGGGCGGACCCTAACGGGCGGGTCGGGTCGGGCGGGACGGTGCGGGCACGCGGACCCTAACGGGCGGGCGGGTCGGCGGCGGGCGGACCCTGACGGGCGGGTCGGGTCGGGCGGACCCTAACGGGCGGGACGGGTCGGGTCGGGCGGGCGGACCCTAACGGGCGGGTCGGGTCGGGTCGGGCGGGCGGGACATTAAAGTATGATGCACCATCGAACTGGCACGCGAGTACCCCAACGGGTGGGACGGGTCCGGCGGGCGGGCGGACGGGTCGGGTCGGGCGGGCGGACCCTCACGGGCGGGACGGGTCGGGTCGAGCCGGCGGGACATATAATAATGGTGCATCATCGAGTTGGCACGCGAGTACCCTGACGGGCGGGACGGGCCTGGCGGGCGGACCCTAACGGGCGGGTCGGGTCGGGTCGAGCGGACATTAAAGTATGGTGCGCCATCGAGTTGGCACGCGAGTACCCTAACGGGCGGGACGGGTCCGGCGGGCGGGCGGGCCCTGGCAGGCGGGACGGGTCGGGTCGGGCGGGCGGACCCTAACGGGCGGGACGGGTCGGGTCGGGCGGGACATTAAAGAATGATGCACCATCGAATTGGCACTCGAGTACCTCAATAACGGGCGAGACGGTCCCGGCGGGCGGGCGGACCCTAACGGGCGGGACGGGTCGGGTCGGGCGGGCGGACCCTAACGGGAACGGTCGGGTCGGGTCGGGCGGGCGGGATATAAAAATATGATGTATCATCGAGATGGCACGCGAATGCGCTAACGGGCGGGACGGGCCAGGCCATCGGGCGGACCCTAACGGGCGGGACGGGTCGGGTCGGGTCGGGCGGACCCTAACGGGCGGGACAGGTCGGGTCGGGCGTGCGGGACATTAAAGAATGATGCACCATCGAATTGGCACGCGAGTACCCTAACGGGCGGGTCGGGTCGGGCGGGCGGACCCTAACGGGCGGGACGGGTCGGGTCGGGTCGGGCAGGACGGGTCGGGTGGGTGGCCCCCGATGATGGATGAGGGAGGAGAGGGGAGGAGGAAGTAGGGAGGGATGAGGGATGTGGGGCGGGGGGACGCAGCGGCAACGAGGGATGGGGGAGGGCGGGAGGGCAGAGAGGGATGGATGAGGAGGAGGAGGAGCGAACGAACCCCTGGGAGAGGCGCGTCTGTCTATAATGGGCGCGCACCGCCGTGCGCGCACGGGCCGAGCCTCAGGGAGAGGCGAGAGGCCAGCATGTAGTTCTTGTGGTTGCTGTACGAGTTGTCGACATTGCCATCGATCTTGATCGTATGGTAAAACCTGTAGATCACTGCCAGACGGATGAGCACGTGGTCGATCTTGTCGTCGTCGGCCCCTGCGGGTCGAAATTGATGTCGTGTAGGCCAAGCCTGGCGAGAACACATTTGTGAAGTTGTCCACGAGGCAGCGCAGCATGGTGCCACAAGCGCTTGCAGACCAGGTAGTGGCTAAATGTGTCGGGGTGAAACTTTGGATTGCAGCCGAGAACACAACCGCGAAGGACAGGTTGAACGTGCATGCGGTATGAAGTGGCCCACCCGCCCGAAAGCGTCTTCATTACTGGCCAAAAGCGCGAAGGCGGCAGCTCGGCGATCTTCGGGCGGATGCGGTTCCACGCGGTTTTCACGTTGAACGGTAACTGGATGAGAGATGTCATGTCATTGTCATCCGCGTATTCGTTGGTGAGGTCGCTGGTGATCATGGGGGTGGAATCCGAGTCATTGTTCTGGAAATCGGCGTCGAGAATCCAGCGGCGCCGAGCGTGGTGTTCATTAGCTGCACGTTCGAACCTCAGCTGTAGCTCGGAGGTGCGGGGAGTATTGAACGCAGCGGAGGTCTGGAGTCTTGATGCCGCAGTTGGCTGCCATGCCTGCGTGCAAATACGTTCGGCACGCCGACGAAGCTGGGCATCAGTTTGGCCACGAAATAGGACTTGAAGCCCGTGACGACGGAGCTGACGAAGAATAAAGGTTTCACACCATTCATGCCAATCGTCGACGTCCCATTCATGCGGTGGTTGAGCGAGGTAAATCGATGGGAGCCAGTCGGAGGCCCAGTGTTGCAGGCATTCGGCGATGGTCTCGAGCTCGTTGGCTGCATTGCGCATGTCGTGGTCATCATCATCAGGCGTATTGGGAACTTGTAGATGAAGTGGTGGAAATCGTTGGAGGCGTCCTGGGTCGGAATTGGCAGTAGATGGCGCCGACGGGAGGGTGGGGGGCCAGGCCCGAAGGCGAGCGGCGATGGTGGCGTCGAAGGAATCTTCATAGAGCGAGCGCTGCAGTGTAATCATGTAAGTGGTCTGTGGTGATTTCTTGGGAGGGTCATCATCAGCACGGCGAAGTTTGTCCATGACACGGAGAGCAGCCGCACGGGCGAGTTCATGAGCTTGGCGCAATTGACGGTGAGCCAGATGATCGTGGTGGCGGCTGCGCTTGATGATCTTGAAGATGGTGCCCTTGTGGGTGGAGTAGTTGTCGCCGAACTTGGCTGCCCGCAGGTGTTGCGCGATCGAAGTAGCGGAGGCCCAGCACGGAGCGGTCCAGAGTCCCTGGACAACTCGGACGAGCGGAATCTGATCGAGTGCGGCTTGATGGTGAAGTTCGAGAAGCTGGGGCCAGGCGTTGATGGTGGAAGTGGCAGAGCGCCACAGCGTGGTCGCAAGCAAGACTTCGACACCAATGGGGATGGCGCAGCCCGCCCAGTTCGTCATGCCGAGGATGTCGAGCTTGGTGAATGCTGAAGGAGCAGATCTGATGACTTTATGAAGGGCATGAATTTCTTTGGAAAGAACGAGTTCTGGAGCAGGAAGCAATTGTCCGACGTAGGTGAGGCAGGTGATCGCGGAAGTGTTGCACAGCGACACGTTCAACTGAATGGCCGCGGAGGCGTCGCCCAAGATCTGGGCACGGTGGTGCCACTTGGCAGCTGGGGCGGCCCATTGAGCGCGATCATCAGCACATGGACCGATGTAGACTCCGAGGTACTTGGCTTTGCCGTCGATCTTGAACTGGGCCCAGGCGGGGTTGATCTCCCTGAGCGTGTCACGCATGGTGTTGTCAACGTCTTCGAAGCAGTTGGTCCATAATGGAACAAGCACGCACTTCCGAGGTTGGAGCAACAGACCTGCGAAAGAAAGGGCCGCCTCGGTATCCGGTAGGATGCCTTGCATGTCGCGCAAGTGTGCTAAGACGCAACCAATGTCATCGGCACAAGCACTGGCCATGCCACGGCCTATCTGAAGAAAGTGGCGTTGGATTCCACATAGTATGGGGTCGAACACCAGGGCCCAGATGGTGCCGCTGAGCGGGCAGCCCGGAGCTACTCCGCTGGCTGCAACGAGTAATGGGCGACGTGTGCCTCCCAGTTCCAGGAAGGCGATGGGCGAGGCGTAGAAGGACTGGAGGAGGCGACGGGCGCGGCCGGCAATCCCCCATCTGCGAATCACTTCCCATAACCAATCGCGAAGCAGGCTTGGGAAGGCGGCGGCGATGTCCATGCTGAGGAAGCACGGCATGTGCTCGATGGCGTTGTCCATGGTGCTGTAGATGCGGCTGTACGTGTCGGCTTCGACTATGTTGTTGAGGAATTGGCGGCCAGGTACGAACCCTCGTTGGATACTCGACACTTGCTTGACAATCGAAGGAGGAGGAGGAGGAGGAGGAGGAAGAAGAGGAGGAGGAGGAGGAGGAGCAGCAGCAGCAACAGCAGCAGCAGTGTAATGAGAGAGAGTAGCAGGAGGGAATCGCCTCTGTGGAACCCGTCCTGTGGAACCGGTCCTGTGGAACCAGTACTGTGGAACCGGGCTTATGGAACCGGTTCTGTGGCACCGCTCCTGCGGAACCGGCCCTGTGGAACCGGTTCCGTGGAACCGGTTCTGCGGAACCGGTCCTGTTGAACTGGTCTTTGTTGAACCGGTCCTTGCTGAACGGGTCGTCTGTTGAACCGGTGTCTGTTGAACCGGTAGTCTGTTGAACCGGTCCCTGTTGAACCGGTCGTCTGTTGAACCGGTCTTCTTCCATCTTGGCCTGTCCAGCCGGATCGTTCTGGGCCGGGGGCTCCACCTCCATCTTGTCGCACTCGTCCTTCTCGGCCTTGCGCTTCGCCGACTCGGCGCGGCGCTGCGCCGCCTGCTGCGCCGTCTTCACGTCCCGGAGGAAGGCCTCGTCTCTCTGCAGACTCGATACTGCAGCCGCCGCCGTGTCCGCCACTCTGGTGTAGCTCGAGCCCTCGCTCTCGTAGCGGTTCGCGTGCACCAGCATCCCTGGGTGGACGGGCATAGGGTTCTGGTCCGTTCCAGGCGGAGGCTTCGGCACTGGGATGAGCGCCTGCCAGGTGGTCTCCCCTCCGTGCTGCGCCCAGCCATTGGCCACATAACAGGCACGCTGCATCCTTCTTCCTGCACAAGCACATCTTCTCCTCTTTCGGCGTTCCCTTCATCGGCCTTAGCTCCGCGCAGCTTACTCGCATCGTACACCCGGCGCACGTGATCCAGCGCCCCCAGGAGTTGGCCCCGGCGCTGACCAGAGTAGGAGGATGCCAGCACTTGAAGTAATTAGTCCTCTGGGAGCCGGCGCAGCTTCTTCGGCATGTTGGTTGGCCAGAAGCGTTTCGTGCGCACCATGGCTCCAAACTCCTCCGCCAGGCGAGTCGACCAGAGCAGAACCCACGACGTGAGAGCCGCCCATCCGCTCTGTCCCTTGTTGAGGCCCTCCGGCACGTAGGAGCCCGTCGCCCCGTAGACCCAAGCCTGCTCCTTCTCCGTCGACAACCGCTCGGCCATGGTGGTCGGGCGCTCCTCCTTGGCTCGGCGTGACGACATCGCTCTCGGCGGCGTCGTCTGCCGGGCGTTGCTCTGGACGGCGGTCGTCGAAGTGCCCGGGTCTCAAGACGAACTTGAGCCCAAGCGCTGCTGGAAGATGAGGGATGCTCGAGGTCACGTCCTCCTTCGATCCTGAGGTGGACGCTGAATGCTCCTTAGCATCTTCGGTCCTTAGCTCGTTTACTAGATCGATCTCAGCTAGGCCCGAAACCTCGCCCAATGGCTGTTGCCCCTGGCTTTCCGACCGGTCTTTCTCGCCCCAAGCCCTAACCTCGGCTCTGACCTCACCCCTCGAGCTTCCCCGGCAGCCCCACAGTCCTCGAGAGCCTGCCTCGGGCCGGGAGAGACGAGAGGAGGAGGAGGAGGAGGAGGAGAAGAGGGAAGAGATGGGGCCACATACTTTCCCCTGGCCTGAAACGCGTCCCGCGACAGCTGCGGATACGCTCGAAAGACTGACTCTGGCGGCTCGAAGTCCCTGGCGGACTTAGAGAACTTGCCCACCTGAATCGTGCGATGAGCCGTCGGCAGACGAGTCAGCTCGGTGTCGACTCCTAGCTTTGAAAACTTCATGGCGCTGCCTGGGAGATCGACAATGCCTCCGAGCATTTCCTGAAATCCTATCGGGAGAAGAGGGGGCACGTCCTCTGATAGAACGTCGAGCTCGATAACCCCCACTCGGCCCTCGATGCCTAGAGGAATGAGAGCTGTGCCCGAGACTTGAACGCCTCCGCCCACGCCTCGGGCCCTGGGATTCCTAGGAGGCACCTTGGGAATGGCAAAACGCTTTGAGGCCCAGTGCCTCTCGATTCTGCCCAGGGCCGGTTGTCCTACCAGGCCTTGACCGGCCGCTGCATCTACAACCATGGCCCCGGGTCCCACGGACAGCAAAACCACTGCATAGGATGGAAGCTGGAGCGGAGCCGGCCCCTCAGAGTGCTGGTCGTAGCCGTCCAGCGCGTTCACGTACATGAAGCTGAGACCCGTGAAGGACGAGCTGCCGCCTCCCTTGGTCTGCTGCATGGGCTTGGTCGCGCCAGCGCCGCCGCCGCCCTTGCTGGGGCGCTCCTTCGACCAGTGGCCCTTCTCATGGCATATCCTGCACCGCGTACGTTTGATCAGCTCGGCCAACCCACAGGTCACTTAGCACACTTTTTGGGTAACTAGTATTTTGTTACCTTTTTACCCGCAAGTTCGCTTTTCACCTTTTCACCTTTTTTCAGTTACCTTTTCACCTTTTCACCTTTTCACCTTTTCTATATTGGTCAGTGTCGTTGCATGTCTACAGATAACGATAGAATGTGCAGGAAGGCGGGTCGCGGGCAGGTCGCGGGACGTTTACGGGACAAATGCGGGAAGTTTGCGGGAAGTTTGCGGGAAGTTTGCGGGAAGTTTTCGGGAAGTTTCGGGAAGTTTGCGGGAAGTTTGCGGGAAGTTTGCGGGAAATTTGCGGGAAGTTTTCGGGAAGTTTCGGGAAGTTTCGGGAAGATCGCGGGAAGATTGCGGGAAGATTGCGGGAAGTTTTCGGGAACTTTCGGGAAGTTTCGGGAAGATTCGGGATGTCCGCGGGATGTATAGGAATCCAGACAAAGGTTTCCAGGAATGCCCAAATCTTCTCCATCCACACCGCCGCCCTCTTTTCCTCCCCATCCGTTCTCCCTATCCATAGTCTTCCATACCTGTCTACTGGCGCGGCTCCCCCTCTGCTGGCGCCGCCGCTCTGGTTCGAAGCCCCATCGCCCAGGCGATCCCCGACCCTCGGACGCGTCCACGCGCAGCTGGAGGCATGTCGCAACCAGCTCCGAGCTCCCAGGACACCGTTTGCAATTCCCTGAGCCCTGTTGATTCCTATAACACGGCTAACAAAAACACGGCTAACAGAAACACTGCTAACAGAAACATGGCTAACATAAACACGGCTAACAGAAACACTGCTCATTCCTCATCCCTAAAACACGGCTAACAGAAACAGCTCAAGATGGACCAGAGGAGTCCGACACCGACGGAGAAGGGTCAACGAACGCTGCCTGTGCGGTGGGTCCCATTTACGCAGTCCGTGGCTGACGCTCCGCACCAACAGGTGCGATTCAAAATCAATGGCCCCAGGTTCCCCCACGATGGTCCCGAGTGTTTGAGTTTGGTTGCCTCCAGAGGTTGCCGAGCCCGCTGATCATGAGACCATCTCGTCCGACGAGGCGCCCCTCCAGGAGCCCTCCGCGCCCGCTGCGGCGCCCGCTGCGGCGGCCGCCGCGGCCGCCGAGCGGGCCGACGTCACCGAGTCCGTGCAGCTGACCGCTCGAGACTCCCAGACCGTCCCCTCGCTCCCAGACGCGCTGCCGCCGCCGACCGCTTCACAGATCGAGGAGGATCCAATGGGAGACATTGAATGATGCATGGGGGGATGGAGAAAAAACATACTGGCCCGTCTGTGCCCAACCCACCCACTTACATCGTCGGTCGCCCCCCCTCCCCCTCCTCGTCCTGCACTGTTCCCTCCTCGCCCCCTCCACGTCGACAATCATCGGAATTCCGTTCGCCTTCAGCCCGTTGCTCGGCCCATTCGCGTGCATGTGTGACTTGGCGGCGGGAATTCCACGTTCGAACGCGCCCTGATCCACAGCCCTGTCGCGTTGGATCAGGCCGCGTTCGAACGTGAAACTCCCACCGCCAAATCACGAAGCCATAACAAAGAGCCGACCAACGGGTGGGAGGTGAACGGAATTCCGAGGTGCGGTGGAGGATGAGAATGGGCATGGCACGTTGGTGAGACCAGGACTTCAGGCGGTCAGCTGCTGCACTAGTTGAGCACGGCGACCATTCAGTGGCCGCCGCAGATCCCGATCGGCAGGCCCGAAGCGGGTACAAGGGTATATCAGTGGACTGATACTACGCACCTGCAACTACCACTGCCACTACCACGACCACTAGTCCTGCCAAGGCCACGGCCACTAGTGTTCGCTACTACCTCTGCTACTGTGTGACATTGTTAGTGTTCATCGTAGCTGCAGTGGTGGTGGTAGTGGTAGTGGCAGTGGTAGTAGTCAGAATGAGAAGGCCGAACGGCCATTCATTGTCCGTGGGCTCGTAGCTGGAATGGGGATCCGTGGTGTGGATTCTGCTTGTTGCGGTGTTAGGCTGGTGTTGTGTGTTGTCGTCGTCACACGGGCGACCCACCCCGCGACCCGCCCCGCGACCCACCCCGCGACCCGCCCCGCGACCCGCCCCGCGACCCACCCCGCGACCCACCTGCGACACACCCCGCGACCCACCCGCGACCCACCCCGCGACCGCCCCGCGACCCACCCCGCGACCGCCCCGCGACCCACCCCGCGACCCACCCGCGACCCACCCGCTACTCACCCACCCACCCACGAAAATCCCTGCGACCCGCCCGCGGCCCACCCACGACCCACCCGCGACCCAACAACGACCCACCCGCGACACATGTGCGACCCACCCACGACCTGCCCACATTTTTTAACGAACAAATGTGCGCCTAGTGATCGCTCGTTGTATATGTTGTGAAAGTTTGGCGCCTGCGGCGGGCTTCTCCAGAATCTCGCGGACTGCCGACGTCACCCTCGCTCGTATCCGCAATTTTGGGGTGTTGCGTGTAATGGTTTCATGGGCCGTCTTCCTCATGCTCCTTCGCATCCTCCTCCTCATTAGTTTCTTCCTCCTCACCCGCCTCCTCATATCCTCCTCCTCCTCCTCCTCCTCCTCCTCGCCCCCGTACTTCGCATCCTCCTCCTCCTCCTCCTGCCCGTCTTCGCATTCTTTGTGGTTCGTCGTCAGAGCCGTCACCGTCCGTCTCGTGCACCGCCCTGGCCTGACCACCTACGTCATAACCCTATGTACGTAGCTGTTCGGTCCGAGTGCGATGGCTCAACACGAGCAGCATGTCTGATACCAAACGTCAGCAGCTCACGAGTATCTTTTCCAAGTTCGTGAGAAAAGCCACGTGGATCACATACGGTGAGAACATCAAGCAATCGCAGATCGACAAGCGACAGATTCGAGAGCAGGCTCCGCTGTTCAATGCGCTGCTGACGGACACTGCGATTCAAACGTTCCCGTCATAGCCCCCCCTCTAATTGTGCACCAGCCCCCCCCACACACATATCCAATGACATCAACATCAATATCACCATCATGCTGAGCCTCATCATCATCGTCATCATCGTCATCGCCAACATCAATGCAACCATTATCGTCTCGTTAGTCCATATCATTATCGCCGCGATGATCTCCACCCGTCATCGCGTTCATTAATGTGGTCACATGGGGGGTAACACTAACACAATGCGTTTTTATCGCAGCTCTGCAGAGGAGTTCAGTGACGACCTGCACTTCAACAAGAGCGACGTGGAGCCGTCGCTGCGCAGCGTTGCCGAGACCAACCACATATCGTTCCGAGACGCTGCGGAGCTGACAGAATGGAGTGAGACGACACGCCGACGGTTCCGAACCATGTGCAGGCACATCGCTGTGTATCGCGGACGGGCTTCCCCACCACAATGGTTCGTTGCTCTATTTGGTGACCGCGGAGGTGGTGCTGGCGAGGACAACGACAATGATGAAGAAGGAGAAGAGGAGGAGCCCGTGTGCGAACCCGAGGAGGACGACGAGGACGAGGAGCCACCAGTCGCGAAGAAGGCACGGAGAGGCAAGCCAGCTGCCAAGGACGTGGTCGTGGGCAAGCCCGCCAGCTCCGACGCCGCCCTCATGAAGAAGCCCAGCGCCACGTTCGATGGCGATCACGAGACGGCCTACGTGTTCAGCTGGGACAAGGAATCACGGCTCGCTGCAAGGAAGCCCACGACTGCTCCGACCAGCACGCCACCAGAGATGGCAATTCGAACTGAACGACCACACGGTGCCAATCCCGAGGATGCGGTCATCGCGGTGTGGGCTGATGGCATGAGGAGGGAGGTTCCGCAGATGACAGTGAAGAGGTGGGACGCGATCCACGGAGTTGTCAAGGCCCCTGATGGTCACGATGCGACAGGTGTCAAGACCATCCCCAGCAAGACGTCGAACCCGAACGGCATCGACCTGTTCGACGGCGTGGACAAGGATGGCAACAGAGTGTGGTGCTTCTTCCGCTGGAACAGGCCCAAAGGGAAGCCCGAGCAGAGGCTAATCGCCGTCCGCGTCCACGGCCAGGACCAGCTCACGCAGGGTGACACCCAGTGGTGGCAGGAGGCAGGTCAGCCCCCCTCAGAGCTGAAGGACTTGGAGCTCTACGCTGCTACGTGGGCGAACGACTTGGCGAAGCGCTACTGCGACGGCGTGCTGACGAGGGAGCAGGTGCACGAGAACAAGGAGAAGATCAAGTACAACTACATGAAGATGATGAAGTCCAAGGTCGTGAAGAGGCCAGCATCGGCCAGTTCGCCTACGCCAGCTGGCGGCAGCTCGTCAGCGGCCGCGCCCAGCGACGGCGCCATCGGCGCGGACCACGTGGTGCTCGACGGCAAGGTTCCCGACGGCAATCGCACCACGCCGCCTCGCTGGAAGGCGGGTGCAGTTGTAGAGGAGAGCCCACCCCTGAGGCCGACCATTGAGGCACCGCCCATGTTCGATTAATAGCCTGGTGTATATACGTATGGCATCGGCAACTCACATCCGCAAAGATCGGGCTGTGGGCGCACAGGGGGTCAGAAGGACGTCTGAGGAAACCCGCACCATGTTTACGATGAGTCCACGGGGATCCCACGGGACATTCACGGGATGGTTTCGGGAAATTTCGGGAAGTTTCGGGAAGCGCTCACGATCGTGCGAAGGCTAGCTCGAAGGAAGCTGCCAGACGTTTGTCAAACATGGACCGTTCAGGTTACGGCGCGCCCAGAAAAAAACTAACAGAACATTGCATTGCTTTCGCATTATGCTGACCCCCCCCCCCGCACACACCAACTTCGTCCTATCATGCTGGCCAACCCCCCCCCCCCCGTTGACCCACCTCGTTATGTTCGCATCGGTGTTCCCAATTCATTCCCACCCCCACTCGGTTGGGGAGGATGAGATGGGGGTGGCCCGACGCCTCATTGCCCCACTACCATCCGCCGACAGGCCACGGGCGAGGGTATCGAGTTCAACGAGCTGATCGGCACCAAGTTCGAGGGGATGGCGAAGGCGCTGGAGGTCGAGTGCGCGGAGACGGCGCGCATGCGGCCCGTCATGCAGGCCATGTGGCGTGCAATTATTTATTAATGTTCCCACTATTCTTCCATGTATCGCCTTCCTGGTTCGCCTGCTTGTGTCGTCCAGGCTAACATGGGCACCGCCGCCAACCCCATGCACTGCTCCGTGCAGACCGACCTGCTGTGCACTGAGACGGAGCTCACCCAGGCGTTCAGGCTGATGATGGCCTCGCAGCCCGCCGAGGGCACGACGCCTGATGCACCAGATGATGCAGTTGAGTCTGCTGAGATGGCGGCGCTGAGGCAGAAGCTCGAAAATGAACGTGACCCAGTCCTCGAGACGATCGCTGGCGAGGGCTTTCGAGTGGAGTCAGGCACGCCAATGTACAAGCGCTTCTACCTATGGCTCCTGAACAACAGTGAGGAGAAGCAGCGGTACGACGCTCTCGACCGCGACGAGAAGGCATCGCGGCGGTCTCAATGGGCGATGAAGAAGTACGACACCTACACGGAGATGGGGTCATAACTACAATCACAGTCCAACTGGAGAATGATGAGGATGAGGAGGACGACGGTGATGAGGATGAGGCTGAGGAGGATAAGGAAGAAGAGTATAATGAGTAAGACGAGGAGGAGGAGGAGGAGGAGGGAGGAGGAGGAGGAGGAGTAGGAGTAGGAGGAGGAGGAGGTGTAGGAGGGAGAGGATGAGTTTGAGGAGGAGGGCGGCGACGGGACACAATTGCGCATTCCAAACTGCATCCCCGAGGACTACCGCACGAGGGTGCAGAAGACCATCAAGAGCGAGCAGGCCATCTACCGCTGGTTCAACTTCGACATGCTCGTCCAGGAGCAAGGAGGTGGTGCGTTCCCGAGCCGAGCTGTGATGGCAGGATGCAGGAGCATCGCGCTCAACGCGATGAAGAAGGGGCCCAGGTTCGTGAGGATCAACTCCGACTCGAATCGGATCGAGTTCAAGAAGCGGATCGACGAGGAGCGCCATGGCACACGTGACGAGTGGGCTTCTCATGAGGAGGAGCGGAACATGGCGCGTGGCAGCGGGAGCAGCGGGAGCGGCGCACCGACGCCTGCACCGACGCCTGCACCGACGCCTGCACCGACGCCTGCACCGACGCCTGCACCGACGCCTGCACCAGGGCCCTGCACAGCTGTGGATACGCCGACTCCAGTCACAGCCAAGGGCAAGGCCAAGCCTCACAACGGCAAGGCCAAGGCCAAAGGCAAGGCACAGCCGAAGGGCAAGAGCAAGGCCGCCAAGGCTTCACCGCCACCCACCGCCAAGTCGCTGGCCAAGCACGCCACAGACGTCACCCTGCGCTACGGCATGGCGATGAACGTCGCGAGGAATCTGCTCGAGAGGATCGACACGCAACCATCCATGGACTGGGCTCGGTCGGAGAAGTTCCGCGGCAAGCTCAAGCGCTCGATTGATCAGGTGGACAAGGTCGTGAACCAGTACGAGGAGATCAAGAGCGCAGTGTCAGTGGGCTCCACGCTCGCGTTCGGCGACGGCGTGGACTTCCACTCGGAGATGAACAAGTACAACCAGATGACATCTGCGCTGGATGAGCTCGAGTCCCAAAGCAAGCGCATCAGGGACACGGCCTACTCCGACTCCGACTAGCTGATGGGGGTCGGGGTGTACGAACGACAGCAACCTTTTGGAAAATGAGTTGCTGTGTAACTTCTGTTAGAGAGGTTTCGAGGTAACTTGTGACAGGGAAGCGCACGTGCACACGTCTCAAGGTTGTGTTTTTGCGCAGTCGCCTGGTTAATGCAGCACTGTTGTCTGAGATGACGGCAGTGTGCCAATCTGCCAGGCCAGGAGTTCGTTGCTGGAACGTTTGTATGGTGCTAGGGGAGCAAAATGTCAAGGCAGTGAGGGCATTGCTCGATCAGTTGCATAGTTGGCGCCCGCATTTCGGTCAAGCTGCGCGAATCGCAGCCTGATTTGACCCCGCGTGGACGGAAACAGCACGCAGAAATACCCCGGGATGTTTCCGGGAAGTTTCCGGGAAGTTTCCGGGAAGTTTCCGGGAAGTTTCGGGAAAATAGGGCTCCCGTCCAATACATCCTCACAATTTTGGCCGGGATATTACCGGGAAGTTTCCGGGAAGTTTCCGGGAAGTTTCGGGAACTTTCAGATGTGTGCGTTTCCGAGCCGCCGACGGGAAGTTTGCGGGAAGTTTGCGGGAAGTTTCGGGAAGTTTCGGGAAGTTTGCTGGACGGTGAAGGTTTGGGGTCACGACGGCTAGAAAAAAATCATCTTTTTGGATTTCCCCAGACAGTGCTAATGCAACTTGTGGATGTGTGCGCCCGCGAGTATGCTCGACGCGCAGTTCTGGACACATTGTGGGTGACGAGCGGGCAGCTATCGTGTGATCTCGTGGGACGTGCTCACAAAGCTCGGAGTTCTTCTGGCAGATTGCATCACCTTGACCACAGCTCATCACCGCCACGGAAGAGTAATGCGAGCCAGTTTCCAATTTCTACACGCCTTACTCCCCGTCCCTGCGTTCCTACGCGTGCTCATCCCCTCATATCATTACCCCCCTTTTTCCTTTTACTAGTTCCCCAGTCGCTTCCCCCCATCTCGCCTTCGGACCTCGCCTCCGACCTCCGACGCCCAAGATTGCCATCACACAGTTGGCGTTTAGTGCCAGACGTGACCGCGCCTCGCCACACCAAGCCTCGAACGTCTGCTGCACGGGGGAGGGGTGCAGGATCGCACGAGTGGAGACCCGAGGCTCAGCCATAATCAGTGTGTGGAATAGTCGCAGCATGTACGATTTAAATATTTGCGACGTGCCAGGGCAACCCCTAAATACTCCTAGATTACGTTAGCTACTAACGCACCTGAATCGTCACTGTCGTCGTCGTCGTTGTCGTCGTCGTCGTTGTCCTCGTCCTCGTCCTAGTCATCGTGGTCGACGTCGTCGTCATCCTCGTCGTGGTCGGGGCAAACTGGCAGATGCGCATGTGTGTAAAATGTACGTCGGACTCCGCAGATGCGGATGAGAGTGAGGGCTCGGCGGGGACGTCGGCAGTCTGCGAGACTCTGGAGACAACCGCCGCAGGCGCCCAAGTCTCACACATTATGCAACGAGCCCGTCGCAGGTGCCGATTTTTTCGTTAAACCAATGTGGGTAAGTAGCGAGTGTGCCGCGGATGGGTCGCAAATGGGTCGCAGCTGGGTTGCTGTTGGGTCGCAGATGGGTCGCGGGTGGGTCGCAGGTGGGTCGCGGGGTAGGTCGCGGGTGGGTCACGGGTGGGTCGCGGGTGGGTCGCAAGTGGGTCGCGGGTGGGTCGCGGGGTGGGTCGCGGGTGGGTCGCGGGGTGGGTCGTGGGTGGGTCGCGGGTGGGTCGCGGGTGGGTCGCGGGGTGGGTCGCGGATGGGTCGCGGGGTGGGTCGCAAGGTGTGTCGCGGGGTGGGTCGCGGGTTGGGTCGCGGTGTGGGTCGCGGGGTGGGTCGCGGGGTGGGTCGCAGGTGGGGCGACGGCAACAAACAACACCACCGCCAACAACAACAACAACAACAACATCAACAACAACAACAACAACAACAACAACAACAACAACAACAACAACAACCACCACATCAACAACAACAAGAACAACAACAACAACACCACCACCAACAACAACAACAAAGAAACAACAACAACCACAACGACAACAGCCGCAACAACAGCAACAACGCATCAACACAACAAGTATGATCCTCACCACGGATCGCCAGCTTGACAAGCTGATGATGGCAGGAGAGCCCCCCCCCACCCCGAATTGTCGAGCTCGCCCCCTATATCATACTGGTCTGAGCAAAAAGGGCAAACCCCAAAACAAATGACAACACCCTGGCCCTTGTTTCCGTAGCCATTTAGCTCATATGGTAGCGTTTCGCAAGCGGAGGCGCAGCAGGTTTACAGCGAGTGTTGTTCGCTCGCGAGCTTGGGAGCTTCGCGAGTGGGAGCGCGGCCAGACAGAGGGCAGCCAGCACGGAGCTCTTGTGTTGGAGGAGCATCTGCTTTCACAATACGCAAGTGGGGCGCTGGATGCAAAAGCTTTCTGTTTGACGTGCCATTTTGCAACGCAAGCAGGTGTGACAGGAGGGAACATTTCGCAATACGCCCACCCGCCAACCGCTCAGACAGGAAAGTTTGCTCAGCACCTTCGGTCGGTTCTCCCTGAATCTGAAGCAGCACCTGAGTACCACCATCTGTCAGTGCCAGTTTATCGGCGCGGTCGGAGGGAAATTAAACAAATTGTGGTTTCGCCACCGCACGAGGTGTTGAATGCCGAAGTGGTGAAGATCGACGAGACACCAGCGGGGATACCGTTTCCACCGCCAGAAGAATGGTCGGGAGTATATCGGAACCACCCGTTCCGTGTCATCGATGGCGATGGTCGGCGAACGTTTCCGATCGCATTGTACCTCGATGGCGTGAAGTACACTCGTGCGATCGGCCCTGGGAGAAGTGATACGGTGCTTGGGATAACAGTGTTCAACCTACGGACGCTTAAGAGACACCTTGTGGCCGTTGTCTCCAAGCAGCAGGTGTGCCATTGCGGGTGCAGGGGCTGGTGTACATATCGGCCCATTTTCGCATACATTCACTGGTCATTGGCTGCCGCAGTTGTCGGTCTACGCCCGATGCTCCGCTGGGATAAGGCGCCATGGCCGAACGAGTGTAAGAGCAAAGAGTTGTTTGACGCTTGCCCACGCATGACAGCTAGATTTTTGCTATGCCAGATCAAAGGCGATTGGGCTGAGTTCACGCAGACCCTGGGGATGCCAACGTGGTCGTCTCACCATCACCCTTGCATCTGGTGTGCAGCAACCAAAGACAGCCTCTACGAATACGACGGTGTATGTTTGTATGATAATGCGTGGGGCGAGCCTCAGATCAGTTATGATGGCGCGTGTGAGCGCTGCGAGATAACGATCAACGTGACAGATGATCGCGTGCGGGGTCTTCTGCTGGACATTGGTGGTTTGCAGTTCGACAGGAATCGTTCGGTGCAAGGTCGGTATTTGGCGTGCGATGTGCCAGCGCTGGGACTGAAACGATTTGACAGGTTGGAACCGTCTGACGACGTTCCAGACACGGGTGCGTTCGAGGAGATTCCAACCCCATTTGTATGTATTTTCTGGAGAAAAAACAAAGACAACAGGGGGCGTCTTGGGGATAGAACGCATCATCGAAATCCATTGTTTTCGCGTGACATTGGAACTAGTCCAGAAGTAACGTTGCACATCGACACCTTGCACACTGTATACTTAGGGGTGTGCTCACGATTTGTTCATGCAACGTTGTGGGGCGCTATCAACGCCAACATCTGGGGCCTGGGTTGCGGTAGCGATGGGTTAAAAGAAGAAGCGTTGAAGTTAATGTTCAATAATTACAAAACATGGTGCAGCCAACATGGCGAGATCCCATTGAACGCTCAATTGAGCACCCTTACTGTTGGAATGATTGGGGGGCCCGATTCAATCTTATTGAAGACGAAGGCTGCTGAAACTGGCGTGCTGCTGAAATGGGCGGTTCGGTTTTGCGAAACAGAAAAGCACAAATTCGACACGGGCCCGATTTTGTGGGCAGCAGGTAGAGCGCTTTTGGAATATATGAACATTTTACGGGCATCACCCCAAACCGTCTCACACAATGTATGCCAGCGTTTGCTTGACCTGTGCGTGCGTCATCTCACACTCATGCAGGACGCTGGTGTTGGCGACATACCAAAATGTCATTTGTTTGTGCACATGACACTCCGCATACCATTGTGCGGCAATCCAAAATATTATTCTACATTCCATGACGAATCGTTGAATCTGATTCTGGCAGGCGCGGCAGCCTCGTCTCACCGATCGACCTGGGAAAGGTCGATATTCGATAGAATTCGATTGCTTCCGCTTGTTTGCAAGAGGCACCCGTTTGCAGCAGTGTGAATGTGGATTGCGCTTCGCGCATGAGTGGACGTGTTAGCGAACACGCGTGCCGAGACAGCGGGCTTGTATTCCAAATGTATGTAGTAATGAGACATGGGTACCATGACACGCCGTACTGTCGTAACTCCTATTGTGCGTGGTGGCTGGTGCACTAGGTGTGCAAACATGCATGCGGGCTTGTGTACACAAAACACATGTGATAATATACGATATGTGTGTACACGACATCCGACCAAAACTGCATTGCATTGCATATGCATGTGTCTGGGCATGTGCCTGTATCCCGCCCTGAAACCATGGCACCCGACTATGCGACCACATCTACACACACGTCCCAACACCATGAATCCGTAGGCCGTCTCTCATCAACCTCCCCCTGCGTCTCCTCATCCTCCCCGTCATCAACCTCATCCTTCCCACCCTCTTCCACTGGAGCGGCGCTAGGCCGCATTAGTTTCACACGTGCCCTTTGTTGAAGCGGCGTTTGGCCGCACATGCACCAGTTGAGCAAACTGGCTCGACGCTGGTTGGTGCGACACGGACTGTTGCGACTTGCGGCAAGTTGACCCAACGCTCTCTTCGCCGCGCGCCACTCCCCAACCCTTCTATGTCCCCCACGCCGACCGCGTCATTCCGCACCCTGCTCCCCCATGGGTCCCGTCTCTGTGGCCGTGCGGGGTCGAGGGGTTACGGCAACGCGGGCCAATCGCGGCCGCCGTTCGAGCCCCGTCCAGAGACGACGCCCAGGTTATTCTGCCACGTGGCCCATGGCCCTGTCAGGTGCTGCATGTGGCAGGGCCATGGGCCACGTGGTGACGAGTTCCAATGTCGGCCGATGTACGAGCTGGGCCCAAGTAGGAGAGGCACCGATGAGAGACGGAGGGGGCAAGCTGATGCATATGAATATGAAAATGGGGAACTAGAACTCGAGAGATATATATATATATATATATATAGAGCGAGATACGCATACAGGCATGCACAACCACACAGAGAGAGAGCGATATATACCAACAACACCAGCAACAACAACAACAACAACAACAACAACACCAACAACACAACCAAACAAACAACATCCACACATAAATCTAGCTACTCGAGCATCCGTGGCCTGGCCCGTTTGCGATGCCCCTCGGGTCAGAACCAAGAATACGAGTACCACATTGACCATTCCATTGAGGCAAGGGTTTCATATGTAATGGTGGACGGGATTACGTTATTCCACAGGGAGGTGTACGAAAATATGCAGCGATCGCCACTGACCGAGGATATGGGGGGTGAATGGGAGGATGAAGGGAGGATGTGGGAATGGGGTGAAGATGACGGGGGAGGGGGGAGGGAATGCATTGGAAGTGGCGTTGTAGACCAAGGTGGAGGTGGGGACGGGGAGGGAGGGAGGGTTAGGAGGGGGGGGCACGCACACTCATGAAAACACATCTCCCAAGACGGCCTGGTTGCAACACTGGCCGTTCACCTAGGGCCAGGCGGCGATAGATGTACGCATCGGTCTTGCGCGCACGAGGCGGTAGGGCGATGGGCGAGGGTTCCGAGGGGGGGGGGGCGTGATTCTCGGGCACGCTCGAAACTCAGGCCCTGCATTCTGAGAGTGCAGGCGCGAGCGTGTCCGACCCATCCGCCCCCTCGGGAGGCCGACCCCATGGCTCTGCCAAACGAAGACCAGGCACGGTGGAGGCGCCTGCAGCTGGAGAAAAAGCCACCGAGCGATCGAACGACATGAAGATACACGTATCTCAAAAGGGTCGAGAGTACAGAGGGGGAAACGGATGGCAATGGAAGGAAATTAACAAATAGAAAGAGAGTGAGAGAGAGTGTGTGCGATAACGAGAGATACACAACGCGAGAAAGACGGATAATATGGAGGTACACTAATCGCGATGGTATGCCATGCTATGCCCTGCTGTGCTAGACTCCACCCGCGCCCACTGCTACGCAATTTCTGATCCGCCCCCCAAAAAACAATCCGCAACGCTATGCCGCGAAATGTTAAGATGCAGCGCTGTACGCCGTTATGGTATGAGGTTCCGCGCTCATACACCACGGGACTCATTCCACGCACGACGTTGACCATCATATAAAGATATATGTATATATTTATGTGTATATATGCAAGCATATATATATGTATGTATATATATATCATGCGAAGGCAAGCAAGTTGTGCGACGTATCCGCGTGATACTGACCCAAAATAAAAACGTGCTTCACTATCTTGCAACATTTGCCACCCGCCAGATGCGCTGCACAATGTCGCAACATTCACGGCTAAGCACGCTGCGCAACATCGCGGCGTCGCGCGCGCCGCCTCACCATACTGCCACGCATCGGCTGTGGCACAACGCCAGAACAGCATAACACAACAATGACATTACAAACCAACCAACGGGAGATCACGGCGCGCTCGAGGGAACAACGCGGGAAATGTGCGGGAAATCCACGGGATGTTACAGGAAGTTTGCGGGAAGTTTGCGGGATGTTTGCGGGAAGGTTCGGGAACTTCGCGGGAAGTGTTCGGGACGTTTGCGGGAAGTTTCGGGAACTTTGCGGGCGCTCGCAGGCGCGCCGCACATGCTAGCGCGCCGCCGTTCCGCCCGATCAGAGCCCGCCGCCGCGCGGGGGAATGTCGCCCTACAGTGCGAACCGCCTCCCTCGGCATATTCCTCGTCGCTCCTCCCCCTCCCTCCGATTTCTCGCGTCGCGCCGATCGGCCCTGGCCCGTTAAACAGCAGGAGCTGCCGCGCGAGAGTTACCAGTGAACGGCCAAATCTGCGGCGCCTCCGCCGACCCTCTCTCGTCGCCCACCGCCCCACGCATGCGCGTCGCGCGTCGGGCGCGCATTGCGCGGCCACGCGTCGAAACAAGAGACTGCGCGCAGGCGGTGTCGTTCCGCGCGCAATGGCGCGATCGCGCTGCCGAAGTGGCCGCGGGCGTCGCGCGCCCACGCCATCTTTTCCTAGATGTGCGCACTTTTGATAGTCCACCCTGCGCAGTCACGCAAAACGCCGACAACCCGCACGCGTAAAAAGTTACCTTTTTACCTTTTTGCCTTTTTGTAGTTCTCTTTTTATGGCGCAGTTCCCTTTTTTCCTAAAAAGTTCGTTTTTCACCCTAGTTCCCCAAAAAGTATGCTAAGTGACCTGTGGGAAGGGCAGGCGATTCGAGGACGAAGCGCGCCATCCGCTGCTCTGCGGCCGGGCCTGCGAGGTCTCTCGCGCCCATCTGTGCCACGAGCGCCGCCGCGGTCGAAGAACTTCCTGTCGACCTTAAGACGCCTCTTGAGATCCTCGTTCTCATTCCATGTCTCGCGACGGTCCTGGTTGATGGCCGCGAGGGCGGCCGGGGCATCGTCTTCGCCAACGTCCGCCGCCTCCAGCACGGCCCACACCTCCATCTCGCCGTCCGAGTTCATGGACGAGACGTCGGAATAGTCCAGCAAAGACTCGTCGTCGCCCATCTCCACCTGCCAGGGCGCGGGGGGCGTCGGGCAAGGCGGAATCGCCCGTGGGGGCGCATCTGATTCCACCGTCACGTAGGTCCTCTTCTTGGCCGACAGGTGCTCACGGTGGCTGATGTCCATTTCCCTGATTGCCGCCAGCGCCGCCTTGTAGGTACGCTCTCCCCGCATGGAGATCTTGGCCAGCTGAGCTGATGTCTCATCCAGTCCGACACCCTCTTCCAGAAACATGAGCTTCCAGTCGTCTGGTAGCGCGAGGCCCTGGACGGCCACGCGGTCGAATGCGGTGTCGACCCTAGCGCAGTACTCTGTCAGATTATCGTTGCGCCGCCTGCTGTAGTCCAGGAGACATTCTCGAGCAACTTTTCGTCGTTCATCTCCATGGCGCTCTCCTGACATCAAATCGAGGCGTTCGAGAACGACGTCTACTCCTCGCTCGCTGCACAGCGTCTCGTCGTCTATGTCCTCGAGCTTGCGCTGCAGGTCGACGTCCAAGGACTTGAACAGCCGATCCCCTTGCTTCCAGCGAGCGATGTCGGTCGCACGGCGCCATCTCTGGATCTTGCGCCTCCAGTCGGTAGTTGGTCCAGTTCTCCCATTTCTCTGGTTCGGCGTAGTCGTTGCCGCGGGGGTGGTCGTCCCAGGAGTTGCGCTTGTCAGTATTGGGCTCCCAATGGTTCCATTCTGACGACCATCCCCGGACATCTCCACGATCTCGCTCTCGCGAAACCGATCCCCAGTTCGAAGCTCTTCAGTTGTCGCTGGCCCAGCTGGCGCCGGCGCGAGACCACGGGTCGACGCCTTGTCTGGACCACTCGTCGACGCCGCGTCTGTCATCGCTGCTCTGCGGGTCCTGCCCGATCTTCGTCTCATGCCAGCGATCGCTAGACCCGGCCTCGATCCCTGAGCCTTGGTGCGTCTGCGTGCCAGTGGCACTCGACGTTGCACCGGCCGCCGAAGGGGCGCCGCCTGCTGGCCCCTCGCTCCAGCCGGCCCACCACCACCTTCGCCACGTGCGATATGAGTCCCCCTGATCCGCAGAGTCGTCGCCCTCCTGGAGGTCACTCCGCTTCTCGCCATGACTCTTCATCGCCATCATCATCTCCTGAGCCAACTGCTGCGCCGTCTCGGCTGAAATAGCCAGACCCTTTTTCATGATAATGTCCACTGCCGCATCCTGAGCTGTGCTCTGCTCCCCTGACGCTGGAGGTGACCCTGAGTTATCATCTGCCCCCGCCGCTGCCGCCATCGGTCCACGGAATCTGGAGCGTCACGCTCCGCTACCACTGTCGCACCACGGGGGACAGCGAAGAGGATGAAGATGCTCTTCTCTTTCTCCAGCACAGCGTGTCGCACGCACACAAACTCTCAGTGCAGTCCCAATGAACTAAATGGAAACTGGGGAGAGGGAAGTAGAGATGGGAAAGAAGGTTCGCAAGAGTGAGTAGAGTATGGGTCTTAAGCCAAAATGGGTACGACCCGTCCTCCTGGGCAGACAACCCTCCCCTCTGTATCTTAAGCTCATGGAGTCTCGGAAAAGGATAGGGAGCATTGCGAAACAATGGGCCTCGAGACTCAAATCTCACACAAGGAGCCCCCAAGAGGACCCTAACAGGCCTCCACGAGGCCCCAAGAGGCCCCCAAGAGGCCCAAAAGAGGCTGCCAAACAACCTCCCAGAGGCTTCAAAAACTGCCCCCAGGAGGCCCCCGAGAGGCCTCGACGACATCCCGACGAACATCCGAGAGGCCTCAGACCCACAACCCAGGCACGGTGGCGGAATGGGCTCAAGGCCGTTAGATCCGCCGCCCCCTGTTGAACAGCGGTGCTTGGCGTGCAAGACCCTACTGGTTCTTGTAAAAAATCAGCCGATCCGGCGTGTGAGTTCCTGAGAGCGCGGGCTTGAGCTCGCTCAAGCTTCGCTCTGGCGAGGGGGGGGGGGCTGACGCGAGCTGACGCGGGCTGACGCGAGCTGACGCGGGCTGACGCGGGCTGACGTTTTTCCGGCCCCCGGGCCCGGGATCCGGGACCCGGGCGCGCTCCTGGGAGGGGGGGGGGCTGACGCGAGCTGACGGAGGCTGACGCGAGCTGACGCGGGCTGACGCGGGCTCACGTTTTTCGGGCCCGGGATCCGGGACGCTCCTGGGAGGGGAGGGGGCTGACGCGAGCTGACGGGCTGACGCGTTTTCCGGCCCCCGGGCCCGGGATCCGGGGCCGGCGCGCTCCTGGGAAGGGGGGGGGGGGCTGACGCGACGCGCAAGCTGACGCGGGCTGACGCGGGCTGACGTTTTTCCGGCCCCCGCGCCCGGGATCCGAGACCCGGGCGCGCTCCTGGGAGGGAAGGGGGAGGGGGGGGGCTGACGCGAGCTGACGCGGGCTGACGCGAGCTGACGCGGGCTGACGCGGGCTCACGTTTTTCCGGCCCCCGGGCCCGGGTCCGGGGACCCGGGCGCACCCGGGAGCGGCGCGAGACCCGGGAACC
>CAUYUJ010016968.1:247820-254141 GCA_963575745.1 Prorocentrum cordatum
AGGGCAATAGGACCAAGCAGGAGGAAAACCAAGAAATAGATGAACAACCATGGCTTCGCAAATATCAGAGGTGTGTAGACCGGTGCCACGCTGTCGAAGGTCATGAACTGCATGAGAGTCAACATGGAACCACCCAAAGTATCAAACCGATGTGCAGCAATGCTATCCGACACAGTGCCTCCTGGCACGTTGGGCCGTGGAGGATGCTAACGGCTGTCTGGTAAGGCTTTAAATTCCGAGCAAGGAACCCCCTTCCCTTCTACCCGCGGACTGGTGCGTGCATCACACCTACTCACCGAGGCCAGCCACTTCTCTCGTGCCCGTTCGATGATGGTGCACTTCCAGCATGGGAACTAATGCATAAAACCCCCATTCCAGGATGGTGCATTTCCCGCATGGCAGCGAATGTCTAGGCCATTGTTCCATTCGCGCCCGCTGGAGGATTGCATACTCCCCGCATGGCAGCGAATATCTCACCCTTCTTTCCCACGCGTGTCCGCTCGAAGATTTCACACTTCCCTGATGGCTGCAAACTCCTATGCACCTCATTCCACGCGCACTTGCTCGAGGATCGCGCGCTTCTCGCATACCCAGCCGCTGCTCCCGAGCGCTCCAAGGCCTTCCAAGCCGCGGTCCCTCGTTAAAGGACATGGATACGCGACCCGAGCTTCCATGACGGCCTGCGCAGGCAACCAAGGGCACCATGACGGGCCAAGACGCATCGAACGCGGCCCAAGATGGCCCCAAGGCGGCCGACCATTGATTCAAGACGGCCCGAGAAGTCAGACGCCACATGGTAAACTGAGATGCGCAGATCGTCTTAGATGCACCCCAGATCCCAGCCATGACGTAGCATGGGTAAGGAATGGCGGGGACTGGACATGGGACAGTAGATATAGAAAAGGGTTTATGATCAAAGAACGATGTACATTTTCTCACACGCTCGTCTACAGTGGCACCGTCCAAGTAGATACAGCCACGCGCAGCTTGAACCAAGCGGCGGCGGTTAGACGCTCGCTTTGCTCGCCTTCCAACCCCGTTCAAAGTCGACGAGAGGGAAACAAAGGGCGAGTCTGCTCGCAACAAGCAGCTACATTACAACCATGCTAGCGGGGGCCGCACAACGGGCGACCCCCCACACACAAAACCCAAACAGGTCGTTAGACATTCGTCACTGCTTGGGAGCCCACCCTACGTGAAAATATTGAATGGCGAGTAACCTCGCAAAAATCAGGCGCCTGGGGATGCAGACGCCCGAACATGTCCTAGAAAAGTTAAGGGCCAGTGACCAGGCGTAGGAAAGCTTGCGGCCATGCTGCCCGATATACCTCAACCGCCGGACCTCGCAGGACCAGGCTCAAGCGTTGAAGCCTGATTACCCGGGCACGGTGTACACTGGTTTTGTTCGTGCTTGAAGGACTGGATGACTCACATCACTTGTAGGAGTAACTCGCGATCAATAGTACCTTTGGTATGTCAATCGGCTGTCATATCACGTGTGTCACACCACTGTCCACTACGTACGATACCCCTGTCAATCTTTTGTCCAATCCAACTAGTATGATCAAATGATGTACCTGATGCCTGTGTCTTTGGGTCGTTGCTAAACAAGGACTTGAAGACGGATTCTACGTCAATGGTTGGTGTTGCCTTGATGTGCAGACGCCCCATGTCCAGCATGCTATTGAACTGCGTAGGTGTAAGCGACCTGGACTTTGTGAAATGTCATGACAGTCGGGTAGCAGTCTTCCAAGCTGCGTGCTGCTGCTAGCGCTTCCGCTGAACAGATGGCGAGTACCTGCAGTCAGTGGGACTTGCAGCGCGCATCCAACAGGTGGGCGACAGGCTCTCTCTCATGCGTGGGCCCACGCCTAAAGATGTCAGCACCTCGGCCACCATGCCCCTCCACCTCGTCGTCGGCGTCGTCGCGAAGGCGTCGGCCGCTAGAGTCGCTACGCAGGCCCAACTTTCCAGTTTGAGTCATAGCTTGGTTTGCAATTGTCATTAGACTTGCCTGCAGCTTCCACGCGATGGCGCTGAATCGTAAAACCAGTAGGTTGGTCGGTTCTTGGACGCGCTGTAAAAATGCCACGCATGTCATCAGCTACGGGCGAATGCGGCATAAGCCAAAGTACCCCGAAGGCTGATGAACACGTCGGTCATGGTCTTCGTCGCTCATCTTCGGCAGCAGCACCCTGAAGTTCAAAATGACGCATCGGACAACGCTCTGTTATGTTCGCCCTGGCCGAGGGCGGAACTGCCATCCTAAAGTTTAGCGCATCTCACGGCGCGAACGGTGGACGCAAGTGTTTGTGAAGTTCGCATGCGCCGAAGGTTTTCTGCGCGCTCGACGCGCTTCTCGATCGCGCCCTCGTTGCCGTCGACTATGCCATCGACGCTCGTCGCACGAGGTAGGTCGCAGTCAAAATCCCCGAATTGACACGCGAAGCTGCAACGAGAACGCCCGCGGGGCGTCTTTGGTCTAAGTGCCTGGTTTGAGGCGCCGTGAGCAATGCTTCGATCCGTCGAATGACGCGAAGCCAGGGAATGACCTCAGGGCGGTAGCTGAACCTGGCGGCACGATAAAGCAAACAATTTGTTCTTTCTTGCCGTTTGCATCGGCCAACTCGCGGTGCGCGAGCTCTCTCGGACCGCATTTGCCGGGGCCCATGGATGCAATGGCCCATCGCGTCCTGCGCGCGGCCCCGACGGCGCGCAGCCTCTGGCTCGAACGCCTGGCCGCGCCCGGAAAGATCTCAACGTCGAAAACCTCGAAGTCCATGAAAACCTTCGACACATGGCGAGGACGGATGATGCGCTCCATCCCTGCATTTTGCCGCATTTACATGCGCGCGCATATCTCGAAGCCATAATGTTCGGCGCGATCTTGACAGCCTGCATTCTGAATCATCCGTTGACGAGCCCCACATGGACATCTGTGCCTGCCGCCTTGACTCGCTTGCCCAAGTTAGCTTGGATCTCCGCGTCCGCGGAGACTTCGCCCGCTTTAACCACTAGAGCCCGCTGCGAGGCCGCTGTCACATACACTCGCATCGTAGCGACGCAGGCGGTGACGCAGTCGAGATATAGTAGTCGTTGCCGCTGATCTGTCTGCGAGACCTTGGACACGCCTGCCGCGGAGCAGATCGACGCGCAGACCGCGCCCGTCGCATTCTAGTTCGCAGGCGCCGCCAGGCCTTGCTACGCATATGATGATATGGCACGATTTCCTCGGCGTCGCGCTGCAAGTTGCCCCGCGGCGGCAGGTGGCCCTGCTCTTCGCCGCCGACGGCCGCCGACGCACAGTTCTGCGCGATCATCGCAGACAATGCCGAGCGCAGATCCTCGAGTGGAGCGGTCTCCAAGACTTCCTGTTCTTCTTGTAGTCCGGCGCGCCGCGTCTGGAATCCACCTCGAGGTCGCCTTCGGAACCCTCGTAGATGGCGAATGGGTGGCCATCGGTTTGGAGGACATAAGGCACTGCATCACCCTCGCGCGCCACGCCCCAGCAATGTCATGTAGATTCAGGGCTGCGCCGTTGCATTCAGCAGTAGTTGACTGCAGGGAGTCGATGACTGCCGTTGGTCAATCTCACGATCACTACGTCTTCGGCGCGGAAACAATCGCATGAGATACTGCAGGGCCAAATTGACCTCAGGCGATAACTCGCTCGCGGTCGTCTGTCGCTGGCACCCCGGTTCTCTTGGCAAGTAGCCAAAGGTTCCCCCGCGGGCAAGGCTGCGATAGATGCCCGTGCTGCGCGCGTGGCCGTATCATCGGACCGATCTCGCGGGTGATGAGCGCCTTCCGTTTTGCGCGGGTCCTCCGACCTGAAGCGCAACTTGGCCCCGTCTGGGATCGTTCCTCACGACTCCGAGCGCGCCGTTTCATCCTCCCCCGCCGTCCTCCGCTGCGGCCGCTCGGCGGTGATCTGCACGATCTCCCGGCGCATGCGCACGTGGGCCAGGCGTGTAGTTTTCGGGCGCAACGCGCGCTTGGTCTTTGCACTGCAATGGCCTGCGCGATAGTTCTCAACGCTGATCTCCCTGATCCGTCGTTGTTCGTGACTGGGGCCAAACGCTTCTTGATCGCGCGCGGCCAATAATTGGGGGGCCTAGGAGACGTGCAAGCCGTCGCCCGCGAAGAGCCCAGCACCAGGACGCACCGCTGTAGAAAGTGGGCGCGCCGCTCGCGCGCGCGAGTTCGCGCGGCAACCGCTGGGTCGCAGGCGGCGCGCGATGCTCCTTAAGTTCTTGCTCCATGACGCCAAACGCATGGCGGATAATGCCGCTCCTCAGCGCGATGGAAGCAACGCGCTGGCCACGCGCTCGGATGCGGAACCCACGCCCTGAGAGATCAAGACAGCCCTGGCTGCGTCATGGTTCAAAGCTCCTTCACCATCTGAGCGCAGGGCCTTGACGGGCCCGGGCTACGCCAAACATCAATAATAAACGCCCCGAATACTGCGCGCCGTTCGGTCGGGCACCTGCCCAGCTCCCCATCAGACGCAGGGGTCAACAACGCGAGATGCAACGTGCTGCGCGCACAACATCAAATCGCATTCGGCTTCATCATTGAAAATGCCTGGGAACTTAACTGCTGAGATCACCGCGTCGCAAGGCCCACCCGAGGTTCTGCGCTCACGACAGGAGTCACAGCCGGCCTTCATCAAATTAACGCGCGCGCTGTCAAGGCCAAACCTGGACAGTGCGAGCCGCGCCTTAGGTTACGTGGAGTGGTACAGTCGAAAATGGATTTACGCAGCTCGTCCATGAATAGTGCTAGTTCGTAGCTACGCTGGCTTTCGGGCCGAACCTGCAGGTCGAACCGCGACCAGCCCGATAGTGTCGGACTTCGCCGTGCACCGCGTGTCGCGTCGTGGCTGATGGCGCCCGCCGTCGGATCTGCTTTCCCCGGCGTGATCCGCAGCGTTTGCGGTGCGCGTGGCCGCGCTGGCGTCGCCGATGCCGCTGGCGCGGCTGGCGCAGGCGAGTCGGCTTTAGCTGCAGCTGGCGCTGTCGGCGGCTGTCCGCGGTAGTCGGGCAATCCACGTGTGCCAAATTTGGATTTGCCCGGGGTCCGCAGATGTCTAGCTTCATTGTTTCGGTAATACTTCCTGGAGTTAGGACATTCCCAATAGTGACGTTTTTGTCGTGCCGTCTGCAGTTCCTGGGATTGCGGACGCGTCGAGGCGAGTTCATCTGAACGTTGCCCGCGCAAGCAGGACATCCACAGCCTCCACCTGGTGGTCGCGCGAAAGCGCAGTTGGATTGACGCGGCGCGCTTGAATCACCCGCGCCGAGTGCCGCGCCGTTGACCGCGAGGGCGGCGGCGGCGCGGTCGGCGAAAAGGTCGCGGCCGAAGGCGTAGAGCCCCCTGGCAATCTCAACCGCGCCCAAGATCAGCAATTGCATATCGGGCGCGCGCTGGGCTACCGCGACGAGCCTGGTTGGGCGCCTGAGCGCGTGCATGATGGCCCCGGTACATATTGCTCCCATGCGGTTGCAACTACGCTCGGTGCTTGGCCATCATGTCGGCGAGCGCCGCGGGAGTCTCGTTGACTGGTGGTGCCTTGCCCAACGATTTGTCAAGGAATGACCTTGCGTTTGGCCAAATCCGACCGCGGCTCGATCGCCCACCACGCGCCCAACGGTCGGTCTCCGTAGCGCGGCCACCTTGCCACGGGGTGTGATATGCGGCAGGTCCACTTGGTGGTGGGCATACCTTTTCGCGGAGTTGACCGTGGCACTGAAGTGCAATTGTAGCCGAGTGCCTGGGTTGCAAGATGGTCATGGCGCACCAGCGCGCGTTGAGATAATGAACAACTTCCAGCTGGGCCCGCGGGTTTCCGAGGCCCGCGGCGGCGCGCTTACTGAGGTCGCCCCCAGATGGCAATTGCCTCTTGAAGGCTAATTGCGAATTGTGAGACCCCACCAAGTCCCCCCCACCCCCCGCCCCACAAAGTTCCAACACATCGACAACGCTGGCATGCCCTTAGCATAGCGCGGGCATGATCCACCACAGCGCCTCTGGGCCCGGCGTGGGCGTGCCCTCGGCTCGGGCCCTTTGTCTAACCTCTGAACGTCCGTCCTCAGTCGCAGAATCTCCTAAGGGCCTGGAATCGAAAATACGCATTCCTCCAGGCCCCCCCGGGGCCCGCGGCGGATTCCCACGCGACCCCGGGCCCGACGAAACCCCGAGACAGGCCAGGGGGGCTCGGGGAGGCCCTCGGGATGGCCGAGAGGGCCCCGCCCCGCGTCGCCCCGACGGCCAAGAAGGCTTCCGAAACGCCCTGAGAGCCCTCCAAGAAGCCTCCCAAGA
>CAUYUJ010016969.1:0-138523 GCA_963575745.1 Prorocentrum cordatum
GGGGGGGGGGGGGGGGGGTGGGAGACAGGCGATCGGGGCCCAGGGCCCAGGAGGGGAGGGATGTGGGGGCCCTGGGGCCCCGGGATGATGGGGGGCGGGGGCGAGGAGGGGGGCGAGGGGAGATGGGGGGGGCCGGCCTTCTCCCCCGCCGCGCCCAGGTCTCGGGGCGCGGCCTCGCAATCGACGATGCCGTCGCGCAGATCTTCGGCGCGCCCGCCGTGCCCGTGGCGGACTCCGCGGGCGGCCCTGGCGGCGCTCAAGGGGCCGCCGCCGCTGGCGCCGACGGCGGCGGCGGTGGCGGTGGCGACGCCGGCGTTGACGACGACGCTGGCCTCGTCGACGCCCTCGCTGCGGCTCTCCGTGATCGGGCGTCCGGCGTCGACGAGGAGGTGGCCATCAAGTTTGATGAGCTAGAGAGGCGTGAGGCACAAGCAGCGGGGCAAGATCTTGTGGAGCAACGCGAAGCATCGATCGTTGCCGCCGCCATCGCGAGGAGGCACGGCGGCACTGGCAGCAGCGGCGCTGAGAAGGATGGCGGCGAGGCCGTGGATGTCATTGGCGAGGTAGCGCCAGAGGAGAGAGAGCTGATTCTAGCAGAGGCGATCTTCGGTGGCGTGGCAGAGACGGCGGCGGCGGCGCCTCCCCCTGCTGGTGCAGCTGGTGAAGAAGGTCTCGGCCCTGGTGCAAGCGGCTTGCCTGCCGGCATCGCGGAGGGGCTGGAGATGCGGGTCGCCGCCAGTCCCCGCGCTGCATTGGCTTTGCAGGACGTCCAGCGGATAAGGGCCGATCGAAACGGGGGGCGGGCGGATGGGCTGGGTACTTCGGTCGGCCGCCGATGCGCATCGCCGATGCATCGCGTTGCGTCGCATCGTCACCGTCCAATGCTTTTGGGCGCGCTGAGGCCCCGATGGGGCCGAAGAACGCTGGGCGCCGACTGTCTGACTGTCTGGGGCGACCTGGCGACCAATCGACGGAGGAGGAGGGGGGGCGATAACGAGGGCGGGGCCAGGAGAGGAAGCGGAGGAGGAGGAGGGGCGCGTCATAGGAAGGTCGCCAGGCAAACAAACCCCCATCCCACCGGGCAGCTCCTGTCCGCCTGTCCGCGCGGCGCCCCCCCCTGTCGCGTCGCAGCGCTCGCTCGATCCGACTCGAGATAGCGCGGGGTGGCGCCGCCCACCGCCCAGGAAAGATAGGGGGAGAGGAGCGATGAGAGTGATGAGAGACGGGGGGCGAGCGAGAGCAGCAGATAGAGAGGAGAGAGAGTGATAGAGAGAGAGAGAGAGAGAGAGAGAGAGAGAGAGAGAGAGAGAGAGAGAGAGAGAGAGAGAGAGAGAGAGGAGAGAGAGAGAGAGACAGATAGAGAGAGATGAGAAGTAGGAGAGAGAGAGAGAGAGAGGAGGAGAGAGAGAGAGAGAGAGGGAGAGAGAGAGAGAGAGAGAGAGAGAGAGAGAGAGAGAAGAGAGAGAGAGAGAGAAAGAGAGAGAGAGAGAGAGAGAGAGAGAGAGAGAGAGAGAGAACAAAGAGAGAGAAAGCGAGGAGGCGAGGAGGAGAGATAGGATTCACCGCGAGTGAGAGAGCGAGAGGAGCTAGGCTAAGCTAATGATATGTGCTGAGTCCGAAGGGCCAGGGCGCGTCGACATGTCGACGCGAGGCTCGGGAACTTGGGTGGTCATAATGGCAATAGTTGTTGCTTCAGCTCGGCTTGGGCTCGCTCAGCTGAGATTGTGACTGGGTTAATGCGCGGCTGGAGTAGTCGGCGCAATCGCACTGCGCCCGGACTCCATGCTCTGTTTCGGATATCGGATGCCTCTCCCTGGGACTCCGGGCCCCCCATGGGCCCCATGGGGGTGCTGGTGCGGCCTGGCCCTGGATAATTGGATAACCGCTCCGTTCCAAGGGCGCCATCTCGCAGCTGAACTTGGGGCCCCGCCAGGTGGGGGAGGACAATGACCTGTCGCTGGTGGCCACGCCAGACCCTCTGCGAGGGGGGGGGCCCGAGGTCTGCTTCCTGAGCTGGACAGACGTTGCCACCGAGATGGGCCGCAAGTGCAAAGTCCTCGACAACGGCGAGGCCCATTCCTTGCCCCTTGCCTTGCCGGCCTTGCTCCCTCTCCAACCGGGGGGCGAGAGGGTCCGAGATGGCCCGGGGCGAGTCCTGGATCATGAGGTCCTGGACCCTGGATTACGCTAGGCTCCGAGAGGGACCGCGCGACCTCTTCCAACTCCCCTCGCCCCCTCTCCTGCGCGATCCGCTCTGGCGACTCGACGACGACGGCGACGGACGACGGCTCGCGCGTCGATAACCGCGGCGCGCGTTCGGCAGGCCCCCCGATCTCCCATCACAGGGCGGCCGCGGCCGCGGCGACAAGCTCATCAGGCTCGGGCCCTAGCCGCGTCCCTATGTCAGCAGACCACTCCCACTTCAGGCCCCCGGGGCCTTCAATCTCAGTCGGTGGCGAGGGGGGGATGATGGTGCCGGTGATGGCGACGGCGGCGGCGGCGTCCACGTTTCTCGAGTCGACCGAGTCGATGGTGTCCTTCCCGCGCCCTCCCCCCCCTTCACCAGTCTCTCCTGTCCTGCCCTGCTCTTCGTGTTTCCCCATCCCTCCTTCGCCGTGTAGCCCGCCTCCCCCCCTCTCGGCATCTCTCATCCTCGCCTGGTCATTAGCGGTCCTTGTCCTTGCCACAGGCCTTGCCGCCCTTGCCTGTGTTCATGCTGGTGCGGTTGCCGTCTTTGCCGCCCTTGCCGTGCTTGCCATTGCATTTGCTCTTGCTGTTATTGCCCTTGGAGTGCGGGCCGCTGTCTCGCTCGCTGCGCTTGCCCGCGTCATTGCTCTTGTCCAAGCCGAGCAGATCCTCGTGCATGTAGTGCGGGGGCAGTGCGTGCTCGTCGGAGTCGTTGGCGTCCTCAGTCTTGCCCTTTCCCTTCGCCTCGTGCCGGGCTTGCACTGGCCCTGGAAAGATCAGCTCGGGGCCAGGTGGTGGAGGTTGGGGCGCCGTGTCGTCGCGCATTGGAGCCGGGAGCTTCGGGCGGCGTGTCGCTCAGGAGGTTCCATGTGTCGTCGGGGAACTCCTCGCGCTCACTGGGCTGACTGGCCATGGCGGCCCCGCCGGGCGGGCCCCGCGGGCTCCGCGGGCCCCGCGGGCCTCGCAATGGGGGGGGGGGGGCTTGAGCCCGCGTCGCTGCGGCGCCTCGGCCCCGCCAAGGCAGACAATTCCCGCCGCGGGCTTGCTCGCGTGTTCTCCCCCCCGTGCAGACACCCAATGCGTTCCCCCCCCCCCCCCCCCTCGCCGCTATCGGCGCCCTTGGCCGCGGTCCCGTCTGCCGCGCTGCATATCCCCATGTCCCGCGCCTGGCAGTTCGAAGCCGTCTCTGGCGTCACGCGCCCCCTCCACTCGCCCCCTCGCCCCCTTCCCTTCCCTTCCCTTCCCGCCCGGATACCCGACTATGATTCTGGTTTGGCCCTTGACCGTGCCCCCGTGCCTCCATTGGCCCGCTGCCAGATCGCCTACTCCGTGACGTTGCGCAGCGTCAAGCCCTACAAGCGCGAGAACGGCGCCGTGATCATCCGCCCCAGCGTGGGCGAGCGGATGGCCAAGCCCAGGGACATGCGCGCCAAGGTTCGCCTGGGGATTTGTTTGCTCCGCGACATGTGCAAGTCTGTCCTCCTCGGCCTCAAGGGGGGGTGGCATGCCGTAGGTGGCATCGCTAACTTTGAGCGTTGCATCTGTTGCGCGGGCAAGCCGTCGGGGGCATGCCCAGTTGCCACTACAGGGACGTGTTGTCTCTGCCAGTTGTCATGGGGCGCGGAATGCGGTCATGCCACGCTGTGCCAGCCTGCCAGTGCTGTCGTCGAGCGGACCGTGAGGGATGCCATGGCGTCGAAGGGCTTGGACAGCAAGGCAATCGCGTCAATGTTGGCGCTGATGGGGCTTGCCGCGGTCGGGGAGCAGGCGGCTGCATTGTGCATGCCGTGCAACATCATGGTGGGCGAGATGGATCCATATTCAGATCCGGGTCCGTGATAGGCCCGCTCGTGGCTGCCGCCGCCGCCATTTGGTGAGGGCGCTTGCGGCGGTGGGTGCGGCCGCGTTGCCGAGCGCCGTGTCGCGGCGACGCGGCCGCGTGCGCCGTGGGCCGTGCGGGCCGTGGCGTGTTTCAATCGCAAGTGCAGCGCGACTGCACAGTGGTGGGCCCATTGGGGCTGTTTGGGCGTGCTGAGTGCACGCTGCCGCGCCGGCGTCGCCGCCGGCTTGCCGGGCCGGCTCGACCCCGCTGTGTCGAATGGGGCGGCGCGGCGCGAGCATGCAGCAACGCGCGGGGTCTCGGGCTCGGAGGGGCTTCCTGGAGCCTCGTGCTGGCATCTTGGAGGCATCGTTGGCTAAGAGTAGTTAGACCCCGATCCTCCTCCTCACCTCCCTCGCCCCCCTTCGTCGGTCGCGGCCCTCGGCCCATCGCTCGGCTTCTCGTTTCGCTTTTAGGGGTGGGCGGAAACTGGGCATCGGCTTCGGCTCAGAATGATATTCCACGCCCCCGTCCCCTTCGCTCGGCCCCTTCGCCCTGTGCGGTCAATCGCTCGAGGGTTTAATCGGGTTCATCGCTCCTCAGCCGAGAGAGCAGGCAGGCAGGCAAGCTCTATTCCACCTTCCCCCATCATCCTCTCGTCTCTCCCCATCCTCATCCTCGCGAGTCATTGCTATCCTCGTCATTTCCCTCATGCCCCTATGCCCCTCTGCTCGGCACCGGCACCTCGTCCCTTGGCCGGCCTGAGTCTGCTTGGCTCGGAAGTCGCGCTCGATCCCACCTCGCCGGACCGTTCGCTGGGGCGCGCTCATCATGCGCAGAGGGCGCGCTGCCCGGCGCGAGGCGCGGCGTCGGAAGCAGCAGCGGCGGCGGCAGCGACGAGCAGCAGAGAATGCTGAATCGTGGGGGGAAGATGTTCAAATATCTGTTGCCATGGAACGAGCGCCAGCATGATTTCCTCGCCGGGGCCTTAGGAGACAGATGCAAAGCGGAATGGGATGGGCTTTATGATTACTTCGACCGGCTGTTCTCGTTTGCTGGACCTCCATGTGTCTCATGGTCTGTTCTCAGCGAGTGGAGGCTGCCCCATCGCGCGACAGATGATCTAAAATACTTCGAGTGAATGGACGGCTGGCTTTGCACTCTCAGCAACGCAGTCCGGAGGCGCAACCCAGGGCCCAGGGCCCACGATGTCGGCTCGCGCCTATCGGAGGCTGCGCCGGCCCGCGTGGCCCCTGTATGGCACCGTGGCTGACGGAGAGACTGCGTGAGCCGTCCCTGGGCCCAGTGTCGGCGGCGGGAACGCTGCTCGCATCCTCTCTCTATCCCTTTCATTCTCTCGTCGATCGCGCGCGCTCTCTCTCTCTCTCTCTCTCTCTCTCTGTCTCTCTCTTTTTCTTTCTTTCTTTCTCTCTCTTTCTCTCTCTCTCTCTCTCTCTCTCTCTCCCGCTCTCGCTCTCGCTCTCCCGCTCTCTCGTCGTTCGTCGTTGTCGCATCGCCTTCGCGTCGACCCCGTCGTCGCAGACGCTGCCCCACTCGCACCTCTCAGCGTCCTCTCGCCACCCACCTCAGCAACAGCCAGCGGCCGATACGGACAGCGCAAGACAAGACGCATGTGCAAGAGCTCGCGGCCGCATGTGGGATCGGAAATCATGCTGCGGCGTTATCGTGCCAGACATCCTGCTCATCCTTACCGTCCTACGATTGCATCGTGCAGCCCTCGCACCCCTTGTGATGACCTTCTTCAGCCATGCCGTGCGATGGTCTAGGGGCCAGTTGAGTGGGTGTGAGCGCGCTGAAACATCAGGATTCGGGACCCGCCATCGGGGACAAACCTTCGACGGGACTCTCGGCGGGGCCCTCATGCGGGGCCCGAGCGCTACAACGAGCGTTGCACATGGGTGTGATATTTGCAACGCAATTTTCAAAAATGATTTGCAACGCGCGTTGCAAATCACCCCCAGATTTGCAGCGGCCGTTGCAAATCACCCCCCATTTTTGCAACGGCTGTTGCACATCACCCCCATTTTTGCAACGGCTGTTGCAAATTATCCAATTTGTGCAACGGCTGTTGCAAATCACCCCCATAGTTGCAACGGCTGTTGCAAATGCCCCCCCATATTTGCAACGCGCGTTGCAAATCACCCCCAACTTTGCAACGGCTATTGCAAATCGCGTGTGTGGGGGGGGGTCTCGCGATTTGCCACCATTTGGGCGTTGGGGCCCCTCTTGGACCGCCGAAAATGACGTCCCACCCCTCGGCCCATGAGCCCATGAGGCGCCGCGATCCCGCGCGGATGACCCCCGCGGGCGGCATCCGCTGCCCACGGACTGGCCGCGGGCGGCCGTCATGCGGGTTGTGGTTGGGGTGGCGGCGCGGGTGGCAGGGCGCCGCGCGCTTCTTGGGTTTGAGGTGGGCGCGACTGCAAGACCATCCCATTGGCCCCAATGGGGCTCCCGTGCGGCTGCGGTGCGAGCTGCGTCCAGCCGTGACACCGAAGCTGGCCCGCCCCGCTGATGGTGCGAACCCACGGCCCCAATTGCCGAGGGGGCATCCGGGCATCCTGACCATGCGTAGGGGATCCGTTCGCTGTCGGCCGCATCCGCCGTGCGTCGAGGCTATATTGGCTGGAGCCGCCGTCGGGGGTTGCGCAGCTGCGACCTCGAGGCCCTGGATCCCTCACCCAAGGCCCTTGCGCCCCATGGCGCAGCGGCCCCGCCCGTCCGACCGCGCTCTGGCTGGGCATGTGCGGGCCCAACGCACAGAAGTTCGTCAACGGCTTCCCCTTTATGCCCGTCCTGTACTCGGCTCGTTGCGGCCGCGAAGAAGATCCCGCTCCAGGACCGCTTGCCTTCATCGCCTCGTCTTGCTTGCCTTACCCCCCCCCCCCGCGCCCTAGGACATCATGCAGTGCGCTGGCAAGCGCAAGCTCACCGAGCGCAGCGCCAGGGCCTACGCGGCGAGTGGCACTCCCACCGACTATCTTTGGGCCTGGATACTTACAGACATCAAGCCATTGGATCTGCCGGGCTTGCTCGCCCCGTCCGTCTTAGGGGTGGCGGACGTTCCATGATTTCGACCCTGTCGACATCCGGCCAGATACCCTGACCTCCGTCGGGTGCGTCGGTCGGCGTCAGCTCACCATGTTCCTATTCCAGCAGCCTGCGGCTGCGCCCGCCAGCTCGACGGCGGACCCCGCTCCATCACCGCCGCAGGACGTCATCATGGGCGCGGCCGGCGATGCCGCTCCAGATGCGCTGGGGTTGGTTTCCGCGGGCCCAGCCTCGAGCCCCGTGCCCGCGCCAATGGCCTTGAGTGGCGATGGCGCCTCGGAGGCAGGCCCAGTCTCCGGCTCCGCGCCACCGCAGCACCGCGACGAGTCCGCAATGGCTGTCGAGGGCGCCCTGGAGCCCGCAGGTCCAACCGGCCTGATCTCGGGCCCCGCGCCGCCGCCGTTCTTGGACATGGGCGCCGCTGACGCTCCGGAGTTAGATTCGGGCTCGGGCTCTGGGCCGCCACATCACCGCGACGAGTCCGCCAACGCCGATGGTGCCCCGGAGACCGCAGGCCCGACCGGCCCGATCTCGGGCAACCCGCCGCCGGGCACTTGGTCCATGGTGATGGTGGATGATGCCATGGGCGGCAGCCAGGAGTCCCCGGGCGATGCCGCAGCGTTTGAAACTCCCCCTGCGAAGCGACCGAAGACTAACACCAACACCGCTGCCGCCGATGCCGACGCCGCGGAGGGGATCGCGGCCTCTCATGCCACCGAGGATGTCATCGGCGGTGCCCGCGACGTTCACCTACCTGCTGATGATGCTGATGCAGGAGGCGGCGGCACCGGCCTGGAACCTGACCGGCGTGGGGACGGGGGCGTCCCGGGCGACACCGACGACGGCGCCGCCCGCGTCCAGACCGCGACCGAGGAGGACATCGATGTCGCTGGCCAGCGCACGGCTCGAGGGCGCGGCAAAAAGGAGCACGAGTGTTACCCGTTACCCAGGCCTCGGCCTTTCTGCCCTGGCCAGAGCCTTGTGCACCCCGCCACATTTCCTGGGCACCGTCGGGGCCACTGAGGGGCTGCGGGGTGGGGGCCGATGACGAGACGAGGAGTCGAGGCGAGGGGCGGCGGGGGAGGTCAAGTACGTGGGGAGGTCCGGCACTGCGGGTTGTCACAATGATGGGGTGGGCGGGGCCGCCGATCCCCCTCATCACGCATGAGGAGTGTTGGGGGCTCGGACTTGGGGCCCCGGGGCCGAGGGAGATGCGGGCCGAGTTGAGGAGCCCCCCCGTTGCCGTTGCCGACAGATTTCCATCTGCCCAGAATTATGGGGCTCGAGGCGCGGCGAGGCTCGCTGACGCATCGGTGCTGCATCGGACAGGTTGGCCCCGTGGGCCACCGTGGGCCCCGTCGGGCCCAGAGCGTCGGTCGGTCGCGTCAAGGGCTCAAGGGCATGAGTTACAGAGTGGTCTGGCCCCTGGCACCCTGCTCCAGGCAGCGGACGCGACCGAGATGGACGAGGCTTCCACGGACCCCGCCGCCGCGCGGCCCGCCGCCGTGGATAAGACTGTGATCGCTGTCGACGACCCCACGAGCCCGAGCACCCCGCCGAAGCAATCGCCGCCGGCATCGCGTTCGGCCGAGCCCCCCGGGCCCCCTCCGCCGACGCAGCCGAGTCCGACTCCGCCTCCGCCGACGTCGCCGCATGGGATGCCCGCCTGGGGCCCGCCCCTGTGGCAAGGCTTATCGGACATCTATGGGCGGCCGCACAATGACCGGAGTCAGTTCGAGCATTTGCGAGGCCAGCCGGGCATGCGCATCCTAGTCAGGAACTTCCAGAAGCTGAGGTACTCGTCGGCGTGCAGCGGGATCGACGCGCCAGGCTGGCCTCGCCGCGCCCTCTCTCTCTCTCTCTCTCTCTCTCTCTCTCTCTCTCTCTCTCTCTCTCTCTCTCTCGCTCCCTCGCTCCTTCCCTCCCTCCCTCTCTCCCTCTCTCCCTCCCTCTCCCTCCCTCCCTCTCTCCCTCCCTCTCTCTCGCCCGCCCTCCTCTCGCTCACTCTCTCTCTCTCTCTCTCTCTCTCTCTCTCTCTCTCTCTCTCTCTCTCCCTCCCTCAGAAGACCAGCCCAGTCCCTGCTCCCGCGCCTCCATCCATCTCCAGAGTCAGAGTGTTCCGTGGGGCTTCTGCCGGCTCTCTCTCTCTCTCTCTCTCTCTCTCTCTCTCTCTCTCTCTCTCTCTCTCTCTCTCTCTCTCTCTCTCTCTCTCTTTTTTTTTTTTTTTTTTTTTTTTTTTTTTTTTCTCTCTCTCTCTCTCTCTCTCTCTCTCTCTCTTTCCCTATCAGGGCATCCCCCCTCCCTCTCTCCGAATCCCTCGAATCCCTGTCTCTTTCCGAGACCGCGTGTTGCTCTCGCTCTCTCTCTCTCTCTCTCTCTCTCTCTCTCTCTATATATATATATATATATATCTCTATCTCTATCTCTATCTCTATCTCTCTCTCTTTCTCTCTAGTCTCGGCTCGAGAGTGCCCTGCGCTCAGACCGCAGCCGCGACGCGAAGCGCCCCGCCTCGGAGTCAGTCTCCCAGGCCTCGCGAGACCGGAGGGGTCCCAGCAGGACCCTACTGATTCGCGTCACCCCCTATCCCCCCCCACCAGAGTGTCCGCCGCAATGGCCCCCGCCAAGCCGGAGCGCCGTCGCTCTTCCAAGCAGCCGCCGAGCTCACGTCCTGCAGCTGAAGGGTCTCTCCTCAAACGCAAACAGGACTGCATTGCAGCTTTCGAGCAAGCGGGGTCTGACCGCCCCACGGCCGCGTACAATGGGCTCGCCGAGCTGAACGCGGACGAGCTGCAGGCCACGTACGACATGCACAAGACCAACACAAAGAAGCTCGGCAGTGCCTTGATCCGCATGTGTGCCGCCAACCAGATCAGCTACACGCTGGATCACCACCAGCGCAGCAAGCCTAAGCGCAGTGGTGGTGACACACCCTACCCACCAGCTGCGTCCGCACGTCTTCAGGCTGCGGACGCCCAATTCATTGCCTTGGACCCGGCCTTCTGGAAGGTCCCAGTCCTGGCCGAACCCACATCACTCGATGACGGCAAGACGTACAAGCCCAGCATCAGCCTCCACGACTACGAGAGCGGTGAACGGCTGCTGCAGCACCATCTCGAGCAGGGTAAGCGTACCACGGGTCAGCTTGCGATTGCTGTCATGGGCCCAAAAAACGATAACTACGTCGGTACCGAGCTCGCCGTCCCTGTGCTGAAGCGCCACCCCAAGGCGCCCAAAGTGGTCCACACGCACGTCCCCGTGACCGTGTACCAGCTGGGCACCAAGGAAGTCGCCTGCACGGAAAAAGTTGCCGTCGCCACCATCGATCCTGCCGACCACGTATGCTGGATTCGGGTGACCATACATGAAACCGAAGCCATCGCCGCAGTCCCCTCCATGCATCAGGCCTTCGAGGATCAGTTCTCGGGAGGTGCCCCCGTGAACGGTGGTCCACGCGCCAAGGGTCCTTTCCGAAAGGACACCGCTCCACAGGACAAGGCGCGCCAAAACCAAAAGCACAGGGAGTCCAAGAAAGACGCTCGCCGCCAGGAGCTCGATAGTCAGCTCCAGGACACCTTCAAGGCCCTCTTCCACGGCAACTTTAAAGCCGTCACCATCCTCGAACCCTGCAAAAGCCTAGGCAGGTACGGATCAGGCGTCGGAAAGAGGTCCCTGGCTGCCACCTTCGGCGTCAGTCTTCAAGCGGTTGACAAGGTCTTGGCGGGTTCAGGGCAACTCGGTGCCACCTACGACCTCAGCAACGTAGGTGCAGACGAGCCCACTGCAGACAAGTACCAGATCGTGTGGTTCCCTGAGGACCAGCCCATCACGATGGCAGATGCGTTCCAGAAGTCGGTGGACTTCAAGGCCCTAGGAGTCGTCAGGCACGGCAAGTCAGGCTCCGTGTTGCACGAGGGTCAGACGCCGCCAAGGCTGCTGCCGTCAGCATCCGTGGCTGTGAAGCCACCCTCGCCAAGACGCGATACCGCATTACTGGCATTGCGGCACGCCACGCCACGCTGACCCAGCTTGCTAAGACTCTCACGGGCCCGTCCGTCAAATGGGACTGTGAGGTCTACCACACCGCCTGGGACCCAGCCACTTCGGCTCAGTTTGCCTTAGTGCGCGCCCATCGTCCCCCACCCACATATACGGTACAGGTCGCAGGGTGCCCCATCCCGTGGAGCATCACCGAGGCCCCGTTGGCTGAGGTGGTGCCGAAGAGGGACAACGTTACCATTGTCACCCCTACCACTATCACAGAGCCTGTGACGCCGCCAGCCCGTGGTGGCGGCTTCAGCCCCGCCACGGGCACACTCCTAACCAAAGCGGCCCAGAGCCCTTACCTCCACGACCTCATGACTGCCACGCCCAAAGGCAAGGGCGTCGCACCGCTCCCGATCCCCAAGGAGGAGCCTCTAGCCAAGCGCCACCGATCCTCCAGCGGGAAACGCGACGCCACGCCGCACGCAAGATCACACGGCGCCCCAGGCCGCAGCTCCTCTGCACCCCCGCACGGCACGGATGGAGCTGCCGAGCAGACGGCCGTCCAAGGACCAGGTGGGCATGACCCGCAACTTGGCACGGTGGCGGCTGAAGGCGGGGGCCACACGGAAGGGGACGTTGCCACAGCCGCCGAGGTACCAGGCGACGATGACGACGTCGAGATCCTCTCATCAGGGGACGAATTCAGCGTGGCATCTCGCGAACTGAACACCCTCGGCGAACGCTTCGCTACGGCCCCTAAACTGTCAGATGCCGCCACGACCCGCATCCAACACATGGAACAACAGCACGAGCTGCTTGCCAACACGGTGGATAACATGCAGGTCCAGCTTGCGGGCGTTCTCTCATCCCAGGCCACACTCACGGAGCACGTTTCAGGTTTGGAACGAGGGCTTGCCACCGTCGTCACTCAGCAACAGACGGCAACTACCGAAGCTGCTGCACTGCGTGGCGACATCCAGGCCCTCCTCGGGCACCTCACGGGGGGCACCATCCACCTGCCACAGGTGGCCACCCTCGAAACCAAAAAGGAGGAAGCTGCATCAGTTGCCGATCCCGTGGCTGTCTGCGGGTGGATTGACCAGCCAGGCCAGGTCACCCCAGGGACGGGGCCCCCAGGGGCTGACAAAGGCAAAGACAAGGGTCGGGCCACTCAGGAACCCTATTGAAGGTGCCTCAGAGAGCCTGCCTCAGCCCTCCGAGGAAGCGCCTTCAGAGGCATCTCTTCTCACTTCGCGTCATATCTCTTTCTTGTTATATCATGTCAGTTTTGGCAGCAGCACGAGCAAGCTATCTGGTGTAGGGACACCTGTCATCTTGCTGTGGGTGTGTTTGTTGCAATGTACATGAGCATGCAAGGGTATCTAAGGATGCGTGCTGACACGCAGCTTTTGGCTCATCGCTCGCGCCGCCCGCCAGGCCTCGCCATCATGTGGCGCCTTGCCTGCAGCCTGGCCCTCCCCTCGCTCGCTGGAGCACACCCGTCTTCAGGCGGTGCGCCCCAGCATGGAGGTGAGGTTCTCCTGCGACACGCTGAACGTGGGACCCTTCTCTACCTCTACGATGACAACATCTATAAGTACGATCACTGCACCATATTGGACCCGATCGTGAACGGCACCGTTGCCGCGGGTCCGTGCGGCATTGGCCAGACACACAGTGGCGGCTTCAGCCCCGCTGTTGTGCCCCGCTATCGCCCTACGGGTCTCACCACTCCCCTGTGCGATAGGGGCGAACCTGAGGAGGACCCTGCTTTCTGGCACCTGATGATGATCCGCGCCCGGCTCATACCGTGTGCTGCGGCGTGGGCACCAGGTGAGGACAACCAGGACATGTTCTGGGCATGGCTTGAGGACTGCGTCCCGTACATCCTGGCGACGCTCCATCTGCCACAGTACGATCACCTCTTTCAGGAGGAGTCTGAGGACACAACCGACGCCCTGCGTCAGCGCACCGCGGTCGACATGTGCGAGGACATCTGGCACAGAGCGGGCCCCGACAGGCAGCGCATCAACCGCAACCTCACTCGTATCCAGAGCAGCCGAGAGTACGCCACCCGCTACTTTGGCCTCCTTCTGGAATACCAGGGTGCTCGTGCCACTCTCGTCGGCCCTGAGGCTTTTACGGCACCTTTGCCGCCATACCTCTCACGGGCCCATGCTCTGCTGCCAAGAGGCCTCCCTCCACCCGACCAAGACGCCATGGCGTACCTCGCCGACGTGATCCTGCACCAACCGCCAGACATGCTGCCGCTCGTCGAGGCGGAGCTCGCCGCGGCGCCGATGGACGCCACCGATCAGGCCGCAGATGACCCTGTATCATGGCTGCTTCAGCACATCGCGGCCAGCGACATCGGCAACACATCCATGGACTCGTTCCACGCGTCGGAGGACAGCCAGGACGGCATCGATACCCAGGATCGAGACGACACGATACCACTAGGCAACTCGGCCCAGAGTGACCGCGACAGTGAACCCTACTTTGGGCACACCTCGTTGCAAAGCAGTCCGCCCCACACCTCAGCTCAGGCCGACCCCAGCGCTCGGCTCAACGACGCTGAAGGCGTCACTGCCGCTGACGTGCCAAGCCATTCCACTGCATCGCCAGCTCATGCCAGCTCGGGCAGTGGCGGCTTCAGCCCCGCTGCACCACTGGCTAGACCTGGACATCCCCAGACCGCAGTTGGCAGCACCACGCCCTTCACCTCCGTGCACCGTGACAGCGTGACCGACTCCAACTCCAGTGCCACTGACCACGGGCAGGCCGACATCGACAGCGATCCCATCGATGATGAGTACCCAGATGCCAGCGGTCCCCACGAGCCCCAGCACAGCGCAGCGGCATCACGACACTGTGGCTGCCTCATCTGCCTCTTGGTGGCCACGTACGTCATTGCGATAGCAATGCCGTACAAGGACCAGATCGATGGGTACTTGCCGACACCGAGCCGAGACCCCAGCTACCGACAACGACGACGACACCAAGCGACGGCACCAGGCCCATCGGTGTCCACCACACCCCGACGCAAAACGACATACAATGTCACGTCCACATTGAGGGCCACTCTCAAATGGACCAGCGTCAAACTCAGAGATACTAAGCTCTGGGCACCAACCCAAGTCCACGTCAAAGCGGACGACTCCTGGCGCACCGTCATGGTTCCAGCGGACATGGGGCCCCAGTGGATCAGTTGCCATGCCGAGGACGCACGCCTCCCCGCCGAGGTTGTCCGCACTACTGGCCAATCCTGGTTTGCTGACGTCTGGCCCTTGTGGGACCGCCCGAGACCCCACCCAGACGACCCAGGCACAAATGAGCATGCGCTCCCGCCTCTACCAGGACGCTGGTCTTGCCTACAGTGTCGATTCCAATGCTGTCAGTACTGTGCGGCTCGCCGCAACACGCAGCTCGGCACCTCGGGCCAACCAACGTGCCCAGACTGCGGCCGCAGCGGACTGCGTACACTCATGGACTGGTCCACGGACTACTCGTGCAACAGTTGGACGTGTGCATACAGCACCAACAACAGGGACTCCGACACATGCTGCCTGTCCAGCAGGTGCCCCCATCCCCCCCAGGCCACACAACCTGCTCGACGTCCGTGCCACAGGGATGCCGCCGCACATCCTTGCCCGCCAATTCGGCAACGCGCCAGCCCTTCACGACCTTAAGGAACCCCCCCGAGCGCCTTCAGGCCCCGGGGGGGAACCTCCACAACCAGGGCAAGCAGGCTACCAGGGTCAATGGTACTTCCCACCGCAGCCGCGGCGCGTCCCCAGGCAGGGACTGCCTGACGGCACAAGGCGGCCACCTGGATTCACAGGAACGGGGATGCCCGAAGAACCTTCCCCCGACCAACCGCTTTGGAGGGAAGGCTTCGTGCTCTTCAGTCCCCACCAGGCCCTCAAGGAGGAACTCACCTTCAACAAGACGGTCCGCCGACCCTACTCCCTAGCCATTATTAACATGTACAGGGATCGTGTCACGGTCAGGACCGTCTGCGAGTTGATCGCCGAGCGCATCCACATTACCCGCACCCGTTGGCGAGATGTGGTTCTGTACTGGGACGCCGAGGGTGGTTCTGGGCCTCAAGCCCTCGACTACGACATGCGACTCTGCGACGCCATGGTGAGCCGCGCCACGACCGAAGCCGAGCTAAACCACGACCGCAGCAACCGTGGTAGTTTCTGCCTCTATGGACCAGCGCGCCAGCGAGCCGTCAACATCACGGCGATCGCAGAGCCGCAGAACATCGACTACATGGAGCATGTGCGGCGATACTCACCCGTAGGGAGGACCTACCCTGACCACGCCTTCGAGCACGTTTATCGGGGCTGGCAGCGGCCCGACGTGCCCACCATCCTCCCCGACACCCGTCCCCTCTCGAGAGCCGACTGGCAGCGTCACCAACAGCACCAGCAGCGCATCCAGCAGCGGGACCAACGCGACGCAGGACAGCACGGCACGCCACGCTTCCGCTCCCCCGCGCGAGTCCCGACAGGCGGCAACACGGCCTACGACGGGGTTGCCGCCTACTACCGTGGCCCCATAGGCGCCAGGCCCGCGGCTGCTGGAGCAGCCGCCTCCAGCTACGGCCACGCCCCCCACGCCAGGGTACACCCAGCGGTCATCGGCTACCCGCGTGCACCCGTGCAGGCCCTAAGGGACACCTCGCCAGTGCCAGGGTCCACGCGCGCCTGGGGCCTTTACTCAGGCCGACATGATGGCTCCTCCAGCAACCAGCCCGCAGTGATAACCCCTGCGGCTTCAGCCCAGGGGGCTGCAACAAACCGTGGCAGGGCTGGGCGCCCCGAAGGATGGCGTGATGCGAACGTGCGCGCTTGGCAACCTCGCCAGCACACGCCCCCGCCAAACGTAGCTGCAGCACTGCGCCCTGCCCAGGCAAAACCTGCCCCACCTGAGCGGGAGAGGCAGCCGCTTACCCCGCTCGTCCTCACGCACATCCAGGCGCATCACAGCGCCTCCCCGCGGCACAGCGAGGGAAGCGCCCATCACGTCAGCCCCCGCCCCGACGCGGTCGACCCCGACCAGGCCACAGCCACGGCGGAAGGCGGCACAAGCGCCTCTCGCCAGCCCAGCCCATCACCCTGCGCGGCGCCGATCCGATCCCCGAGCAGGGCGGATTCCGAGCGTGCTAATGCCCAGGCGACCTCGCCACGCGACCGCCACACGGGCGGGCGCGTCCCGCGCAGCAGGACCTGCAGCCGCCACAGTTCACGCAAGGCCCCAGGGAGCTCCACGAGCTCGCCGCCTCGCGAGACTCAGGCCGATGGCCGAGCCCCCGAAGTGGTGCCACGTTTCGGAGCCAGCGTCATCGATCCTGGCCAGGTCGACCTCTCGCCGACGCCGTCCACGGACCACGAGCCGCCGCTGCCCACCCGCGTGATCGTCCCCATCGACGAGGCGCCAACCTTCGACCCGTTCAAGAACAAGTACCGTGTCAAGAACCTTGTGGCGGGTTTCGGCGGGGGCTCACCGCTCTCACCTCAGAGTCGGGGCGGAGCCCCCGCCACCTCGGCTGCTGCGGCAGCGGCGGCCCCGCGGGGAATCAGCCCTGTCCGCAACGTGGGCCTCACGGCAGCGGGCATGGACGAGGCCCAGCGCCAGGCCTCCGACCGTGCTGCGGGAGCTGTTCCACCAGATGCTGCTCATCAAGATACTGACGGGGCGGGCGCGCCACCGCAGGAGGGACCAGCGGTGTCGCGTGCGCAGTACATGCGCGTGCGTTGTGCCGCCGCCGCGCCTAGCCGCCGCCGCTGGTTCGCTTTTGTTTTTGTGCTCGGCAGGACGGATCGAGGAGTCGCCTCCCCCTCCCTCTGCTGCCGTCTCACTTCTCCTCCCCTCGTCCCCTACGGTACTGGAGTGAGGAGGAATTTTCGTAACATTTTTACTGACATTTATGAACCCCCCCTAGCGCAGTGCCGACCGTGTCCCGCCTATATTTCTGGCCTGACGGCGGCTTCAGCCCCGGTCAAGCTAATCCATAGGAACGCCATGAACTCCTACTGTGGCCAAGCCTCCTACCTGGGCGAGGGTCAAGCTGACCTTCACCGTGCGGGGCGTGCAAACCCCAGCTCCACCGATGGAGACGGGCCAGGTCGCTCCATACACCTCGTCAGCCTTAACATCACCAGTCTCTCAGCGAATTGGCCAACCATCACCGCCCTTGGTGTCGACCACAACGCCGCAGTCATAGCACTGCAGGAGACCCGACATGCCAAGCCGACTAGGCAAGCCATCGCTACCAGCGCCGCCAATCCACTCCACGGAGGATACCACGCCAGTCTTGGACCTGACCTTGATCTGGCGCGAGCCCAGCGCAGAGCTGCCCACGGCGGCACAGACCACACCGTTGTGGGCAGCACTGGCGCCTCGGGAGGGGTCGCCATCCTCTCTAAGGATGCCATTGTCGACTCCACTGTCGACGACAATGCGCCCTGTATCGCCGCCCTCAAGGCCAAGAAAAGATGGCACGAGGTCTTTCTCCCGCTCTGCACTCAACACCGCCGCAGGCGGCGACGAAACAACCACGGGCCCGCGGGGATCTACATAGCGAGCCTCTACGGGATTGCTGGAGGAGACAGCACAGCTCTTTTTCGGCTCGCTGACTGCGCCGCCGCTAGGGTCGGCTCAGCCCCTTACTTCATCTGCATGGACGCCAATACGAACATTGACGACAATCCACACCTTCTGCACATGTTGCAGCACGGATGGTTCAACGTTGCTGAGGGCACACCAGACCACACCATGCACACTTACGGCAATATCCCTGACTGGGACCGCGTCACCAAGTGCCCCCGCACTTCGCGCATCGACTATATCATTGCCAACCAAGCGGCGCGATCCCTTGTCACCGACTTCTGCTACCTTCGCGACTTGCCTGCGAAGTCTCACGTTGGCCTGCAGGTCACGCTTGACCTCAGTCGCCTCGACCATACGGCCCGACGTCTTCTTGCCCCCACGCCCTATCCGCCCGACGATGGAGCTCATGAGGGTCACGAGCTGCAGGCACTAGGGACCCTCATCGCTGAGCGATATCAGGACCGCATGGAGCAGGCCGACACACGAGACGACGTGGAGCGCATGTTCGCCCTGGCTAACGAGGCCAGTCATGAGTACCATCTCACCCGTCTGCGCGACCTGCCACCTCCACCGTCCGACCACCCAAAAAAGAAGCCCCCCACCATGCACGGGCTCACGCCCACGTTCGAAGATCGACCAGTTGTCCCCCGCGCCTTCCCCACCTACGGAGCTTCCACGATACACATGAACCGACTGCGCAAGCTCCATCGGCAACTCTGCGAGCTCCGTTTCATCGGACAGCACCATCATTTGGATTGCCGTGCCATCCCGCCGTACCTCGCGCAGCGCATCGACTGCACGTGGGCCGCGGCCCGCCTCTTATGCCACAAGCTGCGCCCCACGGTTCTCCTAGACTTCCCCGAGGCCTGGTCCCCCGACGAGCCAGTGCCGCACGGAGAGCACCTTGACGTTTTGATCCAACACCTCGACTTGGAGCTGGCGCGACGCGCGAACCGTGCCAAAGCTGAACGCATCAGGATATGGGCTGAGGGCGTCCGTGAGCCAAGCGGGCGAAAGGCGGCCATATACGCACGGGCTGCTGACAGCTCGCCCACGGCGTATCTCCGCACGCCTACCACTCCTGACGATACGCAACTCCACTGCGACACCAACGCCTTTAAACCTGACGAAGCTTGCACGGACGACAGTGACGCCGACACCGAAGCTGGCGGCTTCAGCCCCAGCGACGGTAGTTCGCCCGTCACGGACAGCGACGAAGACCACACTCGTGAACCACCACCTGCGCAAGTCCCCGACATCCTCCCTGCCAACGCCATTGTTGCTAACACCAAGGACATGCTGAAGCTCATGGTCGACACCTGGGAGCCCATCTTGGGCAGGTACCGTGCACGTGCGGGACATGACGCCGAAGCCATGCCGACGTGGGCCGACTTCTACGACGAGTACCGACAGGAGCTGCCTACGCCATCACCAGCTACCCCTTTCCACCTCACCGACGACCAACTCATCCACTTCATTCGCACCCGTTCACCGCGCCGCGCGGGGGGACTGGACGGCTGGACTACTAAGGAGGCAAAGGAGCTACCCGACGACATTCTTCGCCTCTTCGCCAGCGTCCTACGAGCTATGCAACGCACTGGCACCATCCCAGAACCCCTCCTCCACGTGCCAAACCCGTGCCTCCGAAAAGGCCGAGGCGAACTCCCAACGGACCAACGACTTCTCTCGGTGCTTTCCGTTTGGATGTATGCGTGGGAAGCGCCAGCTTACCGCAGCCTCACGGACTGGCGGAAAGGATGGACCCACGCCACGAGTTTTGGCGCTGTCCCCAAAGCTACCATTGGGGACGTCAGCACCTCTCTTGCCCTGCGCATCGAACACGCCAGGGCCTTACTCCTTCCCTTAGCTGGGGCTGCCCTGGACCGACAGAAGTGTTTCGACTATCTCATCACGGACATATGCCTTAACCTTGCGCTTCACGCGGGGTGTCCCCAAGACATCGTTACTGTCCGCAGAAACTTCTACAGTCGCCACAAACGCTACATCCGCATGAACGGTGCGTACTCTAAGGAACTGGCCAGGACAAACGGTCACCTCCAGGGAAGCTCTTGGTCCCTGGACGACATTAAGCTGCTCATGTGTGTCTGGACCAAGAGACAGCATCGATACGTTCCGCGATCACTCAGCACTACCTTTGTTGACGACAGCAACTCCACTACCCACACCGCGCCCGAGTTGCAGAAATCTCTTGATGAAACCGCCAAGTTTGATCGATTTTCTGGTCAACGCATCCATCCTGGAAAAGTGGCGGGGTGGGCGCTCACTGACGAGCTTCACACCGCCGTTACCCAGCTTACTTTGGCGGAACGGCCCTTACGCGTGGTCGACTCCTTTAAGCTCGTCGGAAGTTACATCAACGCCGAGGCAGCGCCGGCTCCAGCCGCGCTGAACCTCACGGCCACCGCTGACGCCCGTGTTCGCAGGGCGACTAGTCGCCTGCCGCGCATTGGCAAGCTCCCATCACCGATGTGTATTAAGGCGCGGCACGCCCGCTCCCTTGCTGCCAGCGTCTGTACCACGGGCACTGACATTCAAGCCCCATCAGGCCCCGTCAAAACTGCCTACAACCATGCCCTTAAGGCGGCTATCCGCCCCAAGGGAAACAGGTGGGTCGAGTTTTGGACTCTCATGGCCGTGTGCGTCCCAGGACACGCCCTGGAGATTGACGCCATTATGCAGCGTGAAGTCTTCCTGTGTCCTGCGGCGACAGGTCAACCGCGACGCCACTCTCTGCGGTCTCGTCAGGGATCTCCAACACCATGTCCAGACCCTTTTCGGGGGAGGACCTGTTGGACGACTTGTCCAGACGCTTCAGCAGCTCCGTTGGACCTGGCCCACATTTGGCATCATGTACGACGACTGGGGCTGTCAGATCAGTTGGCTGAACCTTCCCCAAAACGCCTTCCTTCACATGCTGCGCGCCTCACAACGCAGAGCCTTTCTGAGAAAAATCAAGCCACGGCGCCATGACCTGGGACACCTGGCTTCGGTCAGACAGGGCCTCGACCTTTTCGCCAGCACGTGGCTCGCCCGCACGAAAGGAGCAGCCAAATGCAACGCATGGCAGCTGGCGCTCCTCCTCAACTACCTGTCGGGCGGGGACCACACCCAACAGCGACGATCTCGATCAAACACGTCCGCTGACCCCAGCCCCATCTGCCGTTACTGCGACGAGGAAGAGGAAACTCAGGAGCACACTGTTCGCGACTGCAAGTGCTGGGCCCGAGAAAGAGTCCCTCTTACCACCCTCATCAGTGACGAGCAGTGGGCCCGTCTTCCACCGCACACAAGACACTGCGGGCTCTTCGATGAAGACCCAGCCCTCCTCGACCTGCAGGCCGACCTCGCGAGGGACCCGCTACCTCAGCCCATACCGCGGCCCCCACCTGAGGGAGATCCTGCGGCTTCAGCCCAGGACTCCTACACCACCTACCTTGACCATGACACTGGTTGGACATGGGTCTACGCTGCCACGGACGGTGCATGCACCAACCAAGCCATCCCATTGCTTGCAAGAGCGGGCTACGGCGTCTACTACGGCATCGACCACCGCATGAACTACAGTGCGCGCGTTCACGGCATCACGCAGAACGCACAGCTTGCGGAGACCCTCGCCATTGTCCACCTCACGGCATGTGCCGAACGGCCCGTACACGTCTTCGTGGACAACCAGGCGGTGGTTGACGGTTTCCAAAGGATCATCGACGGACACTCACCACCGCAGGGCACGCACGTGGAGCTCTGGGAAAAGGTCCACCGATGTGTCATGGCCAAGCCAAACATGTTCCGCGTCGAGAAAGTCGCTAGCCACCAGGGCGACACGGGCATCGACCTCGGGCTCATCGGGCCCATCGCGGAGGAGTTCAATCGTCAGGCTGACGCCCTCGCCACAGCGGCGGCACGTACTCATAACCTTCCAGACGACATCGTCGAAGCTGCCAAATCACGACATCGCCAAGCGACCGTGCTTCATGGAGTCGCTGTCGCCATCTACGAGCGTAGACATCGTACACTCCCCCTCCCACACCGCAGAGCTGGGTTCACAGCTGCGGAACTAAACAAAATGGAACCAAATCCCCTGCTGTCTGACCAGGCACCACCCGCGGCTGGACCAGACATCCCACAAGACCCCGACGAGCTCTGGGCCGAGGCCCAACGGGTGTTATTCGACGAACAGGAGGACGACCCGTTCGGCTTTGGTGGAGGCCTGGACTTCCTGGGCGACGGGCCAGCCAGCGCCAACCCTGCCCCGTCGGGTACCCGCACGGCGCCCCCGACTCCGCCATTGAGTGCGGCAGCGCACCCACATGACAACGCCGTTCCTTTTCAAGACGCTGATGAGCAGGACGATGACCTGTTCAGCCTCGGTGGGGGATCGGACGCTTTGGACGACAGACCAGCCAGCGAAAACCCCGCCCCGTCGGGAAACCTCTCGACCCCTACTGCGACTTCGTCCCCAAGAGCGTTAACGCCCACATACCATGATATCGGCCACCGCCAAGACGCCAACCACGACCTGGGCGCCCCCCGAGGACTGAGTGGCATGGAGGTCGCACCGCCGATACCACACGCTGCCGACCATGCCGCCCCACCGAGACGCCAACCTGCTACGCGACCGACCTCGGCGGCCTTGCACGGCATCACGACTGGTCCCACCACGCAAACCACTCCGCCTCTCCACCGCCAGCAGCCCGCGGGGGCGGCTTCAGCCCCCCCGCAGGGTACTAAACCAGACAGGCCCTCGTGCCCCATCCACGCTTCCTTCGTTGCAGAGCGAAAGGAAGCGGCTCCCCTGACCTCTCGGGGCGCGGCCCTAGCGGCTCCAGCCCTGGGGTCGCGCCGGCCCCTCCAATCACCCTCCAAGGGTGACGGACGTCAGCGTACAGGGTCCCACACTACGCTAGTCCACCATTTGGACAGGCGTACCGAGGACCCCGCCTCTGTCTCGAGGTCCTCGGCTGCTGGTACTGAGCAGCCACCCCTCACCGACCGTGAAACCGAGCTGTCACAGGCTATGGCTGCCCTCCAGCAGAGGTGCTTAGCTCTCGCCGCGGACCTCGCCGCCGCCCAAGCTCGTCAAGGCCCTCTACTCCAGCGCCTCCACAGTGCTGGGCGAGCCTTCGCCGAACTGCTCACGGCCTCGCCCGATGGTGCCGTGCCGTCACTCAACATCCAAGCTTTGTTGTCATCGTTCCGCGGCGCTCCACCCGGTGCCCCGCGCTAATCTCCTCCTCTCTGCCTGCCCGTGTGTACGTGTGGCTCCGCGTCCACGGTGTCAGGGCGTGGGGGCGGGGGGTGCCCCGTCACTGCGCGCCGCTTTGCGGCCAAGCGCCCAACAGGCGGTCCGCCAAGCCGCCTAGCCACGTGCCAGCACGTCGCCTTTCTTGTTGGGGCCTCTTTCCTCACGCGGTCTGACAGGTGAGATCTTCATCGTCTGTCCGCCGTCTGTAGCGTCTGTCGCACTGCGCCGGGGGAGGGTTTTTTTTGTTGCCCGCCCTCGTATCTAAAGGCTGCACCGCCGCAAATAGTGCATGCGAGTTGTCGCACCGCAGTGCGCCTCGCGGACGGACCCTGGTCCGCCTACTTGTCCGATCTCTCTCTTTCTCTCTCTCTCTCTCCCTCTCCCTCTCCCTCTGCCTCCCTCTCCCTCTCCCTCTCCCTCTCCCTCTCCCTCTCCCTCTCCCTCTCTCTCTCTGTCTCTGTCTCTCTCTCTCTCTCTCTCAGTCTCAGTCTCAGTCTCAGTCTCAGTCTCAGTCTCTCTCTCTCTCTCTCTCTCTCTCTCTCTCGCTCTCGCCTGCTTTTCTCTGCGCCCCCCTTCTCCTCCTCCTGTCCTTCGGCCCCCACTCCCACTCTGCTGCTGCCTTCCTTCGCATGCTCTCTCTCTCTCTCTCTCTCTCTCTCTCGCACTCTCTCTCTCTCTCTTGACTGCAAGTCGTCTGCTGGGATGCCTCCCCCAGGCACCGCGTTGATGATGATCTGCGCCCAGCTGGCAGACAAGGTCGGATACGGACTTCAGGGGCCTGTGCACGTCCACGGGTTTGAGTTTGACCCTGAGTGCCAGGCCGAGTTGCTCATCCACCCATGGGGGCCGCAGTGTTTGTTCCAAGACATCATGTCCGCGTGGAAGCCTGAGATCAGAGCAATCTTGAAGGGCTTCGAGGCCAAGGGCGTCAAGGTTCACGTCAACCACCTCAACACCGTTGCCAAGAAGCACGCTGCCATTGTGTCAAGGTTCACCTGCCTCCGGCATGGCAGGAAGTGCCAGATGCAGCACAGCAATGTCCATTGGGCAGGCTTGCCGTGCGTCGACTGGAGCCCGCAAGGCCAGAATGGTAAGGCGGGAAGTCCGTGGGCGTTCTCGGCGCATGGGCTTCCATGCGGCGCGAGCAGCAGGAGGCGATCATCGTGCGCGAGAACCATGAGAGGTTCGACGTGGAGATCTTGAAGCTGCTGTTCGAGGACATGTACTACATCGAGTCCAACGAGCTCGAGCCCACGGACCGCGGCTTGCCGCAGAACCGGGACCGGCGCTGGACGGTGATGACCCACAAGACGTGCATCATGGAGATCTACGGCAGTGTGGCGAACATTTTCCCGCGCTACATGTACCCGACCAGTTATGCTTGGCATTGCATCCTGGTCGCAGGCGAGGCCGAGCAGCTTGCCGAGTTGAAGTGGGCGACGAATCCGAAAAGGGGCCACCGCTGGCCAAAGGATGAGCCTGTGGCGCTGAACGCGTGCCGTCGCCCCTTCTATGCCCTCACGCCGTTCGAGCTGAAGAACCTCCAGGAGTACGAGCGCACCAAGGCGGCCAGCTGCGTTCACATGCTGAATCAAGTGCCATCAGCGCATGGCCACAGCTCCACTCCTCGCATTCTCAACGCAATCATCAAGAACACAGACATCTCCTGGTCCACTGTGCATGACAGGTGGCTCATGCCATCCGAGCTGCTGTGCGCCCAAGGCTTCCCAGTCCCAGAGGTGTGCGATATGCTCCACGACGTCGACGGGCCCGGCGGCATGTCCAAGATCTACAAGGCTGACGCGAAGTTCTGTTCGTTCAACCTCAAGCGCGAGGATCGCAAGCCTAACGAGGTGAAGGGCCAGAGTGGCAATTCGATGCCCGTGCCAGTGTGTGGCTTCATCTGGATGTACATCTTGGGATGCACGAGGTTTTTCGGGGTTGAGCCCTAGGGGAAGAGCTCCAGCTGAGCTCGGCGCCGGCCGCGAGGGCGTCAGTTCCAGGTCGCCACAACAACGACTCGTATAATTCATCAGTCTGGGCCGCGCGTTACGAGGGCGTGCGTGCCGGAGGAGGTCCAGTCTGGGCGGCCACTCGGGTCGGGTTGTGTGCGCGGCGAGCGCCAGCGGAGCCGATGATTCGCGAGCCCGCCGTGCTCGCAAGAATTTGGATTTAGCGGCGCCGCGGCGCCGGGGTCACTAGCGTCGGCGAGCCGACGCGCCGACGGCCGACGCCTTCATGCTTTTGTCGCCCCTCATCCTCATCCTCTCTCCCTACCCTCCCCGCACCCTCCACGTCCTCCACTCAGTTGCTTGGCGGGAAGCTTGCGCTGTCGTTCAGATGCTGGCCAGCGCACCCGTCGTCGAGGCGATGGGCTGCGATCGGGGGGTCAGGCAGCCGAAAAAAAAACGATTCGGATTTTCATGATGTTTCCTCCTCCTCGTCATCCCCTCCATCCCCCTCATCGTGCCTTCGTCGTGGCGGAGCAGATTGTCCCTCCGCACCCCCTAGTCCCTGTCGGGTCCCTGCCCTGCCTTGGCCCGCTCCCGCGCGCCTGATATCCGGGAAACCTGGGCCGCGCCGCGTCGTGAGATTCCCGTGTCATAGGGGCCTTAGGGGCCCCACTGGGGCCTTATGTTCCCGCAGCCCGCTGCACCCCTCCCTCCTCCCAGTCTGCAATGCGACTTCTCAGAGTTCTCAGACGCTTGCCTCGCTGGCCCTCCTTCCCAGGACGCGCTCGGGCCGAGGCGCTCAAGTGCCCGGGGCGCCCTGCGCGCCCTCCGCCCCGCACCCCGGGCCCCCCGGGGTCTCTGACTGACTGACCATCCCTCGTCACGCCTCGTCTCATCGCACTCCTCACTCATCGTCCTGCCCCTCTCTCCTCCCCGCCGCCCCGCCGCTGGCGCCTGCGTGTGGAAGCGGCAGCTCGGCCCAGCTTTGCACGGCGAGGCGCCCGCCGCCTTGGCGCCGCCCCGGCCCGCGACGACGACGCCGACGGCGACGGATTGGCGAGGGCGAGCTGGGGTGGGGGAGGAGCGGGAGAGAGGCGAGGGGGGGGGGGGGGGGGCCCGAGGGCCTTGAGGGCCCAGGGTCCCCCACAGGCGGGGCCAACTCTGAGAGCGGCTTTCAGGGCAGTCTTGCGACGTCTTGCGATTTCGGTGGTTCGGCAGCTGCGATTGTCCCCGCAATCATCCAGGCTTTGTTGTTGCGAGAATCCCCGGCCCGCTTTCCCCCCGGCTCCGCTGACTTGGCACTTGAGTAGTCCGCTGCCAAGCCGCCCCGAGCGCATCAGCCAGCAGCGATGGCATCGCGTGACCCAGCGTCTGCGAGGGAGTTGCGCGGGCAGCCGTCCGATGAGGATGCGGCGAACGATCCTTGGAAGAAGCTCTATGGCCCTCAGGGCTCCATAGCCAATAGGTTCCCGGGTGTAATCGGCCTGAGGCCCCTGGGCACAGTCAACAAATTGTACCGCGTCCACCAGAACAAGCACATCCACTTCTTTTCGGACGGCCCCTTCACTGGCGAGCGCATGTTCAAGATGCACGAGGAGAACTTCAGGCGCCGGGAGGCCGTCGAAGAGCAGTGCACGCAGAAGGTTATCGAGATGGGGAACGTGGCCGCGGTCAGGGGCCAGCCCTGGGCCATAATGTCCGAGGGCGACAAGCCGCCGTACAAGCTTGTGAGCTGCGGGGCCTTGACCCGGGCGATCTACAACGCGTTCGACCGGGAGCCGCAAAACAAGAACGTCATCGAGACGCTGAACGCTGGGCTCGAGGGCGTCGCCTTGTACAGCCACAAAGCCCCGGTTGACGTCCTCCGCTGGTTGCGGGACTTCCACGATGAGTTCCGCGGCGGCTCGGGCTTCACGCTACTGGAGCTCTACGAGCCGGTAGAAAAGATCGAGGGCATGTGGAAGGCTGAGGCTATTTTGAAAGGGTACGACGTCTCGAACCAGGTCAGCAGGCATCAGTATATCGATAAGCACTGGCCTGGGAAGGTTTCGACGGCCCACGTGTTCAACGTGGCCAAGGCGACCATGCACGCACTCGGGCGGGCCAACTGCAAGAAGCCGGTGCTTGCCTTGCTGGGGTCCACGTGCAATTTCGCCGACCCCGCCATGAAGAACGAGCAGGTTGTTCAGAGCATCCACATGGTGATCGTCGTGCTTACGGACTCGTTCAAGGGCGCCATCTCCGAGCCGATGTTTCCCATCGTGCTCTTGGAGATGATCAAGTTCGCCATCCCGTGCTGCAAGCCGAGGGGCGGCGCGGAGACGGAGGGCGCCAAGTACCTGGCCACCGTCTGCTGCTCTAAGACGGGCGACTGGGTTCTGAACGACAGGCATGCGACGCAGGTGGCGCGGGTTTAAACTCAGGGGAGATGTGGCGGGGGGAGAGGCATGGGGGGAGGGTGAGGATGGTGGCTGGGGATTGGTGCGAGAGGGATGGGGAACTCGCAGGAGGGCGGCGGATGGGGATGATGCTGAGGAGGGTGTGGGTGAGGAGAAGGGGGGGGGGGGGGGAGGAGAGGGGGGAGGAGGGGGAGGGACGGGAGGGAGTGAAGTGAGGAGGATGAGGAGAGGAGAGGACGAGGAGGAGGAGGAGGAGGAGGGGGAGGGGGGGGGGGGGGTGGGGGGGGGGGGGGGGGAGGGATGGAGATTGCCGCCCCCGCCCCCAAGGCCAAGCTCAACCTGCTGAGACGCTGATGAAGGATGCCGCTGGGGGGCATGGAGGCATCGGGCCTTTTGGCGCCGTGGGGTGGGGGGGGGGCCCAGGGGCCGGGGGGGGAATGGGCGTGGACGACCTGGGGTCCTAATGGGGGAGGTGGCGGCGGGAGGGCCACCGCGCACGGCCCGTGGGGCAGCGGAGACACAGGGGGGGCGAGGTAGGGGGGGGGGGCTAGGGAGGTCGGAGGTCGGCAGGGGAGGGAGGAGTATTGGCCCACAGTATTGGCGGGTGGTAGGGGGGGGCGCGGCTGCGGGAGGGGGCGGGGGGCGCGCAGAGGGGTGGCTGCGCCTCAGGAGTCGCAGGCGTACAAGCGCATGGCGACAAACCTGACTAAGGCTGCGGTGCCCAACAAGAAAAATAAGCTCAACGCGGATGAGGAGCGGGCGCCGTGCCGGGCCCCCCGCGCCCCTCCCTCCTCCCGCCGGCTCCGACTCGTCCCCTTGTGGGCCCCTCCCTCCTCCTCCCCCCCCCCCGTCCTCTCCTCCTGCCCGGGCTCCTGCCCCGCCCGCCCCATCCTTCCCTCCCCTCCTTGCCCTTGCCTTTCTCTCCGCTCGTGCATGTTTTGTTTTGCCGAGCCCCCATCTGACTCGGGCGCGTGCTGGGGCCCTCCCCAGCATCGCCCGCTTCGCCTCCACCGCCTCCTCGCCGCCCCAGGATGCCCCCGTGGAGGCGCCCACCCTGGAGATGGCGTGCGCCGGCGCCGCCGTGATAGCTGACGACGCCGCCGGCGACGCCGACGGCGCCGACGGCAACTCCGCCGCCGCTGGCGGCGACGGCGGCGAGATGCGTCAGATATCGCGCAGCAAGATGTGGCTCGACGACCTGATGGATTGCATCGAGTGCCCGATCAAGGTGGCCAAGGACTCGAGCGTGTGCGAGCTGGACAAGAAGGGCGAGATCGCGTGTCGGTCTGTGGCAGTCAATCTCGGCCTCGACTTCTGCTTCAATGGTGTCATCACGCTGAACAGCGTGGATATCACGCGTTGGTCCGTCCTCAGGCCGAAGCTGCAGGACCTTGTCAACGCGGCGGCGAGATCAGGCGGGCTCCACAGGCTCGCGGCTGAGAGCAACACCACCCTGGGCCCCGCCAGTGGCAGCGTGGACGTGGAGGCCGCGCTGCTCGGCGTGCTGGAGAAGGGCAACAAGGCCAGCTCCGGCTCCGCCAGCGACAACACCACCCACCCTCTGCAGACGGCAACCGACGCGCAGATGAGCGCGCTGAAGAGGCTGAGCGAGTCGATGTCCGCTGCTGCTCCCATCCGCATGCACATGGACTACGCCATGGTCCGCGCCGCCGCCTGGAAGGGGGCCTCCAGGCACCAGGGGCAACAAGACGACACCGGGCTGCATAAAGTAGTATTCATTTTCGCCAATGCGTTCAAGGATCACTTCGGCGAGTCGTGGGGGCTGCGGGCCAGCGCCCTCGCGGCGATCCAGGTGGCTTCGACGAAGGGCAAGTTCCTGGACTGGGCCGCGAAGCCGTTCGAGGCCGCCTCGTGTCCGCGCTACCTCGCTCTGCAGTCCTCGCGGCCCGGGTGAACTATGTTGCTGTCGTCGCCGCGTCGCCGTGGCTCGCTCGAGCTCGCGGCTCGAATGTGGTGGGCGGGGCCCGGGGGGGAGGCGCGGCCGCAGTGCCCCAGGGCTTCGTGCGTGGGCCCTGGGCCCTGGGGCCCTCAGGCCTTTGGAGGTGAGGAAGGGGCGCCCTCCTCGCCCTCCTCCCCGCCCCCCTGGCCCGCGTGGCCGCGTGGACAAACCGTGGCCCGACGGGCCCGACGGGGGGGCGACCCCCCTCAGTGCCGCCGCTTCCCTGCCCGTCAGGCTCGCTACATGTTCGAATTCTTCGCCGATTGCGCCGTGGACTTCCCCTGCCTTGGCGGCAGGGGGGGGGAGCTGAGGGTGCTCGGAGACGCATCGCGCAGCATGCAGGACTTCTCGGATTTCCTCGTAGACATGGGCTCTGCAACGACCTGGAAGATGTCTAGCGCCAGCGACTGGCCGACTGCATGGGGTGGTATCATGGCTGAGATCTTCGCCTGCGGCGACGTGCTTCCCGTGAAGGCGGCGCAGCTGGAGCCGCTGAAGAAGAAGCTCGAGCGGAGTCTCAAGCAGCGCACCAAGGAGACCGGGGATGACTCGCAGGAAGTCGTCGAGTCGCAGACGCAGATGGCCGAGAGCAAGGGCAGTGCAGGCTCCGAGGACCTGTTTTGAATTCTCGCAGTCTTGAGTCTTGAGTCGTCGATTTGTCAAGTCGAGTCGACGTCGACGACGTCGTCGTTTCCCTTCAACACCCTGTAATGTTATCGCCGCCCTAGATGCTCCCAGAATTTCGTAGAGGCACTCCTACAGTGCGGCGAGGATTCCACGCTGTCTCGGGTTCCTCGCGACTATCCCTGACACTACTCCTACGTATCCAAGTCGCCTCCCCTTCCCCCGCTTCCCTCCCGGCCCGACTCCCGACGGCCCGACGCCCCCCCCCCTCTCGACCCGCGACCCGCGGGCCGTCGCGCCTTCGGGCTTCCGGGGGGAAGGAGGGGGCGGCTTCTCCCAAGCTCCGTGCTCAAGTCGAGGGTGGGGAACGGCCTCCCAGGGGCCCCGCCCATTTTCGGCCCTGCCGAGGACGGCAAGACGCCCGATGATGATGCCAACAAGCCTACGGCGGTCCCTCTGAGTGCCGCGCTGGTCTACGTGAATCCGAAGAAGGTGGTCGACACGCTCGCGAGGGCGGGTGCCTGGTCAACGGTGGTGGACGACCCCGTCCCTAAGATTCAGAGCGAGATCCACGACTTCGCTTTCAAGGTCGACCTTGACAACGAGGAGGTAAAGCAGGGGTTCTCCATGCACTGGGTCGGCCGCATGACTAAGTTCATCGAGTGGAAGCTGGCTGAGGCGGCGTGCGCCAGGGACGATTCGTCGATTACCAATCACTCCAAGCTGCGCATCATGATGGACAACAAACTCGCGAGGAGTCCGCCTCAGCCGCTTCACTCCAACGGCGACCTCGAGGCATTCACGAGCTTGCAGCTTCCCTTCGCGGGCGCCGTCGACATCAAGGGGGGCAGTCCGTGCACCCAGATCGGGGCTATCAACATCTACTCGGCGACGCGCGGCTTCGACTACGACGTCCCCATCTACGTGAGCGGCGCCAACTGCAAGGATGCGTGGGCGCCAGGCGTTTGCCCTGCCTGGGCAGCCCCCCTTGCGAAGGGCGGCCAGGCGCCGACCCTGGAGCTGGACCAGGCGCAGGGCGCGTGGAGTGTGCCAGATGGGCTCCGGCTGCGGCCGTCGGCCTCGATGGAGACGATCACGGTGTGCCTGAAGTTCGCCTGCTTCAACGACTAGTGCCCAAAAAACAAAGGCCCCCCTGAGAAGCCCCCCTCCGTCGGCGTGCCCTTGACGAGGCTCGCCTGGAGCGACGAGACCCTGAAGCCCGCGGCCAAGAGCAACGGGCGCCTCCTGGAGAAGCTCAACTATGACATCGTGGGTTGCATCGGCGCCATCAGCATGTCTTTCAACCAGGGCGCGGCCGCTGCTGCCGCGCCCGCGCGCGCGGGCAACTCGGCAGCGATGAAGGCGGCGGCGAAGCATTTGCTCAGGTAGGCGCTAGCAGACGCCACCGCGCCGCCACCGGGCTCGCCGCGACCGGCCGCGGGCAGCAGCGGGCATGTTTAGTGCCCAGCGGAGTCCCCCACGCTCTACGCTCTCCCCTCTCTGCCTCTCTTCCCCCTGCTTGACCTCCTGCCCCCCTCCTCTCTTTTCCTGTCCGAACTCCGACCTGATTCACCTCCTCGCCCTCCCTCCCCATCCTCGCTCACCTCCTCTACCACGGCGGGCTTTTTTTGTATCCTCTGCGACTGCGACATCGAGATTTTTTCCTGTGTGTTGTGTATCTGTATGATGTATCTTGAATGGGCCCCCGCGGCTGAATTTTGGGCGTGGGCCTGGCGGCGCGCGCGAGCATGTGTTGTCTCAGCCGGAGCGGGCCCGACTCCGAACTCCGAGCGTCGCGAGCGCCGCGAGCGCGCCGAGCAGCCGAGGCAGCCCCAGGCACGCGCAGCAAGTGGCGCTGCACACGCACGGTCAGAGAAACAGAGAGGCACGCACACACGACACACGACGCACGAAACAACCACCTACTAGACTCGATGTCGCGGCCTTCCGCTTACGAGCGCGAGGGCTTGCACTGGGGCGCGGCGAGCCGCGCAAGGGGATCATGGGGGCGCCTGGCACCCTCAGAGGAGAAGAAAGAAATTGAATGGGAGAAAAAACATCACCATTATCAGAATTATTATCATCATCGCTCATCCCGACTCCCCCCTCCTCATTCTCCCTCCTCATTCTCATCGCTCCTCTTCCTCGCTCGTCGCTCTCCTCCCCTCCTCGAAGCTCATCCTTCCCCTCCCCTCCTCATCGTGACTCCCCCTCCTCCTCCCTCATCATAGTCTCATTCACCATTCACTCATCCCGCCTCCCAGGCCCCCCCCTGGCCCCTGGCGGCCTCATCGCCCAGCGGGCCAAGCACGGCCGCGGCCGCGGGCCCCGCGGGCGCGCGGCGCCGCGAGCCGGGGCAGCGGCGGCGAGGGAGTCGAGGGACTCAAGTACAGAGGGAGGATGGGGAGATCGGAGGGAGAGAGGGGGGGGGGGAAGTAGAGTTTCATGGGCCGTGGGCTCGTAACGTCTTGCTCGGTCTTGGTGGCGCGGTGCGTTCGTCTTGCGCCCAATCCATTGCCTTTGGGGCGTGGGCCGTCGGGCCGTCGGGCACCCCTTGCATCCTTGCATTTGCGCGTCCATGTGGGGATGTGGGGCCCTGTGGGGGCCCATGCGCGCCGATGATGCAGGCGTCCTTGCCTTGCATGTCGTCCCTGGGTCGTCCTCCCGTAGCCATCCACCTGGCCCGAAGGCTGTTTTTCTGTCCGACGGTGTCCGAGGACACCGAGGAGGAGGCTGCCTCCTCCGCGCCGCCGCCAACGCCGCGCTCGGCCAGCCGCAGCGCCATGCCCATCATGAACACGCCGCCTGGATCAGCCGGACACGCGGCCGCGCATCGCTCCCCGGGGTCGGGGTCAGCGGCTTGGGGCGAGAGCCCGGTGCCCGAGTCTGGCGGCCGGGCGAAGCAGTTCACCATGCACATGCACTTGCCACAGTGCGGGACGTGGATCAAGCTGGGCGTTCCAGCGAAGACGGCGGAGCAGGACACCAGCTTTTCGGCCGCCGCGGAGGCCGCCAGCAAGAACGGCGGCCATCGCATCGACAAGTGTCGCGTCGGCGTGCTGAGCATCAAAGATCAGCTCGCTGACCGCGTCTCCGTGTCCGCCGACAACTCCAAGCAGATCGTGATGCGCAAGTGCAGCGCGGAGCGCCCTCAAGGGAAGGAGCTCGCCGAGCAAGACGACGTGTGCTACCTCACGTGGCTCATCGCTTGGACGGACGACTTCTCCATTGAGGTGCCCAAGACGACCTCCTGGGCCCTGGTCGACAATCGCTCGGTTTGGAATTTCTTCATGCCTGCGAGCGACGCGAACCTGATTGCGGTGCCAGTCTACATTGAGGAGATGAACATGTGGGGCGAGGTCATGCTCCCGGATATCGCCGGGACTACCTCAATGAAGCAGTTCGCGACCGTCATGCACTTGAAGGCCACCGTTATCTCGGCCCTGGCGGACGTCGGCGTGGACGGTTGTGGTACTTTCACTTTCAGGCCTGACATGATTGACGTGCAGCTCTGCTCGGCCTCATTTCCAGTAGGCGGGGCTTTGGACAATGACAGGTTCGCGACGAATCGTAAGTGGTACAACATCACATGCACCCGCCTGCTGGAGGAGCTGGACACGTGGACGGAGTCGGCCCAGGACGTTCAGCGAGACGGAGTCGGCGGAGTCGGAGTTTTTGCCGGAAAGGCCAAAGGCCCAGGGTTCTCTTTTAGTTGGTTTCCCCCCGGTTTTGACGGCTGTAGGGCCGGCGAATTTCTTTTGCGATAAATGACGAGGTCGCGTGGGGCCGGCGAATTAAACATTGAGGATGTCTCGAGCGAAACGCTAGTTTTTCAGAATTTGTTGAGGATGTCTCGAGCGAAACGCTTGTTTTGTGATAGATTGTCTTCTCCTGGGGACCAGAGACCAGAATTCAGAGGATCTCTGGAGTAAAATGCTTGTTTTCACGTGCCCAGGTCTTGAGGATGTCTCGAGCGAGACGCTTGGTTTCACGCCTCCAGGTGGCCCAGACAGATGTCTAGCATGAGGATTTGTTGAGGATGTCTCGAACCAGAGGCTTGTTTTCACGTGTCCAGGTCGCCCAGGCGGATGTCTAGCATGAGCATTTGTTGAGGATGTCTCGAGCGAGACGCTTGTTTGCACGTGTCCAGGTTGCCCAGGCGGATGTCTAGCATGAGGATGTGCTGACAACGTCTTGAGCGAAACGCGTGTTTTCACGTGTCCAGGTCGCCCAGGCACAGCACAGCCCTCGGCACGGTACATCAATATCGATACCCTTAGCATTGCAGCCTGGCATGTTGCCTGGCACGTTCCGCGGAGCGTCCCGTGGCGAGTCCCCCTGGCACGTCCCTCGGCACGTCCATTGGCACGTTCCGTAGCGCGTCCCCTTGGCACGTCCCGCGGTGCGTGCCCATGGCACGTCCCCTGGCACGTCGCCTGGCGCGTCCCTTGGGACGTTCCGCGGCGCGTCCTCTTGGCATTTTCCCTCTGTCGATTAGTTCTGGGGCAGCTACCTCTGCTCAGGTAGCTCGAGCTTACGCTCCAGATCAGTTCGGTGAGGACTCGGATGCCAGGGAGGACTCGATCCACAACGCTATATAGAGCACAATCGCGGCATGGCACATCGCAGTTCAGCACGGCCCAGCACAGCACAGCCGTCGGCACGGTACATCAAGATCGATGCACTCAACTATGCACCTTGGCACGTTCCTTGGCGCGTTCCGTGGCGAGTCCACCTGGCACGTCGCGCGGCGCGTCCCCTGGCACGTCCCTCGGCACGTCCATTGGCACGTTCCGTAGCGCGTCCCCTTGGCACGTCCCGCGGTGCGTGCCCATGGCACGTCCCCTGGCACGTCGCCTGGCGTGTCCCTTGGGACGTTCCGCGGTGCGTCCTCCTGGCATGTTCCCTCTGTCGATTAGTTCTGGGGCAGCTACCATCTGCTCAGGCAGCTCGAGCTTACGCTCCAGATCAGTTCGGTGAGGACTCGGATGCCAGGGAGGACTCGATCCACAACGCTATACAGAGCACAATCGCGGCATGGCACATCGCAGTTCAGCACGGCGTAGCACAGCACAGCCCTCGGCACAGTACATCATCATCGATACTTTCAGCATTGCATGTGCCCGTCGCCCAATCAGGTGTCTTTGAAATGTTGCAATGCGTTACATTTCTATATTCCTTTCCGGGTTCGTGGGTCGATCATGTTTGGTTGTGTGCGCTTCTGCTTACCACTGCTGGTTCAGTGCAGTTTGGTACAGTATTTCTGCTTGCCAGGACTGCTTCTGCTTCCACTGCTACTTCAGTTACAGCTGCACTGCCGCTTGCACGCCTTCGGCTCCTCTGAGGGCCGCCGCCCTACTCGGCCTGCGCACTGGCGGTGCGCTGGCTCAATTTGAACGCAGCTGTGACGCCGCATTGCTCACAACCTTGGTGACTCATCCGACGCCGCCGGAGAGGACAGAAGTCAAAAGTCAAAAGTGTTTTGGACGCCTGCTGCGATTCTCCGAGTCCACCCGCTGCCTTGCTGGGGGAACGCTCTAGGTGTGTACTTTCGGGCCCCTGGGGAGTCTTGAAAGTCTTGGACCGTCTTGAGGCCGCCGTGCCGTGCCGTCTTGGGTCTTGGGCCGTCTCTGATTGGGCCTTGGGCCGTCTTGGGTCTTGGGCCGCGCCGTGCCGTGCTGTGTCGTGATGCCGATTCTGACAGTCGTCAGTCGTCTAGGGTTTAGCTCGGCATATCTCGGGAGGGACCTCTGACAGTCGTCTACATCTTAGGTTATCTAGATTTTAGCGCGACTTCGCGGCCCGCGGAGGTTTGCACGTGGACGTCGTCGTCGTCGTCGTCGTCGTCGTCGTCGTCGTCGTCGTCGTCGTCGTCGTTTTGGGGGGCCCTCTTGGAGTCTGTGGGGGCCGTCTTGGAGGCAAACGTGGGGCTCGTCGCTATCTCGCGGCTCGGGCATCTTGGCAGCGCGGCGCGGGGGCGCCGCGGATGGCCCTACTGCGTCGGCGCCCCCTCGGCTGGGCCATTTGGCGACGCCGTCGCCCCGGCGGCCCCCCCCATCGGCGCCGACTGGCGGCGCGGGCGGCTCTCCTTGGCAGGGGCGCCGTGGTCATCGATGTGGTGCACCCCCCTTCGCCTGCGTCCCTGGCATCATCTGCTGGCGATCTTGCTCTCGAGAATGCCATTCGTCAGATCCCATCTCTATGGGCCGCGGGCAATGGCCTCGTCGATTTCGACGCTGTCCCGACGAGCCCGTCTTCGCCGATCGAGCTGGCGATTTCACCGTCTACTGAGATGCGCATACTGAGATGCCTAGGGCCTAGTCCTACTAGTCCTCCTGCTCCTGAGCCTGAGCAGCCGCGGCTCGAGCCATCCAGTGCGACTGAGCTTCCAGTCCCCTCGGATTGTCCATCTCCCGTGTCAGTGCCGGGCGTGACGGCGTCAGTGCCGACTCGTGCGGCTTCGGTTTCTTCCCGTGCTTCCACTGCTCCTTTAACAACGTGGCCGCGCGGCCCGAGCACGACGCCTCGGGCTTCTCCCGCTTCCCACGCCTCGACGCCACCTTTGACCTCGTGGCCGCGTGGCCCGAGCACAACGCCTCGGGCTTCTGCGGCTCCCCGCGCCTCGACGCCACCCTTGACTTCGTGGCCCGTGGCCCAAGCGCGACGCCTAGCGGCGATGGCCTATCGCCGCATAGCGATTAAAAAAAAAGGGGGCCCAGGGGCCCAGAGAGAGAGGGAGGGGGGAGGGGCAAGCTAGGTGCGCTCGATCTGACATCCTACTACCCCTCCCTCCCATCCCTTCCCTTTGCGTTACTTCATTGTCCTTTCTCACCGAATCGTGTCGCATTGGCCCTCGTACCTAGGGGGGAGAGGAGGAGGAGGACGACGACGACGAAGACGAAGAATGGGAAGGAGGGGAGAGGGATGGGGGGAGGGGATAGGGACATACTTGAAACAAATGGGCTCAAAGAGGCAGCGCTTTGAAAATGCGGGGGGGGGGGGGGGGGGGGGGGGGGGTGGGGGCAGGGGCCGTTGCAAATGATAGCGGCCGTCCCAGGGGCGTAGGTGGACATGCCCAGATCTTAGCAGGCCTCTGGCCCGTTGGGCCGGCGAGGCCGTCGAAAATCGGAGCGGGAGGTTTTTGGCCAGTTTCGGCTTCTGGGGGCCTTCGACGGGCTCTGGGGCCGCCGCAAATCTGCCCAGGACGAAACAACGGCCCCGGGGAAGTGGTCGACCTCCGGGGGCCCCCTGTCGAACAGATTGGAGCGCGCGCATGTCTGGGTCTTCCTCCATGTTGGCGCTTACTGAAGGTTCTGGAACCTCTGGGTGCCTCCTCCTGTCTCCGCCTCGTCTTCCGAGAGAGGTCGGGGGCGTGGGCGAAACGCTGCATCGTGGCGACGGGGGCCTCAGAGGAGGCACCTGCCGCACTGTGGCGATCTAGATTCGAGGGGGGGGGGCCGGAAAAAGACCTGCGGCCAGGGCGAGGGGGAGGAGAAGGGGGAGGAGGATGAGGAGTAGGAGGAGGAGGAAAAGGAGGAGGAGGAGGAGGAAAAGTAGGATGAGGAAGAGGATGACGTGCAGAAGGAGGAGGACGAACTTGAACACATGACGATGACGATGGCGACGACGATGGTTCCAGAAACGAGGGCGATGATGATGGCGAGGAGAAGGGGGGGGATCAGGACGAGGAAAATGCAATGATGACGACGACGATGGCGATGATGCTGTTTGTTTCAGGTGCTGCTGATGATGCCGCCGATGCCGATCAAGCGTTGGCGGCAGAGCGCTTTCCTGAGCAAGGCTCTGAAATCAAATGTGATTTTGTTCCATGGCGCTGCCGCGCACATCCGCCAGGATCTTGCGTGGCGCTGCGGAGGCTTCGGGCGGGGATTGCGGAGCTTTAGGGTGCGAGGTGGGGTGGGGTGGGGGGGGGGGGGCGAGAAGGGTGAGGTGCCGATTGGGGGGGCCTTTGGGGATCGTTTGAGACGGCGTTCGGAGGCGCCTGGGAGCTTTCTGGGGCCTCCCGGGAGCCTCTTGGCGGCATCTTGGGCCTCTTGGGGGCTTCTCGGGGCGTCCTGGGGCCCTCTTGGGGCAGAAAGCTCAAATTTTCGGTTCGTGGTCCCTCTCTTGGGCCCCCCTTGGGGCCGTCTTGGGGCTCTCTTGGGCCGTCTTGGTGCCCCTTGGGCCGCCTCGGGGCCTTCTTGGGCCGTCTTGGGGCCTTCTTGGAGGCCTCTTGGGCCGTCTCGGGGCGCTCCTGGGGGCCTCTTGGCCCTTCTTGGAGCGTCGGAAAGGCGAAGAGGCGAGGAAGTCAAACACTTTCAAAAACCTATGAGCATCGCTGATTTGTAATATATTGGGGCTCCGTTTTGGAGCGTCTTGGGGTCTCTTTCGGGCCTCTTGGCGCCTCTTGGGGCTTCTTGGGGGCCGCTTAGGGCGTCCTGGATGCCTCTTGGAGCGGAAGGCTCGGATTTTCGGTTCGTGGTCTCCATCTTGGGTTCCTCTTGGGGCCCTCTTGTGCCGTCTCCGGCGCCTCTTGGGCTGTCTTGAAGCTCCCTTGGGCGGTCTTGTGGCTCCCCTGGGCGCCTCTTGGGCCGTCTTGGGGTGGTCTTGGGGGCTTCTTGGGGGCCTCTTGGGCCGTCTTGGAGTGTCAGAAACGCGAAAAGGCGAGGAAGCCAAAAACCTTCAGCAACCTATTGGAAATCACAGAGTTTTGCCTCTGGGGCTCCGTTTTGGAGCCTTTTGGGGTCTGTTTCGGGCCTCTTGGCGCCTGTTGGGGTGGGGGCCTCTTGGGGCGTCCTGGGGGCCTCTTGGAGCGGAGGGCTCGGATTTTCGGTTCGTGGTCTCCATCTTGGGTTCCTCTTGGGGCCCTCTTGTGGCCGTCTTGGGCGCATTTTAGGCTGTCTTGGGGCCCTCTTGGGCGGTCTTGGGGCTTTCTTGGGGGCCTCTTGGGCTGTCTGGGGGTGGTCTTGGGGGCTTCTTGGGGGCCTCTTGGGCCGTCTTGGAGCGTCGGAAGGCCGAAAAAGCGAGGGAGCCAAACACTTTCAAAAACCTCAGGGAAAATCATTAATTTTTGCTTCTAGGGGCTCTCTTGGGGAGGGTCGGGGCTCTCTTGGGACGTCTTGGAGGCCTCTTGGGCCGTCTTGGCGCCGTGTTGGGCGTCTTGGGCCGATCGTTCGGTGATTCGGATCCCTCTTGGACCGTCTTCGGGGCCTCTTTTGGCCCTCTTGGCGCGCTCGGGGGGGCGTGGGGGGCCGCGCCCAGGAGGGGGGCCATCTCTGAGTCATCGTTCCCGGGCTTCGGTCGGGGTACTTGTCGCCGGGGGAGCCCCAGGGGCCGCCCCGCGCGCGCGCGAACTAGAATTATTCTTAACCAGTTACCGGAGATCTTAGCACGCCTCTGGCCCGTTGGGCCGGCGAATTGTGCCATATGTGTTGTGCAGTCGGTATTGTGCAATATTGGTGGAACAATCTAGTAGGCTGCGCAATCTAAATTGTGCAGTCGATGTGGTGCAATCTATGAGGTGTAATAAATTTCTGCTCGCAGGGAGTTGTCTACTCCGCTGCTCGCGCAGACATCCCAACCGCCCACCCGCAATTTGGTTTGCAAAACCCGTGCGGCGGCGATGGCGATGTGTGCTTGGTGTTGGCTGGTGCATCTCTGCGGCCGCGCTGGCCCGCGCGTGCTCGCGCGCGCAGCGGCCGGCCAGTTTGGCGCGACCGAGGCGAGCGCGGTGGCGCTGACCGCTCTGCACATCCCAACGGGCGCTTCAGGGCCAGTCGGCGACTTGGGCGGGCGCGGTTTTATGGCCACGTCGACAACGGTAGACGCGAAGATGATCGTAGCGATGCTGGCGACGATGCTGACAGCGACGACGGGGCAGCCAGTGACGGCGCCGATGCGGATCGCGCCGACGACGATGACGGCGTCGTCGCGTCGGTGATGAAGGTTTTGGAAGGAGTTCGACATGCGCGCGCGGCGAACCTGCGAGGAGCCCCCAGACGCTCGCAAGGGCGTTCGAACGATCTCGACATGCGCGCGCGAAACCCGTTTGGTACCGCTTTCTCGAAGTGCTGAATGCTGAACAGCCGTTTTTTTTTTTTTTTTTTTTTTTTTTTTTTTTTTTTTTTTTTTTTTTTTTTTTTTTTTTTTTTTTTTTTTTTTTTTTTTTTTTTTTTTTTTTTTTTTTTTTTTTTTTTTAAAAAAAAAAAAAAAAAAAAAATAAGAAAAAAAAAACTGTTTTTATTATTATTATTTCTTCTTCTTTTTCTAATTTTCCTTTTTCCTTTTCTCTCCTCTTCTTCCCCTTCCGCGTGCAAATTTGTGTTTGCTTTTTGTTGAAAATCCGTGCTGCGAAACCATGTGTTTTTGTCGTTTTTGGAGCACTCGATTCTGGAATCCTTCCGGGGCTTAAGGTTTTTGGAGGATTCCGGCACGCGCGCGCGACCGCGCGCGCGTGTGCACTTCGTCATATTTTTTGCAACTCGTGGCCGCCATCGGAGCATGACGCGGCAGGCCGCCGATTGTGGCTAGCGGACCAGCTGCGCACCAGACGGGTCTCCGTCATCCTGTGGCGCGACACCCGCGACGTTGGGGGCCGACCATATGGCGAAGAGCTTATCCTCGACGTCATTGGGGGGGGGGGGGAGCTCGCCCGCGCGCGCCCCGCGCTGAGGTTGGGCGAGGAGCAGCGCGAGAAGTTGGTACCGAGCTCCCGCCACAGCGACTTCAACAGGGACAGCGGCGACGCGGCTGGGCAACCGATTCGTCGTCGCATATCCGGATTATGTTCGCGACTGCAAGGGCTGGCGCGTATGTCGCGCGTCGCGTTCGCGAGTGAGACGCAGCTCGCCAGGAAGAGAGATGTGCAGTGGCCCGCGTGACGTGCGCGATGCACGCGGATGCGAGACGGCCGGTGAGAGGGGCAGAAGAACAAAACATACCAGTGAGAGGGGGGCCGTTTCCACGGACTATGTTCGCGGGTCGGCAGGTTTCGCGCAGCAGAGCATTCGCGCGATCGCGTGCTCAATCCGAAGATTCTGCTGTCGGGCAATTTTCCCAACCATCCTGCGGTGTTGGGTCTTCGTTTTGAAAGGGCAGCTCCCCGCGTTCCTTCCGCTCCTTCCTCCTCCCCCTTCCGCCTCCCTCCTCCCCCTACTTGCCTCTGCCCTCATGTGCTTGTTTCGGCGCGCCCCTCGCGCGCTTCGCGGCCCCGAGGGGGCCCCGCCGAAGGTCCGCATGCCAGCGTTCGCGTGCGCCCGCCGCGCCCATTTTGGTTCACACCTCGCGCGTTTTGCGGCCCCGCAGGGAGCTCCACCGACGGCCCCAGTGGCTGCGTTCGCATGCGCCCGCCGCGCCCGCTGTCGCGCACCCTGACACGCTTCGCGGCGCCATGGCGGGATCCACCGACGGCCCCAGTGGTTGCCGCGTTTCGGGGCCCCTATAAGGATATAGATCGACGGCCGCAGTGGTTTCATTCGCATGCGCCCACCGCGCCCATTGTGGCGCACCCTTCACACGCTTCGTGGCCCCAAGAGGAATTCCACCCACGGCCCCAGTGGCTGCGTTCGCATGCGCCCACCGCGCTCATTCTGGCACGCCCTGCACGCGTTTCGTGGCCCCCAAAAGGGGTTCCACCGACGGGCTGGGTGGTTGCGTTCGCACGCGCCCACCGCATTCATTTTTGGCACATCCCGCGCACGCTTCGCGGCCCCACGGGGAGCTCCACCGGGGGTCCTGGTGGCGTTCGCACGCGCCCACCGCGCCCATTGTGGCATACCCCTCGCACAAATTACGCGGCTCCATCAAAAAAGGGGCCCCACCGACGGCCCGAGTGGCTGCGGTCGCATGCGCCCGCCGCGCCCACTGTCGCACACCCCTCACACGTTTCGCGGCCCCATAGGCACTTCCACCGGCGGCCCCAGTGGCCGCGTTCGCATGCGCCCACCGCACCCATTTTGGCACGCCGCTCACACGTTTCGGGGCCCCACAGGGTGCTCCACGGACGGCCCCAGCCGTTGCGTTCGCATGCGCCCACCGCGCTCATTTTTGGCACACCCCTCACACGTTTCGCGGCCCCATAGGGAACTCCACAGGGGGTTCCGTTGGTTGCATTCGCAATCGGCTCCGCGCCCATTTTGGCACACCGCTCACACGTTTCGTGGCCCCAGAAGAAATCCCACCCAAGGACCACATGCCAGCGTTCGCATGCGCCCACCGCACCCATTTTGGCACAGCCCTTTCACGTTTCGCGGCCCCATGGGGAACTCCACCGGGGGTCCTGGTGGCTGCGATCGCATGCGCCCACCGCACCCATTGTCGCACCCCTCACACGTGTCATGGCCCCACATGGTTGTCCACCGACGGCCCCAACCGTTGCGTTCGCATGCGCCCACCGCACCCATTTTGGCACACCCCTCACATGTTTCACGGCCCAACTAGGGAGCTCCACCGACGGCCCCAATAGCTTCGTTCGCATGCGCCCACCGCACCCATCTTGGCACACCCCTCACACGCTTCGTGGCCCCATAGGGAATTCCATCGACGGCCCCAGTGAGTGCGTTCGCATGCGCCCGCTGCGCTCATATTGGCACACACGCACACACTGCACACGTTTCGTGGCTCCGTAGGTAGCTCCGCACCCATCATGGCACACCCTTCACACCCTTCGTGGCCCTTTTTGGGAGCTCTTCCGAATGCGGTGCGTTCGACGGCGGTATTCACAATTGCATCTGCTTGGGTCGTTCGCCAGGTTTATTTTTTGAGGGACCCGGTTAGAAGAGGGTCCTCCGTGCCCAGCCAGCCCTCTCGCCAGTGCAATTTTGTGAGGGACTTGGTCAGCAGGTCCTCTCTGCATAGCACAGTCTTTTGTTTCGCTGTCTCGGGTGTGGTTTACGCACCTGGGCTGGCAAACCGCAGGATGACTCGTTTGAGCACCCGGTTCGAACGGTACCTTATGTCCCCTGCCTTTCTTGATCGTCTCCTTTTGCGCTGCTGTTTATTGCTCCGGGACCCGCGAGGATATCCTCCCGTGCCTGTGTAATACGCGTTCTATACACCTCGTGCTATTCAGGTAGAAAAGCCATTTCTCGTTTGACATCCACCCATCCATCCATTTCTCTAGTCCCCTCCTCCTCCTCCTCCTCCTCATCCTCTTCCTCCTCCACCACGCCCTCCTTCCCTCCACTCTCCCCCCTCCCCCTTCCTCATCCTCCCGCTGCTGCTTCTCCTCCCCTTCGCCGTCCCCCCTCCCTCCCGCCCCTCTCGCTTCTCCATCCCCCTCTTCATCCTGCTCCTCTCAGTCTCTCACCCTCTCCGCCTCCTCCTCCTCCTCCTCCTCCCTCCTCATCCTCCTCCTCATACCTCATCCACCATCAATCATCATCCTCACATCATCATCTCATCATCATCATCATCATCATCATCATTATCATCATCATCATCATCATCATCATCATTATCATCATCATCACCATTATGGTTATCATTATCATCATCATTATCAGTATCATCATCATCAGCATCCGTATCAGCATCATCATCATCATCATCATCATCACCATCATCGTCATCATCAGTATCATCATCATCGTCATCGTCATCATGATCATCATCATCATCATCATCGTCGTCATCATCATCACCATCATCAGCATCATCATTATCATCATCACCATCATCTTCACTATAACCGTTATCGTCATTATCATCATCATCGTCTTTCTTGTTCCTCTCTCCCAGCAGGCCCTTCATGTTGCTCAGCCTCCTCCTCCACCACCGCCTCCGTCTCCTCTTTTCCTCCTTACAACTTTCTCCCCTGTCCTCGCCTCCTTCTCTTCCTGCTCCTCTCACGCGTCGCCTCCTCCTCTGTCGTCTTAATCATCTCCGTCGTGGTCGTCTTTGTCTTTGTCTTTGTTTTCGTCGTCGTCATTGTCGTCGTCGTCGTTCTTCCTCTCTACCGCTTGCCATTTCCTCTCATCTCCTCTGTCTTCTTCTTCCCATGACTGTTCCCCCCACCTCCCCTCCTCGCTTCTCTCTCTCTTCCTGCTGCAATTCCTCCTCTTCCCTCCCCCTCCTACTCAGTAGCGCGAGGAGGGTGGCCCTGGGAGGAGGAGGAGGAGGAGGAGGAGGAGGAGGAGGAGGTGGTGGAGGAGGAGGAGGAGGAGGACCAGGAGGAGGAGGAAGATGAGGAGGAGGAGGAGGAACAGGAGGAGGAGCAGGAGGATGGAGGTGGGGAAACAAACATAAAGGAATGCGAGGAGGGAGGAAGGGGAGGAGGCGGGAAGGGATGAGGGAGGGTAGGAAGGTGGAGGTGGAGCGGGGAGGGTGGGTGGGAGGCGGCGAGTGGACGGGGTGTAGGGGGATGGGGGAAAGGGGGAAGGGTAGGCGGATGGAAGAATTGGGGGTGGATGGAAGATGGGGGGTGCGGATGGAAACTAGGTTTGCGTCTTCGTGCCACGACTCACGAACGTGTTTCAAACTTGGAACCACATGCTTGAGAAGCTTGTGGGCTCCATAGGGGCGACGACGACCGACGACGATGACCACATCCGAGGAGGACGACTAGGAACTAACTTTCTGGACGGTGACGCTCGAGGAGGAGGAGGAGGAGGAGGAGGAGGAGGAAGAGGAGGAGGATGAGGAGGAGGAGGAGAAGGAGGAGGGGGAGGGAGGAGCAAGAGGAGGACGGGGAGGAGCAGGTGGGCGACGGGAGGAGGGCTGGCAAGTCGCGTTACTCGGCAGGAGTCGTCTTGGCAGTTGTTGCCTGATGCTGTGGTTGGGTCTTGGAGGGATCCTTCCCCTCCTATAATTCCTCTGCTTCAGCAGCCTGGTGTGCTTTTTGCATTCCGACGGCTGGAACTCCCGCTCCTGGGAAATAGAGGCGTCGCGCGCCACAGGGCTGCGGTTGTGTGGCGCGCGGTGTTGGCTACCGGAGTGGAGTGGATTGTGGTTTGCGACAATGTTTCGCGTCTGAGTGCTCTCAGTCTCCTCTCGCTCTCTCTCTCTCTCTCTCTTTCTTTTGTCGTCGTCGGCTTCGTTGCCGTAGAAGGGGAAGTATATCTGGTATTTTGAATTATGTGTGGCTGTACCCTCCTCCCCACATTGCACTGCCGCGGACTAGGCTACTCCTGCCCCGTCGGGCCACTATTCTTCTGTCTCTTTGCCCTGCTTTACTGCGCCTGTCCGCGGCATAAGTTCTGTGCTCACTCCGCCTAAGTCGGCGCTTCGTTTTTCATTCGAGCAACGCGACAAGCCTGGCCTCGAGTTCTATCTAACGTCAAATAACTGGGCAACGACGAGGTTGTCGACGACAAGGACCCTTGGCGACCACCGTCACCTCCATCACCGCCACCGCCGCCACCGCCACGACGACCTCCCCCCTGCTGCTGACAGTGCTCGGCGGCGAGCGAGGGGGGGAAATGAGAAGGAGAAGGCCTTCTCAGAAGGCTCGGAAGCCCCTGGGCCTTCTGAGAAGTTTTCCAAGCCCTCCCCGAAGACAGCAAGAACTTGTCAGAAGGCCGGAGGGCTTCTGAGAAGTCCGTCCCGCCGCCTTCTGAGAGGGCCTTCTCCTTCTCACTTCCCCCCCTCGCTCGCCGCCGAAAAAGCCTTCCATACTTAGAGGCCTCCTAGGTGGGGTCCGAGTAGATGAGTTCGGAGGATCGCGCCGCACCGCCAATGCATCGCCGATGCATCAGCGATGCACCGCCCGCCGCCGACGTGCGGACGAGCGGGCGAGGACGACGGCGAGGACGACGGCGGGGCGCCGCCTCCGCAGAACCAAACAAACAAACACAGAGTGCCCGCCCCGAGGCGGCGCCGCTCGCCGCCGCCGCGGCGGCCGCCGACAGCCTGCGGCTGCCCCCGCTGCCGCTGAGCGCCAGGTGGCGCGTCGTCGTCGTCGTCGTCGTCGGTGATCCCCGTCGTCTTCGTCGTCGTCCTCGAGCGCCGCCGTCGCCGCCGCCGTCGTCGCCGCTGCCGTCGAGCGTCGTATCGCCGTCGTCGTCCCCGAGCGTCGTCGTCGTCGTCGTCGTCGTTGTTGCCGCAGTCGTCGTCGAGCGTCGTCGGCGTCGTCGTCGTCGTTGTCGTTGTCGTCGAGCGCCGAGCGCCGAGTGCCACGCGCCGAGCGCCGCAGAGGTGACGCCGACGGGCCTCTGGCGGGCGGGAACGGAATGGGGCGCCGGGCGCTGCCCCCGCGGGGCGCGTCGAGACTCCGCGTGAGAGTGGCCTTTCGCCTGATCCTCCTCCTGCTCCTCCTCCTCCTCCTCCTCCTCCTCCTCCTCCTCCTCCTCGCACCTCCTCCTCCTCCCCCCCCTCCTCCTCCTCCTCCCCCTCCTCCTCCTCCTCCTCCTCCCCCTCCTCACCCCTCCCCCCCCTCCTCCCCTCCTCCTCCCCTCCTCCTCTCCCCCTCCTCTTTCCTCTCCCCTCCCTCCTCCTCCCCTCCTCCTCCCTTCCTCCTCCTCTCCCTCCTCCTCCTCCGCTCCCCTCTCTCCCCTCCTCCTCCTCCGCTCCCCTCTCCCCCTCCTCCTCCTCCGCTCCCTCCTCCTCCGCCTCCTCCGCCTCCTCCTCGTGACCCTTTGGGTGCGGGCTCGCAGGGGTCTCCCTGGCAGCGGCCTGCGCGCTTGGATGTGTGGCCCCCCCCCCCACTGCGGCCACCTAAGGCCGCGCACCTGGGGTCACTCTTGCCTCGGGTCACTCCTGCTCCTCCTCCTCCTCCTCCGCACCTGGGGTCACTCTTGCCTGATGGGCACGGAAAGAACGGGTACGTAATCACGTACTAAGACAGACCATGACGAACGAACAATTCACATCCATACCCACAGAGGGGTCGGAAGGAGGAGGAGGAGGAGGAGGAGGAGGAGGAGGAGGAGGAGGAGGAGGAGGAGGACGATAGGCAATGGGCAATTATGGGTACGGGTTGTCGGACCCCAGGGGAGGCTCCCGTTCGAGCGGGGACCCACATCTGACAACACGCACCCATGGTCCCCTCCGTTCCCCCTTATGGGTATGTGTGTGTGTGTATGTGTGTGTGTGTGTATGTGTGTGTCTCTTTTGAACAGGATTCGTTGTCGGTGTCGCCCTGGACGTTGTCCACTGAAGACAGAAAGTCGCCTGCCCAACAGCGGCTCTCCGCCCTGGCTTTGGAAGCGTCTCTGGGGCGATCTTCCAGTCCACCAAGGCTCGGCCACCCTGGGAGGATCGAGATGAGGAATGGAAGTGATCGCAGAGACGGGCAATTCTTCCATCTCGGTTGACACCGATGCTCCAGCAGCATCGCTGCCGAGGGAAGAGATGGAGGAGGAGGAAAAGGAGGAGGAGAAGGAGGAGAAGTAGGAGCAGGAGGAGGACGAGGAGAAGTAGGAGCAGGAGGAGGACGAGGAGGAGGAGGAGGAACATGAAGATGAGAAGGAGGAGGAACAAAAGGAAGAGGAGGATGATGCCGCCGCTGCTGCTGCTACTACTGACGATGATGATGCTGCTGCTGATGATGATAATGATGCTGATGATGCTGATGATGATGCTGCTGATGCTGATGATGCTGATGCTAATGCTGATGCTGCTGATGATGATGTTTATGATGATGAGGCTGGTGATGATGATGATGCTGATGGTGATAGTGAGGATTGTTGTGATGATGGTGATGCTGATTATGATGGTGATTGTGATGGTGATGTTGATGGTGGTGGTGGTGATGATGCTGAAGCTGCTGATACTGATGATCTGGTGATGATGCTGATGGTGATGATGATGATGCAGGTGATGATTATGGTGATGGTAACGGTGACGGTGGTGGTGGTGATTATGATGTCGATGACGATGGCCGTGATGAGATGTGGATGACGATGGTGGTGAAGGTGTTGATGATGATAATGATGTTGTCGATGCTGCTGTCGATGATGATGACGACGACCATGATGATGATGCTGATGATGATTATTATGATGATGATGCTGATGATGATGATGATTTTGCTGATGGTGATGATGATGGTGGTGAGAAAAGTGATGGTGCTGTTGATGGTGGTGGTGATATGATGACGATGACGGCGACAATTCTGATGGTGACTGCGATGTTGAGGAATGATACTTCTGTTGATGCTGCTGCTGATAATGATGACCCGCAGGAACAGGACGCGGAGGAGGAGGGGGAGGGGGAGGGTAATAACGATGATGATTATGATGATGATGATGATGCTGATGATGATGATGATGATGATGATGATGATGATGATGGTCGTGCTGATAGTGGTGATGGTGGTCGTGGTGATGGTGATCGTGATGGTGATGATGATAAAACTGATGATGTTGATGCTGATGATGATGATGGTGGTGGTGCTGGTGATGGTGATGATGATGATGCTGATGCTGCTGATGATGATTATGATGATGATGCAGCTGATGATGATGATGATGATGATGATGATGATGATGATGATGATGATGATGGATGATTATGATGATGATGATGATGAGGATGAGGACGAGGATGAGGATGAGGATGAGGATGAGGATGAGATGATGATGAGGATGCTGATGCTGATGCTGATGCTGATGCTGATGCTGATGCTGATGCTGATGCTGATGCTGATGATGATGATATGATGGTGATGATGATGATGCTGATGATGCTGCTGCTGCTGCTGATGATGGTGCTGATGATGATGCAGCTGGCGATGAGGATCGTAATGTTGGAAAGAGCGCGTGCTGTGGTCGCTTGGAGGGGGGGGGGGTTGGATCCGGACCCCTCCCCCCTCCCTTCCTCCCGCGGCGGCTGGCGGCGGCGGCGGCGGGGACGACGACTTCCTTTTCTGGGCCGGCGCCGGCGCCTGCGGCGGCGGGCGGCGGCGGTGGGGAGCGTCGACGAGGACGACGGTAGTGGTGGTCGTGGTGGGTTGTGGTTGTGGTGGTGGCGGTGGTGGTGGTTGTGGTGGTGGTGGTGTGACGGTTTGTTGTGGTTGTGGTGGTTGTGGTGGGTGGTAGTGGGGGTGGTGGTGGTGTGGTGGTGGTGTGTGGTGGTTTGGTGGTGGTGGTGGTGGGTTGTGGTGGTGGTGGTGGTTTGTGGTGGTGTTGGTGGTGGTGGGTTGTGGTGGTGGCGGTGGTTTGTGGAGGTGGTGGTGGCGGTGTGGTGGCGGTGGTGGTGGTGGTGGTGGTGGTGGTGGTGGTGTGGTGGTTGGTGGTGGTGGTGGTGATGGGTTGTGCTGCTGGTAGTGGTGGTGGTTGTGGCGGTGGTGGTGGTGGTGGTGTGGTAGATTGTGGTGGTGGTGGAAGTGGTTGTGGGTTTTTGTGGTGGTGGGTGGTGATGGTGAGTTGTGGTGGTGGTGGTTGTGGTGGTGGTGGTGGTGGTTGTGTGGTGGGTTTGTGGTGGTGGTGGTGGGTTGAAGCGGTGGTGGTGGTGGTGGTAGTGGTGGTGGTAGTGGTAATCGTCGCTGCGTTCCTGCCGTCGCCAGCGCCAGCGCCGGCGCTGCTGGCCGCCGCCAGCGCCGGCGCCGGCGCCAGGGGGGGTGGGGGGGTTAAACCCCCCCTCCCATGGGGTGCCTCTGGTTATCGTCGCTGCGTTCCCGCCGTTGGCGTTGCTGGCGGCCGCCAGTGCCAGCGCCGGCGCCTGCGGGGGGGGGTGTTTTGAATCCCCTCCCCCGGTTTCGGGGGTGGGGTTCGCGGGGGGGACGGTTTGGGGGGGAAGGGAGTCCCCCTGGTTTTGATCGACGGCGCCGAGTGTTGGGGTGGGGGGCCTACCCCCCAGTTCGAAACGCGCCGCCGAATGTTCCGAAGGCGAGCGCCCGTGAAACGCGCTATCTCTAATGTTGACGACGACGATGACGGTGATGATGATGCTGCTGATGGTGATGCTGCTGATGATGATGGTGACGAGGATGGTGATGCTGATGATGCTGACGACCATGGTTAACTTACAGTGGTGGTGGTGGTGATGGGGATGGTGATGGCGATTGTGTTTGTGCTGCTGCTGGTGCTGCTGCTGCTGCTCATGACGATGACAACGATGGTGATGATGACATTCGTATTGTTGATGATGGTGATGGCGATGATGCCGATGATGAAGTTGATGATGATGCAGATTATGTTCATGGCGAACATGGGGTGATGTTAGTGAGGAGGGTGTCGGTTGTGATGATTATTAAGCTGATGGTGACGATTATGGTGGTGCTGTTGTTGATGATAATGAGGGTTGTGACGGCTATGAGTATGATCGTGTGAAGGGGGATGAGGAGGCTGACGATGTGTTTATGAGGATGGTCGTGGTGATGATGATGATGATGATGATGATGATGATGAACATGATTGTGCACAAGATGATCACGGTGATGACGATCATTATGATGATGATGATTTGGATGATGACGCCGATGATGATATTGCTGCTGATGGTGCTGGCGCTGATGATGAGGAGGCTGATGATGACGACGATGATGATGCTGATTAAGCTTATGATTCTGATTATGGTGGTGGTGGCGATGATGCTGCTGATGATGATGATGCTGTTGAGGGTGCTGATGCTGATGGCGGTGGCGATGCTAATGATGATGCTGATGATGATGATGATGGTGATTGTTATGTTTGGTACGAGGAAGACTTTTATTCGGATGACGATGGTGACGTTCATGTTGGTGATGATGATTCTGATGGTGGTGATGAAGAGGGTGACGATGATGAGGGAGACGTTTATGACGAGGACGTTGGTGATGATGATAACGGTGGTGGTGTTGGTGGATTTGGTGGTGGTGGTGGTGGGGGTGATGACGTGGATGAGGGTCATGATGGTAGTGGTGATGAGGCTGACGAGGACGAGGAGGAGAGAAGGAGGATGTGGACAAGGATGTGGAATAGGGAGGTGGATGATGATGATGGTGATGATGATGCTGATGATCATGATGAGCATGATGATGATGATGATAATGATGATGATGATGATGATGATGATGATGATGATGATGATGATGATGATGATGATGATGATGATGATGACGACGACGACGATGATGATGATGATAATGATGATGATGATGATGATGAAATGATGATGGTGATGATGATGATGATGATGATGATGATGATGATGATGATGATGATGATGACGATGATGATGATGATGATGATGATGATGAGGATGATCATGATGATGATGATGATGATGATGATGATGATGATGATGATGATGATGATGATGATGATGATGATGAAATGACGATGATGATGACGATGATGATGATGATGATGATGATGATGATGATGATGATGATGATGATGATGATGATGATGATGATGATGATGATGATGATGATGATGCTGATGCTGATGCTGATGCTGATGATGAGGAGGAGGAGGAGGAGGAGGAGGAGGAGGAGGATGAGGCAGAAGAGAAGGAGGAGGACGAGGAGGAGGATGATGCCGAAGAGAGGGAGGAGGACGCGGAAGAGGGCAGGGATGCCGTCGAGGAGAGCCCGCTAGGGTCAGAGAGGTATCATGAGGTTTCCAGGGTCCCGGGGTCGTGTCCCGATGAGGCTTGCTGGGGTCTTTGGGGTACCACCTGGGTGCGGCGCGCGCGCGCGCGCCCGCACACGCACCCGCACCGCAGATGCCTGCACGCACGCTCGCGAGCGCGTGCCCTCAAGCGCGCGCACGCTCTCGCGCGTACGCCCCCGCGCGTGAAGATCCTCGCTCGGCGCTTGTGGCGGCCCTCGTCGCCGAAGCCTCGGACCCGAGGCGGGGATCTCTTCATCGTCGGGTGCTTCGGCAGGCGCTAGATGTAGATGTGGGTGTGGATGTGGATGTGGATAGAAATGCAGATGCATACACGTATGTACGTACATACACACGCGCACACGCACATATGTACGTATGTATGTATGTATGCATGCATGCATGCATGCATGCATGCATGTAGGTAGGTAGGTAGGTAGGTAGGCATGTAGGTACATATGGTAGGTCGGTATGTAAGTATATGTATGTCTGTATGTCTGTATGTATGCATGTATGCATGCATGCATGCATGCATGCATGCATGTAGGTAGGTAGGTAGGTAGGTAGGTAGGCAGGCAGGTAGGTAGGTACATATGGTAGGTCGGTAAGTCACTATGGATGTATGTTTATGTATGTATTTATGTATGTATGCATGCATGCATGCATGCATGCATGTATGTATGCATGTATGTATGTATGTATGTATGTATGTATGCATGCATGTATGTATGTATGTATGTATGTATGTATGTATGTATGTATGTATGTATGTATGTATGTATGTATGTATGTATGTATGTATGTATGTATGTATGTATGTATGTATGTATGTATATATGTATGTATGCATGTATGTATGTATGCATGCATGCATGCATGCATGTATGCATGTATGTATGTATGTATGCATGCATGTATGTATGTATGTATGTATGTATGTATGTATGTATGTATGTATGTGTGTGTATGTATGTATGTATGTATGTATGTATGTATGTATGTATGTATGCATGGTCGTGTGTATGTCTGTCTGTATGTATGTATGTAGGTAGGTAGGTCGGTCGGCAGGTAGGTAGGTCTATGCATGTATGAATCGATGTGTATGTATGTATATATATATATATATACACACCGATTCTTATTTTTTCCCCGCCCCCCCTAAACAGGACCCCCCCCCCAGGGACGCCCTGGGCGCCCTTTCGTACGTCTCGACGGCCCCCCTGGACGCACTTGGAAAAGGTCCGTCCGCTGGCCCTTCCCGGCCTCTCAGGGCGCCTTGCCAGGCCTTGCGAGCAGACTCAAGGCGATCAAAGGGATCATCGGAGAGGCGCAAGAGAGACTCAAGACAGCACAAGAGCGCTCCAAGAAGAACCTCGATGGTCTGAAGACGGCTCAAGAGGCCCCCAAGACGCCCAAAAGAGGCCGTTAAGAAAGCCTCGAAAAAGCAAACATCGCCCCATTCCCTGGGGAAAATGTATACTTTTAGCATATCAGTTTTGTGGGTCTTCGCAGCGTTCAAGACGGCCCGATGGGCCCCCGACATCGCCCAAGACGGCCCAAGAGGCCCTCAGAGGTATTGAACACGGCCCAAGATGGCACCAAGACTGCCCCAGAGAGCCCCGAGGCTGCCAACAAGAAGCCCAAGATGCCCCCAGAAGGCTCCCAAGAGAGACCCACGAAAACCATGGGAGACCCCCAAGAAGGCCATTGGAGGCCCCCAAGAGGGCCCTAGATGGCTTCAGAAGATCCCTTGAGGGCCCCAGCTCCCCAGGACGGCCCAAGAAGGCCCCAGGACGGCCCAAGAAGGTACCAGGACGGCCCAAAAGAGCTCCAAAAATGCCCAGACGGTGTTCTCCTGCGAAGTACATCGAGCTCACCTGACGATCTTGGTTTCACGTTTGAAGCTCGAGGTTTAAATTCCTCGACCGAGAGAGACAGGCAATGGATTTAGATTCGAAATTAGACGATCGAAGATTTCCTGAGTGCCTGGAGCCCTCCAGGCACTCAGGAAACGACTAAACACTGATTATTCGGAGCTGCTGCGACTTTTTAGGCGTGTCATGGGAACGCTCCTTACTTCCTCAAAGGGTGGGCTCAACCACCGGAGGAGGCGGGAGAGGAGGAGAGGAGGAGGAAGGGATGGGTAGGGATAAACTTTGGAGGTGGCAGATAAAGAACAGACGGAACTTTTCTCCTTCCCTCCCATGAGGAGCGATTCTGAAGCAAGCGACGATGTATTGCTTTGCTGGGGAAGCGTCAGGAACAAAGCGCATGGCGCGAAGCGCCAATGCAGTCTTGTGTATATATATTTATATATAGATATTTATACAGATGTTTCTGTATGTTTACGTATATGTATATGTATATGTATGTATATACATGTATGTATATACATATATATATGTATGTATGCACATATATGTATATATATATATATATATATATATATATATATGCATGTGTGCATGATTGTCAGTTTTTTGCCCCACCACCATGTGGTGCTGGGTCCTCGTTTTGCAGAGAACGCCCCACGTTCCTCTCCTCTTCTCCTCTTCCCCCTCCCTCCTCCTGTCACCCCTCTCACTTTGGCACATCGAAACTCAACCGAGGGTCCTCGTGGCGCAGCCCGCATGCGTCCCCGCCACATTTCGGCACACCCCTTACACGGTTCGTGGCCCCCATCGGAGCTCAACCGAGGGTCCCCGTGGCGCAGCCCGCATGCGTCCCCGCCACCCATTTCGGCACACCCCTTACACGTCCCGTGGCCCCAGAAGAGCTCCGCCGAAGGTCCCGGTTGCGCAGCCCGCATGCGTCCCCGCCACCAATTTTGGCACACCCGTCAAACGTTTCGTGGTCCCTATTGGAGCTCCACCGAAGGTCCCAGTGGCGCAGCCCGCATGCGTCCCCGCCACCAATTTTGGCACACCCATCAAACGTTTCGTGGCCCCCATAGGGAGCTCCACCGAAGGTCCCAGTGGCGTAGCCCGCATGCGTCCCCGCCACAAATTTCGGTACAACCCTCAAACGTTTCGTGGCCCCACAGGGAGTTCCACCGAAGGTCCCAGTGGCGCAGCCCGCGCGCGTTTCCGCCACCCATGTCGGCACATTTCTCACACGCTTCGTGGCCCCATCGGAAATCCACCGAACGTCCTAGTTGCGCAGCCCGCATGCATCCCGCCGCAAATTTCGGCACACTTTTCACACGTTTTGTGGCTCCATCAGAGCTCCGCCGAATGTCCCAGTTGCGCAGTCCACATGCGTGCCCGCTACCCATGTTGATGCACCCCTCACACGTTTCGTTGCCCCGTCAGGGGCTCCGCACACGGTCCCAGTTGCGCAGCCCGCATGCGTTTCCGCCGCCCATACATCCCGCTTCAAATTTCGGCACGCCTTTCACATGTTTTGTGGACCCATCGGAGCGCCGCCGAATGTCCCAGTTGCGCAGTCCGCATGCGTGCCCGCTACCCATGTTGATGCACCCCTCACACGTTGCGTTGCCCCGTCAGGAGCTCGGCATACGGTCCCAGTTGCGCAGCCCGCATGCGTCCCCGCCGCCCATACTGACACACCCCTCGCACGTTTCGTGGCCCCATCGGAGCTCTACCGAAAGTCCCAGTGGCGCAGCCCGCATGCGTCCCTGCCACCCATGTCGGCGCACCCCTTACACGTTACGTGGCCCTGAGGAGCTCCACCGAAGGTCCTCTTTGGCGCAGCCCGCGTGCGTCCGCGCCACCTATTTCAGCACTCCTCTCACACGTTTCGAGGCCCCATAGGGGGCCCCACCGAAGGCCCCAGTGGCGCAGCCCGCGCGCGTCCCCGCCACCGGTTTCGGCACACTTCTCACACGCTTCGTGGTCCCATTGGAGCTGCACAAAAGGTCCTTGTGGCGCAGCCCGCATGCGTCCCCGCCACCCATGTCAGCACACTTCTCACAAATTTCGTTGCCCCAGAGGAGCTCCGCCGAAGGTCCCCGTGGCGGAGCCCGCATGCGCCCCTGCCACAACTTTCGGCACACCCCTCACATGTTTCGTGGCCCCGTATTGAGCCTCACCGAAGGCCCCAGTGGCGGAGCTCACATGCGTCCCCGCCACAAATTTCGGCACATCCCTCACACGTTTCGTGGCCTCAGAGAAGCTCCGCTGGAGGTCCCCAGTGGCAGTGCCCGCATGTGCCACCGCCACCCATTTCGGCACACCCCGTCGCACGTTTCGTGGCCCCGTATGGGGCTCCACCGAAGGTCCCAGTGGCGCAGCCCGCGCGCGTCCCCGCCACCGATTTCGGCACACCTCTCACACGTTTCGTGGCCCCCATAGGGAGCTCCACCTAAGGCCCCAGTGGCGCAGCCTGCATGCGTCCCCGCCACCCATTTCGGCACACTCCTCACACGTTTTGTGGCTCCATGAAGAGCTCCACCGGAGGTTCCCGTGGCGCAGCCCGCATGCGCCCGCGCTACCCCCCCTCACATGTTTCTTGGCCGCATAGGGAGCTCCACCGAAGACGATAATCACAACTGCGTTACTCACAACTGTATATGGTGGGGTTCTTCGTCAGGCTAATGTCATAGTACTTTCGTTGATGATATTATGATTATTAGTGTTACGCGTGTTACTGTTTTTGTTGATACTGCTAGTGCTGTTATTTGCACTGCTACTGTTAGCATTGTGATCGCCATCATCATTATCATCATTACCAGTCTTGCTATTCGTATTACTGCTGTTAGTTTCAGTACTCATACGTATGATTGAACACGTATCATTTGACATGTGCATACATATGTATACATGCATCATGCATGCATGCGTGCGTACATGTATATGTACATAGGTGTGTGCATGTAGGCATGCCTGTATGTGCGTATGTATGCACACATGCATGCATGCATGTATGTATGTATATGTGCATGCAGGCATGTATACACATGTATGTATGTATTTACGTATGGATGTGTGTATGTATGTGTGTACGTATGTATGTATGCATACCTGTTTGTATGTAGTTGTTTATGATGTATACCTATATGTATATGTATGCATGCATGTATGTATGTATGCATTCATGTATGGCTACATGTCTAAATACTGGTACATGGGTACATATTTACACTCGTGTATGTATGACTGTATGCATGCATGCATGCATGCATGCATGCATGCATGCATGCATGCATGCACGTATGTCTGCCTGTGTGTATGCATGGCTGTAGGTATGCTTCTATAGTTTATATATGTATAGATATGTAAATATGCATGTATGCATCGATGCATGCATGTATGCATGCATGCATGTACACACATGTATATATACATAAAATGTGTATACACATAGTTATACATGATATATATATATATATATATATATATATATATATATTCGGGCCCTCGGGAGGGATCTCGTTGGCCAGGCTCGCGCGGGGACTGGCCAGGAGAGGGTGGGGCGTGGGCGTGCTGCCGTGAGGTGCTCGTAGAGACCGAGTGCACGTCTCACCCCGCCTGCGGCACCGCGCGCGCCACAGCCTGGTGCCGCGCCCCGACTTATCTAATGGCGTCTTCCCCGCGAGCGCGCTCGACACGCGCCGCGAGCCATCATGCTGTCGACTCGTGCTGCGGAGCTGTTGGCGAAGCTTTCGCCGCGCGGCCTGCAGATGCTCGGGCCATGATTTGAGCCTTCTGTAGGGGGTCCTTCCCCAGGTGTTCGAAGGCGCGCTGTCACGCTTCCTCGTATCTCTCAAGGTGTTCACTTGATGTCTTCGTAAAACATCGGCGCGCTGAATGCGCCGTCGCCTTCTTCCACGTCCCCGTCCAGCTCCGAATGCCTGCTGATGCCGCCCCTCCTCGTGCTCTCGCGCTGTCTATTCTGCACCGTCGCGATACTCCCAGTCCCTCGCCCTCCTCGTCCCTGCCTTCGCCCTTGAGCTAGAGCCGGACCGAGGTATAAGATCGAGGTCGGTTCGGGGAGGGTACCCTAATGTTCTTCGTGTCTGTTGGATGCTCTCGTACATCCTGGGGAGGATACCCTTGGATGTTCTGTTTGTTTTGGCCGATGGAGGGTCTCATGTTTTTCCCAACCATCCTGTGGCGTTGGGTCCTCGTTTTGAAGAGACGGTCCCCGCGTTCCTCCTTCTCCTCCTCTTCTCTTCCCCCTCCTCCCTACCGTCCGCATGCGCCCCGCACACCCAGTACAGCGTTTCGTGGCCCCATAGGGAGCCCCACCGAAGGTCCCAGCGCTACCGTCCGCATACGTCCCGCACGCCCAGTACAGCGTTTCGTGGCTCCATAGGGAGCTCCACCGAAGGTCCCAGTGCTACCGCCCGCATGCGTCCCGCACACCCAGTACAGCGTTTCGTGGCCCTCCTTTTCCTCCTCCCTGCGTTTCACCCACCCAGTACAGCGTTTCGTGGCCCCATAGGGAGCCCACCGAAGGTCCCAGTGCTACCGTCCGCGTGCGTCCCGCACACCCAGTACAGCGTTTCGTGGCCCCATCGGGAGCCCCACCGAAGGTCCCAGTGCTACCGTCCGCATGCGTCCCTCACACCCAGTACAGCGTTTCGTGGCCCCATCGGGAGCCCCACCGAAGGTCCCAGTGCTACCGTCCGCATGCGTCCCGCACACCCAGTACAGCGTTTCGTGGCCTTCCTCCCCCTCCTCCCTGCGTTTCACCCACCCAGTACAGCATTTCGTGGCCCCATAGGGAGCCCCACCGAAGGTCCCAGTGCTACCGTCCGCATACGTCCCGCACACCCAGTGCAGCGTTTCGTGGCCCCATAAGGAGCCCCACCGAAGGTCCCAGCGCTACTGTCCGCATGCGTCCCGCACACCCAGTACAGCGTTTCGTGGCCCCATAGGGAGCTCCACCGAAGGTCCCAGTGCTACCGTCCGCATGCGTCCCGCACACCCACCAGTACAGCGTTTCGTGGCCCTCCTCCCCCTCCTCCCTGCGTTTCACCCACCCAGTACAGCGTTTCGTGGCCCCATAGGGAGCTCCACCGAAGGCGCCAGTGCCCCCGTCCGCATACGTCCCGCACACTCAGTACAGCATTTCGTGGCCCCATAAGGGGGCCCCACCGAAGGTCCAAGCGCTACCGTCCGCATGCGTCCCGCACACCCAGTACAGCGTTTCGTGGCCCTCCTTTTCCTCCTCCCTGCGTTTCACCCACCCAGTACAGCGTTTCGTGGCCCCATAGGGAGCTCCACCGAAGGCCCCAGTGCCCCCGTCCGCATGCGTCCCCTAAGCCCAATTTGGCATTTTCACCCACCCAGTACAGCGTTTCGTGGCCCCATAGGGGGCTCCACCCAAGGCCCCAGTGCCACCGTCCGTATGCAGCGTTTCGTTGCCCCATAGGGGGCTCCACCGAAGCCCCCAGTGGGACCGTCCGCATGCGTCCCGGTAACCCAATTTGGCATTTTCACTCACTGAGTAGAGCGCTTCGTGGCTGGGAGCTCCACCGAAGCCCTCAGTGGGACCGTCCGCATGCGTCCCGGAAACCCAATTCGGCACACCACCCACACAGTACAGCGTTCCCCCCCGCCCATTGCATCGGTTCGTGGCCCCATAGGGAGCTTCACCGAAGCAGATATTCACAATTACGGTACCCACAACTGCATATGGTTGGGACCTTCGCCAGGATAATTGAGGGATGTTCGTCTGGCCTAGGCCCGACTGTGCTCCCAACCCTCCTCCGCCTCTCCACATCTCCATCTTCGTACTCGTTCTCGTCTTACTCGTCCTCGTCCTGTCCATCTTCCTCCTCGTCCTCTCCATCTTCGCCCTCGTCCACTCCATCCCCGTCCTCTCCAGCTTCGTCCATCCTCGCCCTCTCCAGCTTCGTCCTCGTCCTCTCCTCCTCCCACTCCTTCCTTCCCAGCTTCGTCCTCGTCCTCTCCTACTCCACCGGCTGCTGCTGCTGCTGCTGCTGCTGCTGCTGCTGCTGCTGCTCCCCCTCTCGTTATTCTGCGAGTCTTCTTCTCCCCCCTGCTCCCTTGCTTTGGACCTGCTCCGCGTGTGAGATAGTACAGGTTGGCGTTGGAAAGCGCGTGGGTACCTCCCCTCCTCGCTTGTGGGGTTCGGGGTTCGGGCTTCATTCCGCTGCACTTGCGTGCTGGCTTGTCTTGTCTCTGTTGCTCTGAAGTGCCCGTTCCATTCCATTCCCTCCTGCTCCCTGCCGGCTCGTTGTCCTGCCCCTCGACTTCTGTTTCTTCTTACTATTCTAAGTTGACGCTTATTCCTATTCCTCCTCCCCCTCCCCCCCCCCCGCGGCGTTCACCCCGAAGAAGGGGAGGAGAGCAAGAGGAAGGTTAAGGAAGTGTCTGGGGCAGTGGAAGACGAGGGGGAGGGGGGAACCCAGAATCCCCACGCGTCGTGACGATTGCGACGGCAGTTTTTTGTTTTTTGTTTTGTTTGCCCCCTGGGCCCGTTTTCACGACGGAGGAGGAGGAGGGGAAGGGTGGGACCCAGTAAAATTGGAGCGGGCGGTTTTGGCCGTTTTCGGCCTTGGGGGGCCCTCCCCGGGCCTCGGGAGCGTTAAACAATGATTCGGGACGAACACCGGCCCTAGGGAAGTGGTCCAGACCTCCGGGGCCCACGCATCGAAAACATTGGAGCAGCCGGATGTTTGGGGATATGGGTGGGCTGCGGGTTTCCATGGTTCTTCGAAGTTCTTGGAGGCTTTGGGGGCTTTTGGGGTGGAGGAAGAGGAGGGAGAGGAGGAGAAGGTATCAGGATGAACGAGATCAGGAGGGAGGAGGAGAGGAGGATGAGGAGGATGAGGAGGAGTAAGATCAGGAGGAGGAGGAGAAGGAGGAGGGGGAGGAGGAGGAAGTGGATGCGGAGGCGGAGGATGAGGACGAGGACGTCAATGGTGCTGGTGCTGCTGATGATGATGACGATGATAATGATGATGCTGCTGATGACGCCCCCTGCCGCCGGCCCCCTCTCTCGGAGAATGAGCCATGGAAGAGCGAAGTCATGAGGCTTTGGCTTCGCCGTGAAGGGGTGCCACAGAATTTCAAAAATGTAGCAAATCCCTTGTGTTTTTGGACCCTGACCCCGCCGATCTGCGTGAGGGGTGCCACCGAATGTCAGTATTGTGGCAAGTCTCTGTGTTTTTGGACCCTGACCCCGCCGATCTGCGTGAGGGGTGCAACCGAATTTCACAAGTGTGGCAAATCCTTTGTGTTTTTGGACCCTGACCCCGCCGATCTGCGTGAGGGGTGTTAATTTTTACCCACCCCAGCAATTCAGACAGTACGATTTGGGCGTGGTAAAAATGCGCGTTTTGTCGGGCCTCCCCCCCATCGCGCGGTCCATCAACAAGGAACAGTAAGCAGCAAGAAGTCAACAAGGAACAGTAAGCAGCAAGAAGCAGAACTGTAACGGTGGAAACTGGAAGCTGCAACTGGTACAGGAAACTGCGAAGCTTAACCCTACAGCCTGGCGGCCCCACAAGAGGGCCCGCGGATTGATGATATGGTTGATTATGTCCTTCTTGTTGATGTCTATGTCGATGTCGATGACGATGAAGACAAGACGACGACGTTGATGATGCTGCTGCTGATGATGCTGGTGAATCTGATGATGCATATACTAGTCTGATGTTGTTGATGATGCCGATTACGATGATGATGGTGATGTTGACGGTGGTGATGAGGATTATGAGAATGATGGTGGTGGTGCAGATTATGAGGTCGATACTGATGCTGCTGCTTCAGATGATGATGATGAGGATGATGATGATGGTGGTGATGGTGATGGTGATAATGTTGAACTGTCATGTCGAAAGAATATATATATATATATTGTTAATCCCCTTTTCAGTGCACCTTGTATTTGTTTAAACTGAAGTGTCTCTTCTGGGGCTCGCACCTTCTTTACCAAGGCAAGCGAAAGTCTTGAGGCTCAGACTGTGCTGTTGGCCTCTGGTTTCCAGCAACACCGGCTTTCGCTTGATATTTCCTCAGTAATCTAGACTCGTGCTATCGCGCTGGACTTCCGCGCTCTCGTGTGGGACTTCCTCGCAATTCATTGAGGCGCCGCGCCCTCGACAGTCAGGAATCACACTCCCGGTCTGGACTTCCTTGCGATTTATTTGAGCATCGCGGTATCGCTCGAGATGTCTTCGCGATTCATGTGGGACTGGCGCTTTCAGCGACCCGCCTGCTCGACCGGGCCGTCTGGGCCCGCCCGCCCGACCCGCCTGTTAGGGTCTGCCCGGCCGACTCGCCCGTCTGGTTCTGCCGTTTGTTTTCCTGCTCATAACCTCCTCCTAAGCTCTCTCGTGCTTCATCTTCCTCTTGTTTAAGGGGCTGTGCCAACTACACGTGGCAGGCAAGGCAGATAGACCCCCAAGGGGGGCACGACCGAAGACGAAGATGGAGGGAAGCGAGAGTTCGGGATATACATGTTCAATGTCACGCGAGCAGATTAGAGCGAGTAGTCTTACACTTGTTGTTGTTGTTGTTGTTGTTGTTGTTGTTGTTGTTGTTGTTGTTGTTGTTGTTGTGATTACCATTGTCGTTGTCGTTGTCGTTGCCGGTGCTGCTGTTGTTGTTGTTGTTGTTGTTGTTGTCGTTGTTGTTGTTGTTGTTGTTGTTGTTGTTGTTGTTGTTGTTGTTGTTGTTGTTGTTGCTGCTGCTGCTGCTGCTGCTGCTGCTGCTGCTGCTGCTGCTGTTGTATTTGTACCCGTTAAAATAAACAACAAGGGAAGGTCTTGAGCCTTAGTCTGCGCCCCTGGCCCCCGGTTTATAACAACAGCTGCTCCCGCTTAATATTTCTTCACAATTCATTCAGAATCGCGCTCTCGCGCAGGACCTCCTCACAATGTATGCAGGAATCGCCCCCTCGCTTGGGACTTCTTCGCATTTCATGGTCACGATCTATGGAGACGTCGCGCTCTCGACACTCGGGAATCACGCTCTCGCTGTGAACTTCATTGTTCTCTGCGGAGGACTGCATCCCTCGTGGGCGACGGAAGCAGATCAAGGTCGATTGCGCGGACATTCTCGCGGCAGCTTCCCGTTCAAGGCCGCGCGCAAGCGCCCTCTTCTCAATCCGGTGTGCCGCGCACTGACTGGATTATCGGCCCGCGTAAGCCGCGGCTTAAGGTCTCTGTGCCTTCTCGCGTAAGAGGAGGAGGAGGAGGAGGAGGAGGAGGAGGAGGAGGAGGAGGAGGAGGAAAGGGAGGAGGATGAGGAGGAGGAGGAGGAGGAGGAGGAGGAGGAACAATGATAATAGCGGTGCTAGTCCTAGTAATACTAAGAGTATGAAGAAACATGCTACTAATAATAGCAATAATGCTAATACTGATAAAACTAATACGAATACTAATGATACTAAGAACGCTAATCGTCATCGTAATAATACTAATAGTATTCAGACTAATGCAATAATAGAAATGATGTTATCATTATTAACAGTAATAATCATAAACCGAATAGAAGAAGGAAAGAGGAGGAGCAGGAGGAGGAGGAGCAGGAGGAGGAGGAGGAGCAGGAGGAGGAGGACGAGGAGCTCGCGTAAGACTTGTCTCCTTTCGTCGCACGGACGGCCCCCCCCCGGCGCACCTTGTGGGAGGCCCGCGGGGGCACGGCTCTCCGCTGGGCAGGCAGGCCTGGTGGATGCGGGGTCAGCGGGGGCGGTTCTGCCGGCGCTCTGCGCGCACCAGGGAGGGATCGTTTCTGGGCTGCCGCTGGCGGAGGACCGTCTCCCTCTCTCCCTCCCCGCCCTTCCCGCCCTCCCCCCCTGCCAGAATAACAAAACATGAATCTGTTCAAGGAAAGTCAGTGCGATAGGCGAACTGATTTGTGTCAAACTGCCTTGAGTGAACCAGCTTGAGCCAAAATAGCTTGAGCCAAAATGGCCTGACCCAAATGGCTTGAGCCGAGAGTTCTCTTCTTCAAGGCTTCCGGGAAGGTCGGGTCGGGTCGGGCAGGGCAGTGCTTCTCCGTCCTCCTCCCTCCCTCCTGAGGTGGCTCCCTCTTCCCCTGCGTCGGCCAGGCAGTGCACGGAGGATCGGACCAGCTCCATGTAGAGACTTCCTGCTTGGCCCCGCCTGCACCGCGCGGAGTCCACGAGACACTGAGCTGCCTTCTCTGCGTCGCTGCTGGCCTGGGGTTGGAGCGGAGGATCACGCTTGAGGTGAGAAGTGCTCTCTCACGCTCTCATCCTTCCTTCCCCCCTCCTTTTTCTTTTTTTCTTCATATTCCCCTCCTCCTCCTCCTCCTCCTCCTCGTCCCCTTCCCCTCCTCCTCCTCCTCTTCCTCCTCCTCCTCCTCCTTCTCCTCCCCCTGCTCCTCCTCCTCCTCTTCTACTCCCCCTCCTTCTCCTCCTCCTCCTCCCCTCCTCTCCTTTCCACCTTCCCATCCTCCCTCCTCCTCCTCCTTTCTTCCTCCCTCCTCCTCCTCTCCTCCTCCTCCTCCCTCCTCCTCCTCTCCTCCCTCCTCTCCCCTCCTCCTCCTCCTTTCCTCCTCCTCCCCCGCCCTCCTTCGCCTCCTTACTCCTCCTCCTCCTCCTCCTCCTCCTCCTCTCTCCCTTCCTCCTCCAACTAGGGCGGTTTGGCCTCCACGGCCGTCGCACCTCGTTCGCTCACGAGCCCTCCCCAGGTCGTGGCCCTTTCCTTCTGAAGTGGAACCGCGCCCGAAGCCTCCGCGTTGCCAGCTCCCGGGGGCGGCACGCCAGACCCCCCCCTCCCTTCCCCCTTCCTACCCCACCCTCCTCCCCCTTCCCTCCACTCCTCCCCTCCCTTCCTCCCCCTTCCTCCCTTCCTTCCTCCCCTCCCTCCTCCCGCTTGCTCCCCTCCTCCCCGGATGGTGCCCAGGAAGTGCACCGAGCAAACCCGGAGCCACTCGAGGCATCAAACATATCAGCGTGATTAGAAGAAGGACGAGGGCGAGGAGGAATGAGAGTGGACAGCGTTCCCCCCTCCCCTCATTGTCAGGAGGAGGCCCCCTCTGCCCCCCCCTCGGCGACTACACAGGGTGTGGTTACGCCTGGGTGTGGTTTGCGACCTACGTCGTTGGGGCTTCGGGGGTACGTGCGCTCCTCATCCTCCTCCTCCTCGTCCTCCTCCTCCTCCTCCTCCTCCTCCTCCTCCTCCTCCCAAGCCGACCATTTGATCGACGCCGTGAGGTCCGCCACACGCCTCCCAACGAGGAGGCGTCAGCGGCATCATCTGTGCCGAGCCTCCCTCGACTACATCGTGGAGCGGGCGCGGTTGGGAAGGGAGGCAGGGTAGAGCAGTAGTGATCTTCTTCCCTCACGCTCCGCCTCCTTCTCCTCCGCATGCTCCTCTTCCTTCTCCTCCTCCCTTCCTCCCTCCCTCCCTTCCTTCCTTCCCGTTCTCCTCTTCCCTTTTCTCCTCTTCCTCTTGCCTACTTCCTCCTCCTTCTCCTCGTGGTCCTCATTCCTCTTCCTCCTCCTCCTCCTCCTCCCTTCCTCCCTCCCTTCTTTTCTTCCTTCCTTCCTTCACGTTCTCCTCCTCCTGCCTACTTCCTCCTCCTCCTCCTGCCTACTTCCGCCTCCTTCTCCTCGTCGTCGTCATTCCTATTCCTCCTCCTCTTCCTCCTTCTCCTTCTCCTCCCGTCCTCCCTCCCTCCCTCCCTTCTTTTCTTTCTTACTTCCTTCCTTCACGTTTTCCTCCTCCTCCCTCCTCCTCCTCCTCCTCCTCCTCCTCCTCCGTCCTCCTCCCCCTCCCCCCCCTCCCCATCCGTCCTCCTCCTCCCTCCTCCTCCTACCTCCTCCCCTCCCCTTCCCCCCTCCTCCTCCTCCTCCTCCTCCTCCTCCTCCTCCTCCTCCCCCTTACTCCTCCTCCCTCCTCCTCCTCCTCCTCCTCCTCCCTCCTCCTCTTCCTCCTCTTTCTCCTCCTCCTCGTCCCTCCTCCTCCTCCTTCCCCTCCTTCTCCCTTCCTCCCTCCTCCTCCTCGTCGCTCCCCCCTCCCCCTCTTCTCCTCTTTCTCCTCCCTCCTCGTCTCCTCCCCCTCCTCCTCCCCCTCCTCCTCCTCCTCCTCCTCCTCCTCCTCCTCCTCCTCCCTCCTCCTCCTCCTCCTCCCCCCTCCTCTCCTCCTCCTCCTCCCCTCCTCCTCCCTTCCTCCCTCCTCCTCTCGTCCTCTTCTCCGTTCCTTCTCTTTCTCCTCCTCCTCCTCCTCCCCTTCCCTCCCCCTCCTCCTCCCCCTCTTCCTCCTCCTCCTCCTCCTCCTCCTCCTCCTCCCTCCTCCTCCCCGCCGTCCCCTTCCTCCTCCTCCCCTCTCCTCCTCCTCCTCCTCCCCTCCTCCTCCTCCTCCTCCTCCTCCTCCGCCGACCCCCCCCCCCCCCCGCCCGCCCCCCCCTCTTTCTCCTCCTCCTCCTCCTCCCCCTCATCCTCCTCCGCCTCCTCCTCACTCCTCCTCCTTCCTCCTCCTCCTCCTCTTCCCTCTCCTTCTCCTCCTCCTTCTCGTCGTCCTCCTCTTCCTCCTCCTCCTCCTCCTCCTCCTCCTCCTCTTCCTCCTCCCCCGACCCGGCCTCCCGAGGTCAGCAGCCGCCCCTGCGTTCTGCGAGCGCGCAGCCTCGACAGGCCTGCTTGGCGGGCGCCGCCGCCCGCACACCCCGCCGGCAGCGCCGACGACGGCGGCAGCGAGGGCGTCGGCGGTGGCGAGGGTCGAGGAAGAAAAACGCTGATGATCCTCAGGGCCCAGCACTCCTCTCGTTGCGAAAAAAAAATCGTGGCGGGAGGTTTTTCGCTGTTTTCGGCCTCCAGGGACCCTCGCTGGGCCTCGGGGCTGTCAAAAATCGGCTTCGGATGAAAAACAGGTCCCCGGGAAGGGGTCCAGGCTCCGGGGGTCATGTCACGAAGAATTTGCGACGTCGGGGGTTTGGGGTCGGACCGAGGTATATGATCGAGGTCGGCTCGGTGAGGGTACCCTCGTGTTCTTCGTGCTCGTCGCGTGCTCTTGTGCATCCTGGGGGGGGGCGCCCTCGAGTGGTCCTGTGGTCTGGGGTGTTTTGGCCAGCGGAGGGTCTCATGCTTTTGAAGGATGTTCCTCTGTCCTTAGTCCGGGCGTAGCCCAACGTGTGTTCACCCCGTCCAGCCCCGCTGATAGATCAGTACGCCGCCTGCACCGTACTGACAGGCTCCTGTGGGCAAGCACACGTTGGCGCTAGCACACGTCCTGAGGATCGTCGAGAACGGCGAACATCACTTTTCGTGGGTCCACGCGGCGTTCTTGGATCTACGTTGGCCCCCCTCTGGCGGCCGCCCATGTCGCGCTCCGCACGCCAGGGAGGGGGAATGACTTCAGAGACATTTTGCTTATGCCGTTTGCTCTTCCTCTAGAGAGGCAAGCTTAGGAGGCCACATGCGAACCTTACCCCACGACCCCACGATATCTACGGGGGGAGGTGGGGTTCACTTCGCTCGGCAGGCCCCGAACGAAGCGAACCCCACCTCCCCCCCTTAGAACTCTTGGGGGAGGTGGGGTAGGGTTCACATGTGGCCTCCTAAGGGTCCATTTCGACCCGATAGATCCGATCCGATCGATCCAATGCTGGCTGGCCTGAGCAAGTGCGATTCTGGCTTTCCGACGGTCCGATGCGGCCCGACTGTTGCGCGGCGCTGCTATGCATCCTGGCCCAGCCGGTACGATTCGATTCCGACTCCGTGCCGATGCGGCCCGATTTGACACACATTTAGGGGGCCACATGCGAACCCTACCCCTACCCCCCACGATTTCTGAAGGGTAGGGTTCGCATGTGGCTCTCTAACATTCCGATCCGGTCGATTTCCCGATTCGATATTCATTGATTTTGCGAGGTGGAGGACGACGAGGGGGGTGCGGCAACCGCGAGGCTTATCGGCTTGCTGGGAGGGGCGCGCCCGCCGGCACCCCGTCTCGCCCCGTCTCCTCGCCGTAGTCTGAGGCCCAGGGCTTCCAGGGTTCGTGGTCGGGCTTGCCTGGTGCCACATGCGAACTCGACCCCTACCCCCCACGATTTCTCAGGGGGAGGGTCGGGTTCACTTCGTCCGAGAGCTCCCGAACGAAATGAACCCCACCCTCCCCCTCGGAAATCGTGGGGGGTAGGGGTAGGGTTCGCATGTGCCCCCCTAGCTTACTGGATGCTGGAGGTGCTATGATCTCCTCGGACCTAGTTGTGCCGTGGGGTACGCCAGCGGGGCATGATGCGCCGAGGACCCAATGACACCCACGGGAGGGGAGGCTGGGAGGAGAGGGAGGAGAGGGAGGGGAGAGGAGAGACGGGATGATGATGATGATGATGCTGATGCTGATGCTGCTGCTGCTGCTGCTGATGGTGATGATGATGTCGATGCAGATGTCGTTGTTGATGATGCTACTGATGATTATTATTATGATGATGGTGGTGGTGGTGATGACGATGATGTCGTCTTGTGATGATGATGATGATGCTACTGCTGCTGCTGCTGATGATGATGATGCTGCTGCTGCTGATGCTGCTGCTGCTGCTGCTGCTGATGATGATGATGATGATGATGATGATGATGATGAGTAGGGGTGGTTTATACGGTGATGACGGTGACGATGATGATGACGATGGCGGTGCCCATGACGATGATTTTGATGATGATGATGGTGATCATGATGCTGATGATGATGGCGACGAATAAATACTACGACTACGACGACGACAACGACGACGTCGACGACGATAATGCTGCTAATGATGATGATGATGATGATGATGATGATGATGATGATGATGATGATGATGATGATGATGATGATGATGATAATGATGAGGATGAAAATGACCATGACGACGATCACGACGGCAATGGTGATTCTGATCATGAAGATAGTGCTGCTGATGATGGTGACATGATGCTGGGAACGTTGTCGTTGATGTTGCCTTTGAGGATGTTGCGGTTGAGGATGCTGATGTTGCTGCTGATCATGATGCTGGCGACTGATGATTATGATACTGATACCATGGATGCAACTATTGCTGATGGTGGTGACGACAACGATGATGCTGCTGATGATGATGACGGCGATGCTGATGATTATGACGATGGTGAGCATGATGATGAGTATGGTGACGATGGCGATCATGATTCTGACTTTGCTGTTGATGATGTGTATTATGATTGTGACGATGACGATGATGGTTCTGACATTGCTGTTCATGTTGTGGATAGTGGTGGCGATGCTGATGCCACTGGTGATGCTGCTGCTGATGGTGATGATGATGGTGCTGCTGCTGCTGAGGATGATGCTGCTGCTGCTGATGATGATGATGATGATGATGATGATGATGATGAGGATGGCTATGACGACAATTACGACGATAATGATTCTGATGATAGTGATGATGATGATGGTGGTGGTGATGGTGATGATGATGATGAAGACCATCCTGCTGATGATGATGAGTTCTGATGATGATGGTGATGACGCTGGAAACGTTGTTGTTGATGTTGCTGATGCGGATGCGGATGCTGCTGATGATGATGCTGATGATGATGCTGGCGGTGCTGATGATTCTGATACTAATCCCGATGATGAAGCTATCGCTGATGATGATAACGACGATGATGATGCTGCTGCTGATGATGATGATGGCGATGCTGATGCTGCTGATGATGGTGATGACGACGATGACGACGACGACGATGGTGAGTATGATGATGAGTATGGTGACGATGACGATCATGATTCTGACGTTGCTGTTGGTGATGTGTTTTATGATGGTGGCGATGAAGATGATCGTTCTGCCGTTGCCGTTCATGTTGTGGATGGTGATGGCGATGCTGATGCCGCTGATGATGCCGCTGATGATGATTCAGATGATGTTGGTGATGATGATGGTGATGCTGCTGGTGATGATGATGATGATGATGATGATGATGATGCTGAAGCTGATTATTATGATGATGATGATGATGATGATGATGATGATGATGATGATGATGATGATGATGATGATGATGATGATGATGATGATGATGATGATTATGATTATGATAATGACGATCATGATGATGTTGATGATGTTGATGATGCTGCTGCTGATGATGATGATGATGATGATGATGATGATGATGATGATGATGATGATGATGATGATGATGATGATGATGGCGGTATGATGATGGTGGCGACGATGGTGCTGGTGGCGGTGATGAAGGTGGCGGTGATGAGAGGTTATGAGGAGGACGACAAGGGTAGTGGGGGAGCGTGGCGACCGTGTTGATGATGATGGTGGTGGTTGTTGTGATGGCCATCGTGGTGGTGAGGATGATGCTGCTGCTGATGACGCTGATAAGGTAGGAGGGGGAGGAGGCGGAGGAGCAGGAGGAGGAGGCGGAGGAGGAGGAGGGAGATGAGGAGGAGGAGGAAGAGGAGGAGGATGAGGAGGAGGAGGAGGAGGAAGATGACCAGGGAACCAATATCGAGGTCCTGATACGTTATGATTGTCCGTCAGGCGCGACTCTCCGGGCCGACAGTGCAGAGGCGGCCACGCGCCACCGCGGCGCTTACCGTGTGAGCGGCTCATGCTGTTCACTGTTTGCCGCGGCCCGTGGAAAATGGGGCGGCGCGGCGCGCCAGGAGGTTCAGCGCATCCCCGCGCCAGGGGTGCGACACCCGCGTGCAGTGTGCACGGGTAAGAGCTGGGCCGTCGCGCCCGCCCCAACGCCCGCCGCTGGCAGGCGATGCCGGCAAGAAGGGCTCGCATCCCACAGTCGCGTGCTGGGGGGGGAGGTGCGTGCGCCGCCCGTAGGAGATCTGTACAGGGAGGGCTCCCCGCGCGCGCGCGCCAGGGTTTGCGCCACCGAGACCGCCCACGGCGCGCGCCGCACCGCGGGCGGCGGTGCGTGAAAGGGCGCGGCCCGCTGTCCCCCCACACGTGTCCGTCCGTGCCCTGCGGGGGGGTGTGGGGGCGGGGGGCGCGCGCGGGGGGCGCTCGCTCGCCGGCAGGCACGAGCTCCTGTGGCGTCAGCACTGCCTGCTCGAGCAGGCGCACAGGACAGACGCCTCGAGCTCGGTCGAGCACGGGCGAAACCGGCAGGCAGGCTGGTACAAGCTCCCGCGACCCACGGAGTCGCCAGGGATCGAAGGCCAGTTACGGACAGCTCGATTAGCACGCCTTCGACCCAGCTTGAAACCCCAATGATGAATAAAAAGATCAACGAGGAGGAGGAGGAGGAGGAGGAGGAGGAGGAGGAGGAGGAGGAGATCAACGCATGGAAGACAACCAAGACCGGTGTCGAGAGCACCAGCATGCGGCCCTCCAGGCCCGGGCAAGGGCGGGCAGCAGGCGCGCGGCGCTGGACCTCCAGGTGCCCTGCTGCCCGCGAGAGGCGGATGAGCCTCCAGACGGGGCTCGACCATCACGAGCTCGTCCATGCAGGCCTCGTGTCCCACGCCGCCGCCCCCGATGCCCTGGTCCCCGCATCGCCGTCGGCGACCGCAGAGGACAACACGTGGGGGCAGCGAGGGGGTGGCCTGACCTCCAGCACGAACTCCTGGATCCTCCCACCTCCGTGTGGTTTTCGATGCGCGTTGAAGCGGGCCCACCCCCCAGCCCCAAATTCAAAGTTCGGGGCGTTCGACGCAGGGGAGTGCGAGTCGTTTCGAAGAAGACGCCCACACTTGCAAACGCTGGGCTGCTCGATTAGATGCACATTGTTGGGGGCGCGCGGGGTGCTCTTGCGCCGTCTTGCCGCGGCCTGCTCGTCTAGACGAACATTGATGAAATTGCGGGCGCGGGGGGCGCTCTTGCGCCATCTTCTGGTCGTTTTTTTCTTGGGGGGGGGCGGGGGCGTTGTGAGCTTTTCCCCCCGAAGGCGCCGGCTGCGGGCGCCCAGCAGCAGAGTCTCGGCAGACGGAGCGCCGTGCTCCCCCTCGGGCCTCCAGACGGGGACGCCCTCGGGCCACAGTCGACGAGCGCTGCGCTGGCAGAGGTCGCCAGCGGCGACTGGCCCTCCACGGCGCGCAGGCCCCCCCGCGCAAGGCCGCGCGCGCGCGCGCGCCCCGCCCCCCTCCGCGCGGCCTCGGCCCGCGCCGTCGGCCCGCGTGCGGGGGGCCGCCGCGCAGGGGCGGGCCGCGCCGTCCTGTGGGAGGCCCGCGCCTCCACGGCGCGCCTCCGTCGCCCTCCGCCGCCCTCCGCCGGCGCCGCCGCCCGCCGCCCGTGCTCGTGCGCGGGCCCGCGCCGCAGCAGGCGGGCCTCGCCTCGCCGGATTCCCACTTCGAGGGGGCGGCCCCGCCGCCCCCGGGCGGCCGAGGAGGCAGGGGGAGCGGTCGCAGGATGGCTGGTTTGGACGCTTGCCCTCGTCTCTCGCTCTCTTGTCCGCTTGCCCTCCTCTCGTCGCCTTCGGCGGAGCGTGTCCCTCTTCTAGCCCCACCACCTTCGATAAGTGCGCGCTCGGAGGACCAGCCGCGGGCGCGAAGCTGCACTGAGTTAGCGGCGCCCAGCCCATGCCACAAGCAGTCGCTCCTGAACTAGAAGAGCGATCGGAGTGGGGGGCCACGAGCACAGTCCGAGAGGCGCCAATGTCGACCACGAGAGGCTGGCCTCACCCACAAGGTCAGCCACTGTCACAGTCAGACGCTCGTTGTCGACGTGCAGTTTGGAGGTGACGACGACGAAAGAGCCCACTGCCCCCTAACCGCTCCGACAGCAATTGCGACGACGGTGAAGAGCAAGGATGTCAGCAGCGAGCGGCACTCTGCTGCGGCTCCGCCGCCGCTGACGACGAATGAACCAAGAACGGCGCGCATCCAAACAAGCAGATTTCCACATTGCGCTGCTCCTCCTCCTCCCCCCTCCTCCTCCGGCCCCTCCTCCCCCTCCTCCTCCTCCTCCTTCTCCTCCTCCTTCTCCTCTACCGCTTCTTCCTTCAGGACCAGCACATATGCCAAGACGACGGAAAAGGACAGCTGGAAACAGTGCTGAACTGGCAGGCTCACTGTCTCACGATGCTCGTCACATCTTCCTCATCGCTCAAGTCCACGTCGAAGCCGTGCTTGAGCGTGTACATGCGCTTCACGGTCGCAACCATCCCCTCCAAAATGGCCATCCGGCAGTCGCCAATCCACTGCTCGTCGCCATCCTGAGCTCCCAGTCCAATGGCGTCTTCTGAATCCGTGGGCAAACTCCCGTCTTCGTCGGCTCACTCTTCGTTCTCCTCATCCCCTGCGTGGAGCGCGCTCCAGGTACTTCACGCCCCACTGCTTGGAGCTCGCCGTGAGGACAGCGAGCAGCCTCACGCGGTCGAGGCATAGGCGAAGGCGAACGATTTGGCCAGAGCCGGCCCCAGCACGCCGAGCACTGATGCGTAGCCGAGCCTCGGAACGGGACGCGCGATCACCTCGGGCCACATCGCTTCCAGCAGTACAAACATGCACTCTGGCAGCACGATCGCCCCCAGCAGCACGTTCGGGTCTAGCAGCGCGGCCGTCTCCAGTGCGATCGGGCTCCCCATTCTGAAGTGGAGGATCAGGGATTCGTGCGCCCCCATGCGCTTCCAGAGTCGGAACAACATCAGCTTCGCAAAGCACCTGCTCCTCAGCGCCTCGAGGTTCGCTTCCCAAAACATCAATTGCAGCAGCATTTCCAGTCAGCTTCCTGTTATCCATGCCCTCGGTCTCCTTCTTGACCCTCATGCCCTCGGACGCCTCCTTGCTCACCATGTCCTCTGACTTTTCCGCCTCGTACGTATGATCGGGATCCGTGCCGCGAGATGCACCAGGAACGTGGTCACCGTCACCAGGCAGGAGCCCGAAGACAAGGCCCATGAGGAACGTGGGCACCCGGAACGTGGTCACCATCGCCAGGGGCGTGGTCACCATCGCCAGGAGCGTGGGCACCATCACCAGGAACGTGGACACCGGGAGCGTGGTCGCCGTCACCATCACCGGGAAGACAATCACTCACCTCATCGACGCCTCAGACGGATGATCGCCACTTGCGAAGCCTGGACCGCCCACCGTGCCCTCGATCAGCACGCCGAGGGGACTGGTCACCCATGGGGTGCCGTTCTCTCGGCCACCTCGAAGTTCTCATCGGGTCTCGCGGCGTCGACCCTCCAGCAGCCAGGTGGCACGAGGCCGGGTGGCACATGGGGGCAACCGCGGTTTTCCCTGTGGAAGGAAGTCGCGGATAGCTGCTCGCCTCGTGCGAAGACGTCGCCGCACTGAAGAGGTACCGTCGGGCCCCTGAAGAAGGAACCCTTTTCGTTGGGAAGGGGCTCCGTGTTCCTTAATTGTTTCACAGCTTGCCTCAAGTTTTCCTTCTGTTTTCGATGGAAGATCGAAGTTCAACCTATGGTAAAAAGGGGCATCGTTCCTTATGTGGAGTTCCTTAGGTCAACGCCCCGACTGTACAGGCAGAACATGACGGGAGTAAGCCTGCCTCGGTCGCCATGGCAGCGGCGTCCAAGGAATACGAAGCCGAAACAGAAGAAACCAAGCCAGCCGCACCTGCGGCCGCGGGCGCACGCCTCGTTGACTCCCAACGTCGCGGGGTAGCCCGACGGCGCGGCGCCGCGCCGCGCGCGCCCCCGCCGCGGACGCCCCCCCCCCCCCGCACACGAGAGGTCAGGGCTTGAGCCAAAATGGCTTGGAGGGGGAAGATGACGAGGAGGAAGAGGAGGAGGAGCAGGAGGAGGAAGAGGAGGATTAGGAGGAGGAGGAGGTCAAGGAGGAGGAGGAGGAAGAGGAGGAAGAGGAGGAAGAGGAGGAAGAGGAAAAGGAGGAGGGAGAATAGGAAGAGGAGGAAGAGGAGGAGGAGGAGGAGGAGGAGGACCGTGTTAACTCAAGACTCATCTGCGATTTTGGAATATGCCCTCCCTCCGAGCTCCCTCTTCATAGACCCCCCAAAGGATTCATTTCCACTGAGGGAAGTGCCCCGTTGGGGGAGAACCGCCTGACGATCCTGAAGCGCGTCATAGCACCATTCTCAGGACTTAAACACCACGAGTCAACCTGACTGTTGCGTCTGGGCGATCCAGAATCGCACAAGGACGCCATCCCTGGGAGTTCAACACCGCGAATCAACATAATTGTTGCGCCCTGGCACTCCTGAACCATTCCAGAACACCGTTTCTGATTCGATAACCAAGAGAACCAGTGGAACTCTTGCATGGTATTAACACGAGTGTGCGCGGCGGTAAAACGGGACCAGTATTTTGACCGCCCTGAATCCGTGAAGCTCCTGCACATAACAAGAACAACGAATGTGCGCGGCGCTAGGGTGAGAAGCGAGAACAGCGTTTTGAAAAGGAACCGCCCTCAATCCGTGAAGCTCCTGCACGTTTTTATTGCGAATGTGCGCGGCGTTCAGGCGAGAGCCACGGTTTGAGAAGGAACCGCCCTCAATTCGTGAAGTTTTTGCAACGTTTTAGCACGAATGTTCGCGGCGCTGAGGCGATATCCACATTTTGGAAACGACCCGCCCTCAATCCGTGACCCTCTTGCAATTTTGTTAAACAAACGAGTGTTCGAGGCGCTAGGGCGAGAGCAACATTTTGGATGCGACCTGCCCTCCATCTGCGAGACTGTCGCCAGTTTTTCAGCTTGAAGCTCATACATGGCAAAGAAGTCTCAGGCGAAACGCCCGGCCCGCCCTTCCGACTGGCCTTCGGGTGCGACGGGGAGGAATTATTCATAAAGAAACGGAAAGGAGGAGGAGAAGGAGGAGGAGGAAGAGGAGGATTAGGAGAAGGAAGAATAGGAGGAGGAGGAATATGATGAATGATGATGATGATGATGATGATGATGATGATGATGATGATGATGATGATGATGATGATGATGATGATGATGATGATGATGATGATGCTGCTGCTGCTGCTGCTGCTGCTGCTGCTCGCTGCTGCTGCTGCTGCTGATGAGGAGGAGGGGAGGAGGAGGAGGAGGAGGAGGAGGAGGATGATGCTGATGATGATGATGATGATGATGATGATGATGATGATGATGATGATGATGATGATGCGATGATGATGATGATGATGATGATGATGATGATGATGATGATGATGATGATGATGATGATGATGATGATGATGATGATGATGATGATGATGATGATGATGATGATGATGATGATGATGCTGATGATGATGATGATGATGATGATGATGATGATGATGATGATGATGATGATGATGATGATGATGATGAGATGTTGAGGATGAGGACTAGGATGAGGATGAGGATGATGGTGATGATGATGATTCTGATGATGATGCTTCTGTTGCTGATGATGATGATGACGATGACGATGATGATTCTGATGATGATGACGATGATGACGAGGAGGAGGAGGAGGAGGAGGAGGAGGAGGAGGAGGAGGAGGAGGAGGATTCCCTCGACAGCCTTTTCGGAGCCCCCTGGGGCCTCAGCATAACAAAATTGCCCTTGAGACCCTCCAAGGGTGGCCTCCCCTCTCCCCCCCGCGTCGGGGCGGCCGACCCCGCGGCGAGAGCAGAGCTCATGCTTTTTCCACGCCTGAGTCCTGCGCACCTCCGCCCGCGTGACTTCTTGCTGGCTCGCCTCACCTCCCCCCCGCCCCCCTGCGCTCCTGCCGGCGCGCCGTGGCGCGCGGCCCGCCCGCGCGACCTTGGAGATCGTGACGCAAGCAGTGGGGAAGCGTCTTGGCTCGCCCAGAGGCTCACCAGAGAGTGTTCTGAGAGCCGGTGGTGATCTGCACGACATGTTCTCAGAGCATTTCTGGCTGAGGCCGTCTTGTTTTGACACATCGGGCTTACGTATGTTCTAAGTACATTGTCTTTATTATCCGATTTTTCCCTGGGCTTAAGAACTTGCCGTGGTAGGTCCATAGGAATGCCGGGACGGTCGATCCCTGCTCCAGGGACCGGCCGGCCGCCCGCCAGGGGCGCGGTGAGGTCGGCCTGGGCGGCGTACGCCGTGAGCGCGGCGGAGCGCCGCAAGGACGACACCTTCCACGGCGGCACCGTCGACCTCGGGAAGGCCCCGTGGGCTTTGAGGAGAGGAGGAGGAGGATGAGGAGGAGGAGGAGGAGAGGAGAGGAGGAGGAGGGAGGAGGAGGAGGAGGCGGAGGAGGAGGGAGGGAGGAGGAGAGAGGAGGGAGGAGGAGGAGAGAGGAGGAGGAGGCGACGAGGAGGAGGAGGAGGAGGAGGAGGAGAGAGCACAGTTTTGTTTTTATATCCTCCGGCGCGTAACGGTCGTTACCCGCCCGCCCCCCCCTCCCCTGGGTAACGCGAACGATCGTGCGCAGGCGTTGGGGGCTTGGACCCCCCCCACACGCTGGTGCTCCGGCGTGTACGATGGCGATCGCGGCGCATCCCAGTCCCGACGTGCCCCAGCGTTACCGTTATCCGCGGCCCCAGCCTCCCCCCCCCCCCTTGGGTACCTACCGTTGCCGGAATAATTAATATAGATAATCTCGAATGACATGGGCATACGCATTCGGAGGTCCGCGCGGATTTCTTCGGTCGGCGCTGGGCCCCCTCCCCACCTGGCGCGCTCCGCGCGCCAGGGAATCAGGGCCCTGGAGGCCAGGACTCTGCAAGCCAGGGCCTGGCCTGATCCAGCTGGAGATGCGAAGAATGGGGAATGCTTCGACCCTCGGCTACACTTTCCATTGGGCGCGCCCGTGTCTGGATACCATTAAGAAAACGTTTACGGGGCCGAGATGGAAGGGGTGTGAGGAGGGGGGTCCATCGCCGACTTGGTGGAGTTTTCCTGTGGGGGCCACGAAGCGTGTGAGGGGTGTGCCGACTTGGCGTGGAGAAGGTATGCGAACCAGAGAAGGAGGAGGGGGAGGAGGAAGGAGGGAATGACGCTGGGCGATGCGTATCCGAAACGAGGACACAGCTCAACACAGGATGGTTGGGAGTAAAAAGGCCGTCTACAGGGCCCTGAGGGAAGGGGTGTGGGGCGGGGGGTCCATCGCCGGCTTCAGATATCGGCTTGGACCTCCGAGATCTTATGCTCGTGCCGCCTGCTCTTGCACGATGCCGGCGGCAGCAGTCACTGGCGGCTGTTCGATGCCGAGACCCCGAGCCCCGAGCCCCCGCCCACTCATCGATGTGCTCGGCGGTGGAAGGGGGCTCCGCCCGCAGTGTCTGACCCCCCACTCCGGCGTCCTGGGCCCCCCCAGGGCTTGGACGGGCACCTACGGTCAGGGACTTTGGCTTCGCGTGTCGCTCCGCCGGTTCTGGCCCGCCACGCTTCGGCGCGGCACGCTGTCCACGTCGCGGTCCCCAGGCGCCACGGGTCCGAGCTGTCCCGAGCCTCCAACCCCGCGGAGCGGAGCGACACGTTATCCGCTTGCAGGGCACAGCTTGCCGCCGGGGCCGCCGCGACGACACGCTGAGCAAAAGCTCCTACCCTGGCGTCCTCGCGCCGTGGAGAAGAGCCACGGCCGAAGGCTTTCCGCGATCTTCTGCTCCCGAGGGACGTACACCGGGCCGCGGGGCCGTCAAGAAACGGCGTAGTGCGAAAATCGAAGAACAACAAGAACACATAAGCATAAACTTTTGGCGCTCCGCGCGGATTTCTTGGATTCGCGCCTGGGCCCCCAGGTGGCGCCTCCGGCGCCGCCCCTGGCGCGCTCCGCGCGCCAGGGAGGGGGGCCCAGCGCGAATCCAAGAAATCCGCGCGGAGCGCCAACCCAACAGTTGATGTTTATGTGGTTTTCCTTCTCTCTAGAAAAGCTGGTCCCCAGGAGAGGGGGAGCTTCGCAGCGAACACACCACCTCGTCGGGTGGCCGGCCAGGAGTGCGAACCCGCGTGCCGACTCGTCGGGGACGCTCGCCGCCGACTCCGACCGCCAAGCGGACGCTTGGGCGAGTCGCGACGTTCTCGTTGCCGATGTGTCGCATGATCGAGAGGTCCGAGGTCGTCCACTCGGGAGCGCGGCGAAGATCTCGGCAGGGGGCTCCTCCCCCTCAACGCTCCTCTGCGTCCGTGCAGGAGCTCGAGGGCCCGGGGACTCCGTTGCCCCGGGCGTCCAAGACTCCAGGACGACGCGCCAGAGGCCGACAGAAAGGCACCCCCAGTGTGCCTCTGCGGCGCATGCCCGGAAGCAGAGGCTCTCTGCATGGGCACGTTTCTTGAGCTCGGTGCTCCTCTGGTCCGTCCTGCTTTACACTCGTTCCAACGGTCAGCCTCTGTCACTCCTCGCGGCCCGTGCAAGGGCCACACCAGTTCCCTTCTGGCTACTTGTCACCAGCGTGTTCCCGTGCCTCAGCTCGCCAAGTTTCGGTTCGCCAGGAAAAGGGGCTGCTTGGCACCATTGCAATTTACCCTAGTATTTGCTATCGGCCGCAAATTTGGGATGCATCCATCCACCTAGTCGTCTTCATGGATCATCATTGCAAGTCGTCAATATGGCCATCTATATTTGTATTTCCAAGACACGTGGGTGTGAGGAAATACTGCCTTGAAGATCTGCTCAAGTTTATTCTTCCAACTTGGTCTTCTTTCGTTGCCTGCTGATTCTGCGCGGTTTAGGCGCCAGAGCTTCTTGACAGCCTTGGGGAATCGCGATACCCATCCCGTCAAGTATGATCAACTTCACCGTGCCACTGAAGCATTACGTTGCACTTAGGCGGCGCTCCGAATGCTGGCGACTGTGCGGAGGAGCAGGACGATGACAACGATGGAGGCAGCTTGCGGCTGCTGCCGCCCTTTTGATGTTCTTGAGGCTCACGCGGTCTCCAGTGCTCTCCAGAGGTCCTCGCATGCATTTAGATGCCGCCAGAGGCTCCTCGGGGCCCGGCAAGGGCGAGGAGTGCCCAGAGTTCACGCCACTCGATCTTTCGCCCTCGCGGAGGAGGAGGATTTACCTACCGTTTGGGGTCAATCTTAAACCTCGGGCAGCAACCCTAGGACTGCGCGCGCATGTCGAACTCTTTCCAAAACCTTCATCACCGACGCGAGGACGCCTTCATCGTCGTCGGCGTGATCAGCATCGGCGCCCGCACTGGCCGCGCCGTCGTCGTTGTCAACATCGCCACCAGCATCGCTACTAACATCATTGTGTTTACCGTTGCCGACGTTGCCATGATACCGCGCCCGCCCTAATTGCCGACTCACTGAAGTGCCCGCTGGGATGTGCCCAGCGGTCAACGCGACCGCGGCTGCGTCGGTCGCGCCAAACTAGCTGGCTATATCCAATCTCGCTAACTCTGCTTCACTATCTTCACATTTTCCTGTTACCGAACCTTGCCTTCCGAGTTGGCACCGCCACTGATTAGTAAGGGGCTTAGCATTTTGACAGATTGGGGGTTTTTATTTACTAAGGTTAGTGCCGAGGACCTGGCGGGCGCCTACTCTTCTTACTACTATCGCCCTCACCTTTACTTATTTCAGTTTCCGCAGCGCCCGCCAGGTTCATATTGAACCGAATCGTACAATATCAGGTGTGTTTTTGCACTTCAAGAACGCCACAGGGAAACCTTAGGTAGACCTAACTTAAAAAAGGAGGAGGATGAGGATGATGATGATGATGCTGCTGCTGATGATGATGATGATGAGGAGGAGGATGAAGACAATTGTTGATCCGAGTGGAACGACGTTCCTAACGAACGCAGGGGGCACCACCCACGAAGCGGGGTCTGACTGGACGAAGGGTCTAGTTTTCGTTTTCCCGAGGCGAGCCCGCTGTCGTCAGTGGGGCAGGGGACGGTAATGATATCCCGCCCGACGAAGTGTATCGACCATTCCCAAGCCCCCGCTGGGACAGAGGCGAGAGAAGATGACCGATTAGGTGGAGGAGGAGGAGGAAGAGGAGGAGGAGGAGGAGGAGGAGGAGGAGGAGGATGAGGATGAGGAGGAGGAGGAGGAGGACGAGGAGGAGGAGGAGGAGGAGGAGAAAGACCACTGTAAACCCGAGACTCATCAACGATGTTGTAATACACCCTCACTCCAAGCTCCCTCTTCATGGGCCCCTGCAAGGGTTCATTTGGCCCGCCGCCATGGCCGTATATACGCATTTCCAAGACAAGCGGGTGTGAGGAAGTACTGCCTTGAAGAGCTGCTCGCGTTTCTTCTCCCGACCTGGCCTTCTTTCGTTGCCTGCTGACTCTGCGCGGTTCCGGCGCCAGAGCTTCTTGACAGCCTTGGGGAATTGCGATGCCCATCCCGTCAAGTATGATCAACTTCACCATGCCACTGAAGCATTACGTTGCACTTAGGCGGCGCTCCGAATGCTGGCGACTGTGCGGAGAAGCAGGACGATGACGACGACGGCGGCAGCGGCTGCGGCTGCTGCCGCCCTTTTGGTGTTCTTGAGGCTCACGCGGTCTCCAGCGCTCTCCAGAGGTCCTCGCATGCATTTAGATGCCGCCAGAGGCTCCTCGGGGCTCGCCGTGCCACTGAAGCGTTACTTTGGGCCCCCACTGGCGACGCAGGCGAAGCGTCCTCGCGCCCTGCCGCCGTGGGCGCCCCCAGGGGCCCCGTCCACGGGGCTGGTGCCCTTCGTGCCCGCCTGCCCCCGTGGCCGGCAGACGCGTCCAGATCGCCGCCCCCCCCCGTTGCGAGCCCTGGGCCCGCGCCGCCAGCTCCTCCGCCCCTTCCGCAGGGGGGGGGGGGGGGCAGCAGCGAGCTGGAGGGCTGGCCGCTCCAGAGGTTGATCGTTCGACTGTGTGCGGTCGACATGTTCGAGGGGGTGCGTCACGGACGCATCCCCCTCTTGAAGAGTTAATCCACTTACCCCCGCGCCCACCTGGCTATGCGCCCCACACCGCCGTTCACCGTCGTCGTGTCTTCTCCCCTCCTCACCCTCCTCCTCCTCCTCCTCCTCCTCCTCCTCCTCCTCCTCCTCCTCGTCCCCTCCCCCCTCCCCCCTCCCCCTCCTCTGCCCCCTCTCCCACGGACGGCGCTGCTTCCAGCGCTGCCCACAACTTTGGGCGCTCCCGCCACTGGCCCCAGCAGTGGAGGCCCCCCCCCCCCCCGCGTGCGCCTCCAGCGCCTCCTGCTGGCCCTGTCGCCCCCCGGGGCCACATCCGCATGGCTCGGCCCCGACCCCGTCGGACCCGCAGTGTCAAGTCGGGCATGTCCCTCTACAGGAGGAATATTCCAAAGAAGTCAAAGCATAGTACGGGGACGATGCTTTGACTGTTTTTGACCATTTTTGGAATATTTGCCGGGCCTATCCACAGGTCCCGTTCGTGCGTCAAGGATGTGGTGAACGGGCTGGCAGCATCGCTCGGGGTGCTCTGCCCCGCACATGCCTCAGTTCAAGTCGGGCATGTTCCTCTACAGGAGGAATATTCAAAAGAAGTATAAAATAGGCTGGGGACGATTTCTGGGCCTATTTTGGAATATTGTTGGACATTTTTTTGTTTTTTCTTCCTCTAATATCTGCCTGTAGGGGGACATGCCCGACCTAACCGCAGTGGCCCCCTTTGCCAGCGATGATGCTGCATACTTGCATCGGGGCATGGCTAGCCAGATTTCCCTGCAGCGCCAGGGCACCACCGCACCAGATCGAGCGACTGCGTCGGGCTGGAGGCTGCGGACGCTTCCCCGCCTCAGGTTTGGGCATCGTATACCAGCCAACCTGCCCTCGCCCTCAGTTTGTTCGCTTGCAGAGTCGGAACAGTTCATGGATTTCCTCACTGGATCGGCCTACGCGGAGGAACGCCCTGCTGACGCTGCCCTCGCTCCACGTGGGAACCTTCGCGGTGGCGAAGCGGCCCCCCCGGAAGCGCCTTGCATCCCAGGTACCCTCGGAACCTTTGCCATGACGTCGCTTTTAGTTCTGGAGGTCTGGCATCCTGCACCCGAGCGGATGCTCTCAGATGGCTTCCCCCTCTGCGCCAGCTCCCCTTGCCCAGGGTCCTGGCGGTCTCCCTGGAAAGTTTTCTGCGGCCCCTGAACCCTCGGCCGGGCCTACCCACAGGTCCCGTTCGTGCGTCAAGGATATGGTGGACGGGCTGGCCGCATCGCTCGGGGTGCTCTGCCCCGCACATGTCTCAGTTCCGGGCCGCTTTTTTTTCTCACCGTGGCCAGCTTGCATCTGCAAGCGCACAGGTGCGCTCACACTGCGCCCCTGCGCATGTTTCGCCTTTCCCCTCCCGCCTCTTTCCCTCCTCGTCCTTTGCGCGCCCGCTCCTCCACGTGCCCTGGGGGTGTCCGCCCCCCGCGGGCTCTCGGGCCGGCCGCACCCCCTTTTGGCTGGTTCGAGGCCGGCTTTCTGGCGTCCTTGCAGGATTGCCAGCGCTGCTGCCTCCTCGGGGCAGCCTTTGCGGTGCCCACGCCGCCATTGCTGGCCCTCGGCCTTGTGCCCTATCCTGCCCAGTTGTCTGGCCGTGGCATTACTGTAGTCTCCTCTGTGCCCCCCCCTTTTTCGCTTCCAGCGTGCCGCTTCCATGCCGGTCGGCTAACTGCTTACCTCGTCTGACCCACTTTGTCATCGATGCTCGGATGATCTATGGCTGGCCGCAGCGCTGCTCGTCCTGAGCGGATTGAGGGCTCGGTTTTAGCTGTGCTCGCGCGCGCGCGCCTTTTTCTCTGACCTTTGGGCGCCCTGTCGCTGCGCGCGTGGCCGCGACGCCTCAAGTGTGTGTGTGTGTGTGTGGGTGCGCGCGCGCATGTGTGTCTCCCCGTCCTTGCTTCCCTTCCTCTTCCCGCCTCTGTCACCTTTTTTTTCTCCCTCCCCACTCCCCTCGCGACTGCCGCCCTCGCGAGTGCTGCTGTCGGTCCCCTGAAAGGGGGATCCAGCTGCTCCCTGCTGCGCGCGCTGGCCCGGCCCGCGCGCGTTCGCTTTAATTACTCGGCCTGCGCCCCGCTGCAGCGCGAGCGGCCGTGGCGCCAAACAAGTGTGCGCGTGCGTGCGTGTGTGTGCGTGTGCGTGCGTGCGTGCGTGCGTGCGTGCGTGTGTGTGTGTGTGTGTGTGTGTGTGTGTGTGTTTGTGTGTGTGCGTGCGTGCGTGCGTGCGTGCGTGCGTGCGTGCGTGCGTGCGTGTGTGTGTGTGTGTGTGTGTGTGTGTGTGTGTCGGGCTCTGAGGCAGCGGCATCCCAGAAGAGGGTCCCCACCCGCGAGCTCTCGGGACCTCACGGGAAGCGCAAGTCCAAGCGCTCAGCGTCCTCCACGGCATCTTGCCATCTCCACCTGCGTCCCCTCCGTCGTTTGGCCTGTCAGTCGGTCAGTCGCCGACTGCGCGCTGGTCGATCGTCCGCCCGTCGTGTTGCTCGCTGTGTCGCCCGTGTCGCCCACTTTGCCTGCCGTGCTCGTTTCGTTCTCTCTTTTTTTCCCCAGCTGGTGCTCGTTTCGTCCTCCCTTTTTCCCTGCCGTCCACTTCTGGGTGGCATATGGCGCTGTTTCCCTCTGAGCCCAGCGCGCGCGGGGCCCTGGCCGTTGCACTGAACTTTCTCCCCCTCGACGCTGCGCGCGAGGCCTCGACCGCCAAAAATGTGTGTGTGTGTGTGTGTGTGTGTGTGTGTGTGTGTGTGTGTGTGTGTGTGTGTGTGTGTGTGTGTGTGTGTGTGTGTGTGTGTGTGTATTGTTGGGTGGGTGGTTTGGGTGGCTTGGGTGGGTGGGTGGGTGGGTGGGTGGGTGGAAGAGGACGGGGTAAGGATGGGGAGCGGGATGAAAGAGACAGTAGGAATACAACGAGGATGGTGAAGCTCAGGGCGATGGCGATGACGATGAAAAGGTGGTGGTGGTGGTGATGGTGGTGAGTATGATGCGGGTGCTCGTGCGGATGACGGTAACCACCAATCATACTATAATGATGACCACGAAGACGATGGTGGTGATACTGATGCATCTGATGATGATGATGATGATGATGATGATGATGATGATGATGATGATGATGATGATGATGATGGCGATGATGGCGATGATGCTGATGATGATGCTGATGATGCTGATGATGCTGCTGCTGATCATGATGGTGGCGTGGAGGATGAGGAGGATGAGTGGTGGGGTGGTGGTGGTGGTGGGAGACTTGTAGGAATGAGTCGGATACAGTTGATCAGGAGTAGTGGCGTCAGGGGGAGAAGGGGGTGCTGCTGCTGATGATGATGTTGGTGATGATGATAAGGGGGGCGGATCAGGAGTAGGAGAGAAGGCGAGGGGGGTAGACGGGGAGGAGGAGTAGGAGAAGGAGCAGAAGGAGAAAGATGAGGAGGAGGAGGAAGAGGAGGAGCGGGATGAGGAGGAGGAGGAGGAGGAGGAGGAGGAGTAGGAACATGAGAAATCCCTCATAGCCGCCGCCCCCGCCACAGGGCAAAGGCGGCGCGATCGTGGCTTTCGCGCAGAACCAGGGCAGGCGCTATTTCAGCGTGGCCAGGGAAGGGGGATGGTGATGATGATGATGCTGATGATGAGGATGATGATGATGCTGATGCTGCTGATGATAATGATGATGATGCTGATGATGATGATGATGATGATGATGATGATGATGATGATGATGATTCTGATGATGATGATGATGCTGATGATGTTTGGTTGTGGTTATGTTTATGGTGTGATGATGATGAGGATGAGGATGAAGATGAGGAGGATGAGGATGATGAGGAGGATGAATTTTAATCGAACTTGGATCTTGGACAAAGGCATGCTGCCACCAGCAAGAGTACACGCCGGCTCTGAGAAGGTAGCTCATACTGCAACTGCACGTGGCACAGTTGCAATATTCCCAAGCCGATTATGCCACAACGGTTTGGCAGTCGCTCGATAGACAACGTTGAAGCAGCGCCATGTACAATGATCACCTCCATAGCCAAACAGTGATCTAAGAAGGCGGATAGAGCCTGATGCACTCCATGACATAAATATTTCAATGTTATCTAGCTGCCCCGGCAAGTCCAGTCACCGTGCCAGCCCAGCATTCTGGGTGGCGACTGTTCAGGGAGACATGGGCGGCCGTCAGTCCGATATCCCGTGTCTCTAGATTCGGGAGAGCCGTGATGAGGGTGAAGGGTATTACGAGGATGACGGTGATGATGATGATGATGATGATGATGATGATGATGATGATGATGATGATGATGATGATGATGATGATGATGATTATGATTATGATTATGATTATGATGATGCGATGATGATGATAATGATGATGATATTGATGATGATGACGATTATGTTGATGGTGCTGGTCATGGTAGTGGTGATGCTGGTGATGATACTGGTGATTTAGATGATGATGATGATGATGATGATGATGATGATGATGATGATGATGATGATGATGATGATGATGAGGATGCTGAGGATGATGAGGATGATCATGGTGATGGTGATGGTGATGGTGCTGCTGCTGATGATGATGTTGATGCGGATGCTGATGCTGCTGCTGCTGACGGTGATGATGTGGATTGCGATGATGTTGTTGAGTCATTTCTAAAGAACAAGTAGCATTGACCCCCTGGGTGCCCATCTTACGATTTTCGACTAAAGTGCTCCTCCCAGGGCTCGCGCCCTGTTTCTTTACAGGGGGAAATCTGGGGGCTGGGACGAGGGGGGGGGTCGGGGGGTCCCTAACAGCTCGCACGAAGGTTAAGAGCAATCATAGTTCACAGTTTTGGAGGGGTGCCCTTAGGTTCTTCGCCGTTGGGCCCTCTACCCTAGAATGCTCTTCGCTTTGGATCTCTCCATGGGGCCTTGGGCTCTCGGCGAAGGAGCCCACGTTCTCGATCCGCGTTCTTGTGACTTTGTTTGGGCTGTATGAGAAGACAGAAACCCTACTGGGCAGCACTTGGCATTCTTACACGCCCACATCGGACAGTCACTCTGGCGGATTGACACCCCAACTATTGCACTGTTGACGTGCACCGAGGCTGCAGAGGGGAGGTCTTAGATGGACTCGAGGCCCCCGTGCCTCCACCTGCAGCCTGGGACAAACCGTGGCCAAGAAGATGAAGAAGGACACCAAGTCATCCGTAGCCATTTTGGCTCAAGGACGACGACGTGGTCGTGGCCGAAAAGAGAGCGGTTGCCGTCGGGTGGGACGCCCCAGATATTGTGAAGGCCTCTTGAAGCCACAAGTAGAGGTCCATGAGGGTGTGGCTTGCATGCTTGGCCGCCGCAGGTGACACAGCCTTGGGATTCGACGTGCAGGCGTTCAGGCCGGCGCCCGAGTCTTGGAAGAGGACGCAGTGCGGTGGCCCCAGCGGCAGCGCCGAGGTCCCCACGAAGTGGGGCCTGGAGGTGGGGCCTCGGGCGCAGCCCCTGGGTGCCTACCCCCGGCCCCAGATGGTCCGCCGTGCCGGAAACGCCCCGGTCTCCGGTCCGCTCGCCGCCCTCCGCGACGCCGGAGACCCGGGCACGTGGGCCAACCTCAACGGCCTGTGGGAGTGGGAGGAGGCTGCGTCCGACGTGCCGCCCTTCGGCCGAGTGCTCGCGGGCTCCATCCTCGTGCCCTTCCCGGCAGAGTCGTGCCTCAGCGGGGTGGCGCCGCAGAGGAGCGCCGACATCGTGGAGCGGATGTGGTACCGGCTCACCTTCGACTCGAGCCACGTAGTGAAGGACGGGTTCCGGACATTGTTGCACTTCGGTGCGGTGGACTGGCAAGCCAGCATATTCCTCAACGGTGTTATGCTCGGCAATCATACGGGTGCATACGACGGCTTCTCATTCGACATCACAGACTCGGCCAGCAAACATGGCAATGAACTTATTGTTTATGTATTCGACCCTAGTGATCGCGGCGCTCAGCCGAATGGCAAGCAAAAGAATTCTGCAATTGACAAGCCAGGGGGAGACCAATACACGCCGAGCTCGGGCATTTGGCAGACTGTGTGGTTGGAGAGCGTACCAATGTACTACATCATGGACTTGAAGATCAACCAGGCGTCACTGCACAGTGTCAGTATCGAGACTGCCGTTAACGACATTGGCTATGGCGCTGGCGAGATTGATGTGGACGTCCTCGAGGAGGGTTCCGTCGTCGCCTCAGGACGAGGCACTGTTGGAAAGGCGATCATAGTTGAAGTGCCGTCTCCAGCGTTGTGGTCTCCCGAGCATCCCAAGCTTTATGACTTGAAGGTACGCTCTACCGTCCAGGCCCCTCAGATTGTTGTGGATACTGTGATTTCTTACTTCGGACTGCGCACAGTTTCAATTGGTCCACAGCCTGGTGCAATTCATACGTCCATCCGACCACTGCTGAATAACAGGTTCACTTTCTTTGCTGGTTTTTTGGACCAGTCATGGTGGCCAGATGGGCAGTACACTGCACCCACCGATGAGGCATTGGCATACGATTTGGAGGCGACAAAGATGTTCGGAATGAATCTGATACGCTTGCACCAGAAGGTAAACCCCGAGAGGTGGTATTACCATGCTGACAGACTTGGTCTGGCAATATTTCAAGATATGCCACAAAAGTATGGAGGTGCAGTCAATGACACTATCCCACTTTTCGTGGAAGATATGAAGAGTATGATATTAGGACGCGGGAACCACCCTTGCATCATTCAGTGGACGACATTCAATGAGGGAGACTGTGTTGGGGTGTTCAAGACCCCTCCCAATGATGTGAAGTCAATTACGCAACTTGTAAAGCGGTTGGACTCTACACGTTTGGTGGATACAGATTCAGGTGGTACTTTGAACAACTTGCACATCGCTGATGTGAACGACATTCACTCATACCCTTTTCCTGGCGACCCAATGCCTTCTGCATCTCAGTACGCAATGGTTGGTGAGTTTGGGGGCACCAGCGTCGCTGCTGTCATCCAAGGCAAAGAGTGGGTGCCTGGCCTGTGCCAAGCGGGCCGCCATGCAGCAAACAGTTCCGATGAGGCTACGAAGTACATCCAAATGGCTTCGTCGTTGCAATCACGTGCAGACCACATCAGCGCGTCTGTCTTCACTCAGATCACGGATGTTGAGCTCGAATGCGATGGCTTCTTGAATTACGACCGTTCGAACAAGTTCAGCGTCGCCGAGACCAAAGCCATTCACGACGCGAACCAGGCCTTGGTCGGTGCTTCTGGTGGTGGAGTGTCAGACAAGCAATTGCGCCTGCAGCAAGCTGCACCAGGGGCCATTGTTCTTGTTTGAGCACAGCCGGCAATGCTATCCAAAAGCAGCGCTGGCACCCATCTTACAGCATTTGCACTCGCCGTCGCATGATACTGCGGGTAGTGTCAGGAACACGCTTTCTCAGTACGAGTATTTGCATATCTCGGACGACAACATGTGAGGTAATGGGCTACGGCGCAAGAAAGAAACAGCAAGAAGAACAACACCAATTCGTAACAATCCCTTTCAAATAGACGTCAGTGCCTTGCCCACCCAGTTGCGCACGCCAGCCGCAGCACTGCAAGATGCGTGGTTGTGCTGCCCGCGATGAATGGTGTCATAATTTTTCGCCGACAAGGAGAACGACATAACACACTATTGAGAAACCACATCTGTGCACTGTCACCTCCGAGCGTACGCCAACTTCAGCACTGCACGATGTGTGGTTGTTGTGTCCGCGATTGGCGGTGCCAGAACCTCATCGCCAAGAATAGCAAGCACTATTATTGATGAGTGCTGCCTTGCCGTGCTGCATCCACGGCTTTGCCCCTCCTCTCGCCACCGTGCTGGCAGCACTGCAGCACGGACTCCTCAAGAAAACTTTGGAGGGTAGGTGCTAGACTCGAGGGCGTCGAAGTGCTTGTCGAGCCGCTGCTGTCTTGAGATGGGGGCGGGGATGACGAGCAGGAAGATGAGATGGGGGCGAGGGGACGGAGGAGAACCGGAGGAGAAAGTGCAGAGCCAGGAAGGAGGCATCGCAGGGCCTTTGCCGATTGTGCCCCGAGGGCCCACACAGGGCGCGCCCTCACGTGGAGCGAGGCGCTGGCCTCCGTTCCAGAGGCTCGCGCCCCGCTGCGGCGCTGAGCAGTGCACCGACGGCGGTAAGAACCCAGTGCTCCGCGGCCACGCTCAAGAAGTAATAGCAGGACGAGCAGGAGGAGGAGCAGGAGGAGGAGGAGGAGGAGGCGGAGGAGGAGGAGAGGACCAGAGTAGGCCAAGGATTTGTAAATCGTGCTGCATGTTGCTCTGCCGTCCCAAGTCCCCTCCTCACAATTTCCTGCAAGCATCCCTTCTCGCTGCTGGCAGTGTTTTGACAAGGATCCGCATTCCATTCTTCTAGCCTTCAGAGGTGCAGAGAAAACCGCAAAGTTGGACATACATGTCTCTCCTGATAGAGCCCCGCCCTGGGGCCGCCCTGTTTCCCATGCGACCGGAGCGCAGTTCTTGACTACCGACAATAATGCCCGAAAGGTAATCAAGGGGTGGTCCCGTTTGGACACTGGTGCGCCTTCTATTTGTGCAGCTGTTGTGAGTTGTTGAGACATGCGCGTGGCGAAAAAGCGAAAACCAAATTTTGAAGCTGGGCCACCCTCCATTCGCGTTGCTGGTGGGAGCCCTTAAGACGAACGTGCGGGGCACTATGCCACGACAGCGCTCGCGTCGGCAACGCGAGAGCTTCATTTTGAAAACGACTTGCCCTTTTGCGGTGTAGTAGTTGGAAACTTGAAAAGGCGAACGTGCGTGGTGTTTAGGCGGCCTCCTCCTCGCTGGCTCTGTCCGATGTCGAGAGCCACATCCGGAGAGGCGCTCGTCCTCCATCCCGCGGCTTCCATGCTCTTCGTGGCAGCGCCGGCGCGGGTCCGAAAGCCGCAGCCCGCCCCCCCACCTTCGCGAGCCGAAACTGGCACCAGCAACGGAGGTGGATGGGAAGCAGGAGGAGGAGGAGGAGGAGGATGAGGAGGGGAGAGGACCAGAGTATGCTGAGGATGCACAAGGGATGCTGCAACGCACCCTCCCGTCCCAAGTCCCCGTCCCATAGGTCCCTGCGCGTAATCTTAAGTCGGGCCTGTCCCTCCACAGGGGGAATTCTATATATATATATATATATATAAAGTAAAAAATAATAAGGGGACTATTTTTGGAGTATTTTTGGGCAGCTTTTGAGCATTTTTGAGTATTCTTTATCTTTTGTCCAAAATCCCCCCGTAGGGGGACAGGCCCGACAGAAGCGTGATCCGTTCCATTGTCGGAGGCCGTCCCCTCGAGCGGCGAGCGCCCCGTGGGCCTGCCAGCAGGGCGAGAGACCCCGTTCTCGACAGGGCCCCGCCCGTGCTCCTGGCACACAGGAGCGCAAAGAGGGATAATGACCCTCCTCCTCCTCCTCCTCCTCCTCCTCCTCCTCCTCCTCCTCCTCCCTTCTCCCTCCTCCTCCCTCCTCCTCCATCTCCTCCTCCTCCCCCCCATAACCTCCTCCCACTCCTCCTCCTCCTTCCTCCATCCCTCCCTCACTATCCTCCACAAAATACTCAACTCGATCCCTAATCATACAATCCTCTCCTTCCACTCTCCTCTTCCCCCTCCTCCTTCCTCTCCCCATCCCTCCTCTCCCCCCTCCCTCCTCCTCCCTCCTCCCTCCTCCTCCTCCCCTCCCTATCCCCCCCCTACCTCCTCCTCCTCCCTCCCCTCTTCCTCTCTCTCCCCCTCTCCTCTCTCCTCCTCTCCTCCTCCTCCTCCCTCCTCCTCCTCCTCCCCCTCCTCCTCCCTCCTCCTCCTCCCCCCGGTGACACCGGGGGCCGCAGGCGCGGGTGTACCCTGGCGGGGTGGGGGGGGGCTGGGTGGGTGGCGCTCCGCTGTGAGGGTGCAGGCCCCCCCCGCCCGGAAGGGGCGAAGGGGACCGGTGGAGGAACGCGGGGGGGAGACGCATGAGAGGGGGTGGGGGACGTGTTGCTTGCTCAAAGTGCGCGCCCTGGGGTTTCCCCCCCTCCCCCCTCGCGCGGCCGTGCTCCGTCGGACACCCTTTTGATTATCCTGGCAAAGCAACCTAACAGCGATGTGTATAAGCATATCTGGAAGCATTCCCCTTAAGATTCAGGTGAGAATCCAGTTGTAGAATTCTGCTGTTCTCGCAGTCGCAGTCGCATTCGCAATGACAGTCGCAGTGGCAACGGCCTTAGGATCCAATGGAATCCTAAGGATTCCTTGGGAATCCTAAGGCATCCTTAGGCATCCTCAGGAATCCATAGGAATCCTTAGGAAACCTTAGGAATCCTTAGAAATTCTGATTCCTAGGGATTCCTACGGATTCCTAAGGATTCCTAGGGAATCCTAAGGATTCCTAAGGATTCCTGAGGATGCTTAACTATGCCTACGGATTCCTAAGGATGCCTACGGATTCCTAAGGATTCCTACGGATTCCTAAGGATTCCTATGGATTCTTACGGATGCCTCAGCCTGCCTCAGTTTCAGCCTCAGCCTCAGCCTGCCTCGGCTTGCCTCAGCCTTAGCCTCAGCCTGCCTCGGCTTCAGCCTCAGCCTGCCTCAGCCTCAGCCTCAGCCTGCCTCGGCCTCAGCCTGCGTCAGCCTCAGCCTCAGCCTGCCTCAACCTCAGCCTGCCTCCGCCTCAGCCTCAGCCTCAGCCTGCCTCGGCCTCAGCCTGCCTCGGCCTCAGCCTGCCTCGGCCTCAGCCTGCCTCAGCCTCCCCTCACCCCCCCCCCTTTCCCCCCCCCATTCAGCCTCACCTTGTCTCAGCTTCGGCCTGCCTCGGCCTCATCCTCAGCCTCAGCCTCAGTCTCAGCCTCAGCCTGTCTCGGCCTGAGCCTGCCTCGGCCTCAGCCTCAGCCTGCCTCAGCCTCAGCCTGCCTCAGCCTGCCTCAGCCTCAGCCTCAGCCTGTCTCAGCCTCAGCCTGCCTCAGCATCAGCCTCAGCTTCAGCCTCAGCCTGCCTCGGCTTGCCTCGGCCTTAGCCTCAGCCTGCCTCGGCCTCAGCCTCAGCCTCAGCCTGCCTCAGCCTCAGCCTCAGCCTCAGCCTCAGCCTCAGCCTCAGCCTGCCTCAGCCTGAGCCTGCCTCGGCCTCAGCCTCAGCCTGCCTCAGCCGCAGCTTTCCTCAGCCTCAGCCTCAGCCTCAGCCTCAGCCTCAGCCTCAGCCTCAGCTTCAGCCTCAGCCTCAGCCTGCCTCGGCTTGCCTCAGCCTCAGCCTCAGCCTGCCTCGGCCTCAGCCTCAGCCTCAGCCTGCCTCAGCCTCAGCGTCAGCCTCTCAGCCTCAGCCTGCATCAGCCTCAGCGTCAGCCTCAGCCTGCCTCGGCCTCAGCCTCAGCCTGCCTCAGCCTCAGCCTGCCTCAGCCTCAGCCTCAGCCTGTCTCGGCCTCAGCCTGCGTCAGGACACGAAGTGGCCTGTAGTTGGCTCCGGGCGTTCAAAATGTGGCCTGGGAATGGTGTTCTGGGAACGCGAAGGACACGAAGTGGCCTACAGTTGGCTCCGGGCATTCAAAATGTGGCCTGGGAATGGTGTTCTGGGGAGTCCCCGGATCCTCCCCGGCACCCGCCCAGGCCCCTCTGGGGAGTCCCGGGGAGTCCCCGGATTCTCCCCGGCATCCGCCCAGACCCCCCTGGGGAGTCAAGATGGTCTCTTTTGAGCCCACTAGAAACCTATCAGCCTTCGCTATTAGGTAACATGAAGGTCAGCCCTTCATCCGTGCAGGCGTTGCGCAATGAGCATGGCTCTTCTCGTGCAGGCTGCGGGAGTCTCAAGCGAGGCTCCCATTCCCCCAAAACAGGGGGCGCCCTCTTTCCGTGCAGCTGCTGCACAATCTGGAAACTTCGGACGCGTGAAGTCCAACTTAAGTTGGAAGAAGAAGAAGAAGAATAATAATAATAATAAGTTCCGTTCGAGTGCCGCATGTTGAAAACCAGTGTCCTTCCATCCGCGTAATTGCTGGATTGTTTACTCCAGATTTCGTAATAAAAGGGAGGGGGTCTGGACCCTCCAAGACAAGCCATTTCAGACCTCCCCCGTGGGAGAACCCTTCAAAACATCGTCCCCAGACCCTCCAGGCCCTCCAAGATAGCCTGGAAGAGACCCCCCCCCGAAATGAGACCCCCCTCCCTCTATTACGAAATCTGGAGTAAGGCGAGTGTGCGCGGCGTCAAAGCGACAGCTCCATTTTGGCAAGGAGCCGCTCTCCATCCGTGCAGATTTTGCACATCCAACTTGGAACTTCGGATTGTCGTGTTTGAGGAACTCTCGCGCGACAGCCACAATTGGAAAACGTACTGGCTTTAATCTTGGTGCTTGCTGGAAGCTTTGAAAACGACTGGGCGCGGCGCAGAGGCGAGAACCACATTTTTGAAACGAGTAATTGCTGGGTTGTTGAAGACGAGTGCGTGCGGCGCTAAGGCGAGAGCCCCATTTCAAGAATCGACCGGCTCATGATCCTTGTTATGGCAGGGGATTTTTAGTTCCAGGATCTTGGTTTATTGGGAAGAATCAAGCGAAACGCCTGTCCCAGCCTGCTGACACGTCTGGTGGTGCGACATGGTGGAAACATCCACAAGTAAGAGGGGTGGGAGGGACGTTTTTTTCGGTGCGCCGCTTGAGCCCAAGTTTCGAGGTCAGAAACTGCCACGGCTGAGTTGAGTAGTAGGGAGGAGATGAGATCACGCCTCGTCCCAGCAAGCGATAGTCTTGGAGGGTGGCAAACATTTGCAACACCGTTGGAGGACCTCCAAGCTGCCAGTGCCGCAGAAACGCAGCGAGGCCCTCCCACAAAGACCTCGAAGAAGACGAGACAGCATACACTTACACTCCTCGGGTTCCAGAAGTTTTGTGCTTCTGTGTGGTCTGCTCCTCCGAGAACGTGAGAGCAGGGAGGGAGGGAGGGAGGGAGGGAGGGAGGGCTCCAAGAAGGCCCAAGAAGCGCCCCGAGAAGCCCCGAGAAGCCCCCAGGAGGCCCCAAGAGGCCGCCAAGAGGCCCCCAAGAGGCCCCAAGAGGCGCCCAGAGCGCGCCAAAGGACCTCCGGCAGGTGTCGTCGGGCTCGGGCGGTGGCCGACACCGCTTCGCCCACCCCCGCGCCGGCAGGGCAGGCCCCGCCCGCGCCCCCGCTCGCGGCCGTCCCCGTGCCCTCCCGCCTGCCCGTGCTGCTGTGCTCGTGGAAGTCGATTACTGGAGAGGAAGCATGCTGCCAACTGGTTTCCAGATGTCTGACACATGTTTCAAACATGTTTCGAATCTGCAAAGCGTGCCTGAACCATGTTTGGAGCATGTTTTGCACAGGTTGAACGCATGGTTAGTTCAATGATAGGACTGTGAGAGTGCCCACTGTCATGGCATCCACAATGCTGTACAGCTGGCATAGCACGCGATGCAGTTGTCACCGCAACATCCCTGTGCCGTTTCGGGCCGCGGGCCATCCTCCTCGGTCGTGGTCCCTCTGCCGTGGTGTCTCCTGTGGCCCTCGCTTCGTCGGGCCCCCGTTCGGTCCCCAGTCGTTGCGCTGTGCGATTGGAGTGCAAACGGGTTGGTGGTTCGTCGCCTGCCCACGGCCGAATCAAAAAGCGGCCCCTCCCACCTCTCCGCGGCAGGGCACTTTGCTCCGGGGGCGCGCCGCTGGCTTCTCTTCTGCGCGCGGCACGCGCCCATCAGCCCGAGCTGAACGGCCGGCTGCGGGCGCCGCTTCGCGCGGCGGCCTCGATCCAGCGGTCGACGACGGAGGGCGATATCGATCGGCAAAATCGATCGGCTGCTCAGCCAGTCGGCGATCGGGCTCGGTTCGAAGGGCGGCACACTCGAGGATGATGAGAGCGCTGCGTTTCAAAATCGTGCAAGCCTGGGAGACTAGATCGTCAGGGTCACGCACTACACCAGCTGGAACCTGGCCCTCCTGTGCCCCAGCCTCGGCAAAGTGGTCGGCCAGAGCGTTCAGGATAACGTGGTTTCATCAAGCAGAATTCTCAGAATGTGCGTATTTATCAGGATCATCCAGAAGGCGTGGATGAGGACGTTGGTGATGAGGAAACATCGGGACGTTCCTCCAAGAGGGTGTATCACTACCAACAAAACTCATGGTTGTCTAGTTTGGCCGAGTGTGCTCTTCCTGACACGTACGCCTTGATCATGTTGCTGTTATCGGTAACACTCTGCAGACTTTGTGCAGGGTTGACAAGTCTGAGACACTTGAGGAAGGCCGTAAACTCTGCACGAGGGGCCGTCTGCAATGCAGAATTTAGATCGCCAATGGCTGTGCCATCCCACTGGAACTCATGTCCAGTGACTAGTAGCCTGAAAGTAAGAGGAGGATAACCGGGAGGAGTAAGCCAATTATGAGGATGATGAAAGGTTGGGCAGGAGGATACCGAGATGCTGGGGAGGGAAGCTGATATGGTCGATGGTGATGATGGTGATGCCCACACATGCGTCCGCGCAACCGCTGTCGGCACACCCTTCACACGTTTCGTGGCCCCATAGGGAGTTCCACCGACGGCCCCAGTGGCGGTGCCCACATGCGTCCCCGCCACCCATGTCGGCACACCACTCACACGTTTCGTGGCCCCATAGGGAGCTCCACCGACGGCCCCAGTGGCGGTACCCACATGTGTCCCCGCCACCCACGTCGGCACCCCCCTCACACTTTTCGTGGCCGCGTAGGAAACTCCACCGAAAGCCCCAGTGGCGGTGCCCACATGCGTCCGCGCAACCCCTTTCGGCACACACACACACACCTCACAAGTTTCGTGGCCCCATGGGGAATTTCACCAAAGGCCCCAGTTGCGGTGTTTACATGCGTCCGCGCAACCCCTTTCGGCACACCCGTCACACGTTTCGTGGCCCCTTGGGGAGCTCCACCGACGACCCCAGTGGCGGTACCCACATGCGTCCCCGCCACTCATGTCGGCACACACCTCACACGTTTTGTGGCCCCATAGGGAGCTCCACCGAAAACGATATTCACAACTGCGTTATTCACAATTGCATATGGTTGGGTCCTTTGCCAGGCTCATTTTTAATTGGTCTCGCAGCCACGGTGCAAGGCTGAATCTTCCACGAGGCCATGGCCTCGCCCACCTGGTCTCAAAGGCCCGACTGTCCGCAGAGGTGGTTCAGATAGAATTCGACGAGGATGGTGATGAGGAGGAGGCGTAGGACGAGGAGGGCGGCCAGGTGGAGCTGAGCATCGAGAGCGATGGCCTGTTGTACTCGCGCCTCCAGGGCGTCACCAAAGACACGCTGGCTCCAGGCGCCACGGCGCACACGAGCCCTATAGTAGAGTGCAGGATGTACCATGGAGGCTTCTAGGGGCCTAGATGATGCTGATGCTGATGATGGTGATTATGCTGACGATGATGCTGATAATACTAATGATGATTGTGCGGCTGATTATTATGATGATTATGGTAATGATGCCGACGCTGATGATGGTAATGATGATGCCGTTGATGGTTGTGATGAAGGTGTTGACGGTGCGGTCAATGTTTTTGATACTGTCGATGTTGATGGTGACGATGCCGCTGAGGATGATGACGATGGTGATGGTGAGGACGATGCCGATGCTGATGATGGTAGTGATGGTGTTTGTGGTGATGCTGGTGCTGATGATCATGACGATGATGGTGATGATGATGATGATGATGACGATGATGATGATGAGGATGATGGGATGTATGTGCAACACGTGGAATAGGTGGAGGAGGGGCATATGAACAGGGCATTGCGATGCCGTTTCAGATGATGGCGATGGCGATGGCGATAGCGATGGCAATGGCGATGGTGATGGTGATGGTGACGTTTATGGTGATGCTGATGAAGACGATGGTGATGATGCTGATGGTGCTGATGATGATGCTGCTTCTTTTGATGATGATGGAGATGATGGTGATTACCATGATGACGACGATGCCGATGACGAAGACGATGATACAAATGGTGATGCTGACGATGATGCTGATGATGCTGATGATGATGGCGCTGATGATGATGATGATGATGATGATGATGATGATGATGACGATGCTAATACTTCCGCTGCTGCGGCTGCTGCTGCTGATGATGATGATGTGGATGATGATGATCATGATACTGATGATGGTGACTATGATGACGATGCTGATTCTCGTTATGATGCTGATGCTGATGATGCTGATGATGAAGCTGATGCTGCTGCTGATGATGATGATGCTGCTGCTGATGATGGTGACGATGATGCTGCTGATGCTGATGCTGATGCTGATGCTGATGCTGATGCTGATGATGATGATGATGATGATGATGATGATGCTGATGATGATGATGATGATGATGATGATGATGATGATGATGATGATGATGATGAGGATGAGGATGAGGATGAGGATGGCAATGAGGATGATGATGATGCTGATGATGATGCTGATGATTATCATTCTGATTATTAGGATGATTATTAGAATTGCTGTCATTATTATGATTGTGATGATGGGACGGGCGGATGGGACTGAGGAGTAGGACGGTGGTGGTTGTGGTGGTGGTGGTGGTGAGTCGGAGGATCATGCGGGTGGGGAGGGGAAGGATGTTGATGAGGGTGTTAATGACTACGGCGACGACGAGGAGGATCAGGAGGAGGACGATGAAGCCATTTGGCCTCTTGCGGGCCAGCCGATCCCGATCGATCCATCGGGGTCGGTCGGCGCCTGCCGCCCGATCGATCGCGGTGGCAGGGCGCATCGCGCATCGGCCAGCCCCCGAGGCCGGGCTTACGCGCGCCGCGCGCCATCCTCTGCGGCAGGGGGCCACCCGTGCCTCCCTGCCCCCTGCCGCAGGCCGCGGCGCTCGCGGCCGCGCTGCGGCCCACCGGCGGGGCGCCGCCACATCGCCGAGGAGGAGGCCCAAAGGGTGCCGCACACCGCCGTGAGCGGCAGCAGAGAGCCCAGGACAGGCTCCTGCTCCGCCTGCGGGCGGCGGCTGAGCGCCTGGCCGCCCATCACTCTGCCCAGCCAGCGATGGCACGAGATGGGAAGGGCAGAGGCAGCGGTGGCCGAGGCGGCAAGGGCCACGCCCAGGAAGGAGCATCGCCGCCAGCAGCGCCCCCTTGGCGCCAGGAGAGGTGGCAGGGCGCTGGATGGCAAGAACAGCAGTGGAACGCGGAGCCAGCAGGCGAGGACCCGCCCTGGCGCAGAACGCTTTCACGGCCGCGGCGCTCTGGCCAGGCCAGCCCTCGCCAATGGCAACCGCAGCAGCGGCAGCAGCAGCAGCCCAGCCAGCCCCCATGGCAGCAGCAGCAGCAGCAGCAGCAGCAGCTGCAGCAGCAGCCCAGGGCGGGCAAAGGCGGCCAGGCCAGTTCCAGCAAAGCGGACCAGAGGGCTCAAAAAGTCATTGACTCCGTGGCAGCCTGCGCGCTGGACGAGGCGACCTCCCACCCAAAGTGGCAGGCGCCCCCAGCTGACCGCGCAGGCATCCAGAAGTTCCTGAGCAGTGCGGACCAGAGGCTGAGGAAACTCGGCGACCTGGTCGTCGCCAAGCAGGCCGCGGGCGACAGCGCGAAGGAGCAGCTGATGGAAATCTCGGTCATCAAATACCAGAAGCTAGTCACGAGGAGGCCGAATGACCAGCTGCAGGTGCTCAGCAAGAGGCGCAAGGCCGTCAAACTTGAAGTCATCGCCCTCGAGGCCAAGACGAACGAGCTGCGGGACGACCTCAAGGCCAAGCAGCAGGAGTTGAGGCAGCTCGAGTCCAACATCGCCGACGTGCGGGCCGTGCTCGCCGACGGCGGCGCGGCGGACGACGAGGGCGACTGGGACACGGACGGGTTCGGCTTGGCACCGAGCTGGGATGCCTTCCACAAGGCCGTTATCGACAGGCGCCTGCGCAGCGAAGCACCTGGTGACGGATTCCCAGCTTGGCCAGCGGGAGCGGTGGGGCGATCGCCACGCTCAAGAGCCAGCTCGGCAGGCAGCGCAACCAGAGGCTTCGCCGATCAGGTGGCCATGGCGAATGCGGAGCGGGCCCACCAGCAGCAGCGCCATGCCGAAGCCGAGCAAGAGTTGGCTGCCGAGCTGGCGGAAGTCAGGAGGGTCGCCCGAGAACAAGCACTCCGCCACAACGGCGAGCAGGCGAAACTCAGGCTGGCACTCAAGGAGGAGTCAGAGCAGCTGCAGCGCATCACCGCAGCGGAGAGCGCAGCCCAGCAGCAGCAGCAGCAGCAACACAAGGCCCTCCGCCATGATATCAAGAAGCAACAAGCCGAGCAGCTCGAGTTCGCGACGCAGATGGAGGCCAGGATAATCAGCCATGACACTGCCTTCAGTCAAGCCAAGGCAGAGGCCGAAGCTGCGACCCAGCGGGCAAATCAACTGCATGAGCAGCTTGAGCAAGTTCGAGCGGAGCACCGGGAGAAGCCGCAACCCCAGGACAGGGTCTACCAAGACCTGCTGCGGGCAAGAGCCGAGACGCAAGAGGCATTGCGAAGGGCCCAGCACGAGGGCGCCCAAGCGACAGCTACAGCGGGCACTCTCAAGCAGCAGCTCACCAGGCAGGAGCTGGTCATGGAAGAGAAGTTCCAGGAGGCCAAAAAGAACCACGCCCTCGAGCTTGAAGCTGCCGCCGAATCAGCCAGGGTCCAGGCAATCGCCCAGGCCCAAGTGGTTGCCAATGCCAAGGGAAAAGGGGCCCTCCCGCCGGCAGAAGCGGCCAGGCTGCAAGGGATCGTCCAGACAGCAGCACGGCAGCAGGAGCGGCTCAAGCAGACCAAAAGCGAGCTCGAGGCAGCTGAAGCCCGCATACACGAGCTCCAGCAGTACTCCAAGCTTGAGGCGGGCGCTGCGCAGCGTGCAGTACAAGTGGCATACCATGAAGCAGCGGAGCTGAGAAGCGCCAACGAGGAGCGGCAAATCCCGCACGAGGTGCAGGCATTGCAGTTCGCCCTGCTAAGGACTAGAGCAGAGGAGGAGGAGATCGCGAAGGCCAGCCTGAAGGACAAGGAGGCAATGCGGGCCGAGCTCGAAGGCAGTGCTGAGCGAATGAGGTCGAGTCTCACCCGCCAAGTCATGATATAAGAGGCGAACGCACATGACTTGCAGCTGCACACAGAGAGCCTGCGACAGGAACTGAGCAGCTACGCGGTGCAGCTGAGCGAGCAAAGGTCCAACGCAGAGGTGCAGGGGCAGGCGCTGGAGGAGGAGCTCGCCCAAGCCCTCACCTTCAGGATCGCCAGCATGGAGGAGGCCTCCGCCATGGAAGACTTCGTCAGCCAGCAGAGGACGGGCAGGGAGGAGGCCATTCACCTCGCGCTGCAAGAAAGCCTCCAGCGCTCCAGCACGCTGCACACCGAGCTAGACGCCATCGCTAAGAAGGAGCAGCAGGGCGCGTCGGAGACAGAGGAGCTAAAGCTGAGAATGCAGAGCCTGGAAGCCATTGCAGCCAGCAGGGAACGTGAACGCAAGGCCATGGTCAACCTGTGCGCCGAGATGAGGCAATACGGGCAGGAGGGCTACGACTTCACCAAGAGGGCAGCTCATCACCTCGTCCAAGGGGGCCACCTCCCAACGTCCCAAGAGTCCATGGACGACTACCAGGAGGCCGCTGACCTGTACGAGAAAGACAGAGGAGCAGCCGAGGCAGCGACCGCCACAGCGGAGCCCCCCGTTGCGACCAATCTCCAAACTGGTGCAGCCGAGGAGCGCCCAGCCAACAGGGGCCGCAGGCAGAGCAGCTCCTCGCCTCGGAGGCCAGCATCAACCAGGTCAGCCAGGTCAGCAGCCCGCCAGACCGACGAAGGCGATGCCCCCCTCATAGAGCGTGACAGGTCCAGGAGCCCCGACAGGCCAGACCCGCACGAGGAGGCAGAAAGATACGAGCGCGAACAAGATGAGTTGCGCAGACAAGATGCTGAGGAGAAAGCACAATGGGAAGCCGTACAGATGGAGGAGGAGCTGGAGTCCGTAGTGAGGGACCACGAGGCGAAGGAGATCCAAAGGCGCTACTACGAGGAGGCCCCCTTGACCCAGTTCGGCACAGCGGGCGCGCAGGACTCTCGAGCGGAGGACGACGGCTCGGAGCATGCGCCGATGATCTACCCCGCCAGGTGGCCGCCCTGGAGCCAGGATCACCCCACACCCGAGGAGGGTGAGGAGATGAGGGGGATCACGCAGCATGAGGCAGACACAGACCTGGCATCCACGTCAAGGGCTAGCTCGGTACCAGCAGAGCAAGGCGACCCTCCTACCCCGACAGCATCTCAGGTAATCTTCATCCCAGCATCGCCAGCGCCACTCAGCGAGAGGTCACTCACGCCCACAGTTCCATTCGGGCATGATGAGCAGCGCGGCCATGGAGGTGGAGAGGGAGCCGACAGCTTCGTATTGACCCCCCCCCCTGCGTCCCAGCAGAACGCGGAGGCGGCAGCGGCCAGCATCGAGAGGCAGTACGAGGGCATCGACATCATGACGCGCCAGCGCACCTCAGCCGCCGCCGCAGCTGCAGCCCTCGAAGAGGCGTTTGGACCCGCGCCCGCATTCCCAGGAGAAGACATCAGCCAGGCCCACAAGGGTCAGCGGGTAGACTCTGGAGAGTCAGGCATAGCACGTTTTCGTGGCCGAGTGGCCCGCAGGAGGGACGAGACAAGGGGCACAGCAACCCCCTCCCCTCCTGCAACTCCTGGAGCCGAGGAGCAGGCAGCAGCAGCGCCCGCTGAATCCCCCCGAGGGGGGGAGGGGGCCTAGCAGCGCCGCCAGGCTTCAGGACATGCATGACAGAATTCACTACCAGGAGGCGGCCGATGAGTCCAACAGGGCAGAGCACGACGGATGTGGGATCTCGTCACGCTCTCCGATCAGTTCGACAGCATCGATCTCCTGGGCAGCATCGGGGAGAGCAGCTGGGGCCCAAAGCCCGCAGCACGGCAGTGGGGTCCTCCACTACGATGCTCGACCTACCTACCACCAGAGGCTTGAAAGCACGGCGGGCCCTGGGGGTAATTGCGACAGCCGTCTTGTAACAAATAGACCAGCGGAGATTCCAACAGTCTCACGCACCAGATCAGGTACTCCCAGGAGTCCAGGGTCCCGAGGGGCCACGACTCCAAGCAGATGTGCTACCGCAACGGGCATTGGCAGTGGGAGGGCCACTCCCAATCGCAGCAGCCAGCATCAACAGCGGTATCAGTCACCTGGATCTCGAGGGGCCAACGTGACACCACCACGGCCGACACGAGGGCCGCCCGCCGCGTCTCGAGGGGCGCTAGGCGGCAACCAAGGAGGCACACTACCAGGGATGAGTGATGCATCCGCCAATCTGTCAGCACTCCAGGTCACAAGCCACCAAGATGGCTGCAAGGATGCGTTACCGGCTGCCCTTGCACTCAGTGTGTCCCCCTCCGCCATCCGAGTCCACGAGATCGAGAACGTGGAAAGGACCTTTCTCGACGGTCAAAACTCGGCTGGCAGCGAGGAAGAGGATGGCATGGAGCAATGTTACGAGGAGTGGAGGCAAGCGCGCGCAGCCGCAGCCTTCCGATCAGCCCAGCGGAGTGCACGCCGCGCACGGCGCGCTGCGGAGAGCCACAGTCGTCGGGACAACAGCAGCATCCACAACAAGTACCATGCTCTGGCGGTGGATCCAGACCCGACGGACTCAGCAGCTCAACCAGCAGCGCCAGTGGCCCCAGTCCCGACGGACCCAAGCAGCTCACCACGGTCCAGCAGGTGGAAGCCAACGCTCCCCTCGGCATCAGCGCGCTCCCACCACGGCACGGGTGCTACCAACCACCCAGACGCCCTGGATGGCGAACCTCATCGTCTACGTGACAGCATGCTCCACGCCCAATCACGCGAGCCCCTGTTCAGTCAGGCCGCGCGGGCTGGATCGGACAACTTGAACTACGATGAGGGGAGCCAAATGCCATCACTACCACCCGTGAAGCGGAGTGCGCCTCAGGCTGGGGCCATATCACCAGCCCCACCCACACGTTCTCCGACACCACAGCCACCTCCAGCCCACATCACCACTACACAAGGTCCCATTCTACAGGGCATGGGGCTGGCGCCAGGCGACGACATCGAGTACTCCCCCGAGTACGTCAATGCAGAGAGGGCCAGGCGTGGCCGAAGGCGACGGCAGTTCCCCACCACGACAGCACGAGAAAGAGGCCAAGCGACAGTGCTGCCAGTTCTCAGCCAAGACCCAGTAGCCGAGACCCTTCGCGGCCGAGGCCGCGTCAACGTCTGCGACGACGTCGACACTACGACCCTGCACAGCATGGCAAGGGTGGCGCTGGAGATGTGCCCATCGCGCGAGCTGCCGACCAGACGGACACACATCTACACGGACGGCAGCTACAACGGCATCCCACATACAGCCGCCTGGGCAGTTGTCATTGTCGACGAGTACGACGACGGGCGCAACTTACGAGGCCCGTTCGGCTTTCGGGGTTTCATTGCTGGCAAGGTCACCGAGACTTTAGACGACATGGCAAACAACGAGAAGGTGACGGCATACACAGCCGAGCTCACGGCAGTACTTTGGGCACTGATGTGGGCCCTTGGTCAAGACACCGACGCGCCCATCGAGATCACGCCTGACGCCCTCAACGTTATCAACCTGGCCAAAGGCGAAGCCCAATGCCACGTGCATCCGAGGTTGGGGGCCGCCATTCGCACGCTTGCAGGCCTCCTCCAACAAGCCCGACCTACCCAGTGGCACCATATTAACTCGCACATCGGGCACCCTTGGAACGAGCTCGCAGATGGGATAGCAGATCAAGCTTCGGCCAGCGACCTGATGGACCCGAACATTGCAGCAGTGCAGGCGATCGCTCACAACAAGTTCCTTTCCTGGGAATGGCTGCGATCAGAGCCAGATGCGGTCAAGGCCGCATACCCGCCCTTGCGGAACAAAGACTTCATCATCGAGGCCACCCAGCCGCAGGCAGCCCCAGGAGCGATCCAGAGGCCCATCAGCACCACCACCATCAAGGCTGACCTCAACGTGAATTTGTGCACCTACAACTGCAGATCACTCAAGGCCGCCGTCAGCTTCAAGTCGGGCATAGGCAAGGCGGCCGGCAAAAGCAAGCAGAGCCTCTCCAAGGTCACGCACCTAGCAGCACTGTTTGCTGACATGGGCCTGCACGTCGTCGCCCTGCAGGAGACGCAGAGCGAAGGAGACGTCCGCAATGTAGGTGAATATGTTTGCTACTCATCAGGCCACACGCAGCAGAACAGAGGATGCGACATCTGGCTCAACGTCTCCCAACCAATCAGCGCGAGTGGGGCAGCGAAGTACCTAAGTGCCAAAGACACCCTCGTCCTCCACCAGCACGACAGGCTCTTGATCATCAAGACCCGCGTTGCAGGCACAGACATGGTTATCGCATCAGCATACGCACCCCACGAAGACTCCCACGCGGCGGAGAAGAGAGAATTCTGGGAGTCTGCTCAGCGATTGTCTGACAAGTACCGAGTGGACATCTTCATGGGGGACCTGAACGGGCGTCTTGGCGACTACGAGTCCCCAGGAGTTGGCACCAGTGGGTACCCAGAAGCGACCAACGGCAATGGCAAGCACATCATCAGCTTCGCTGCCGACACCAACATGGAGGTCATCAACACCACGAGGGATCCAGGCAACAACTCATATACGCACGTCGGATCGAAGGGGCAGCACCACAGGATAGACTACATCCTGCTGAGCTCCTCGATCGCCCCGTACGTTGCGAGCTGCAGCACCGAGCCAGGTCTGGACCGAGGCACAGCTGCACAATACCACATACCAGTACTAGCCACCCTCAAGTGGGCCGTCTGCAAGACCACCAAGGCCTCAGGACCGAGGCCCGACCTGACCAACTTGAACAATGACGTCGCCAAGGCCAGCTTCAAGGAGATTCTCAAGCAGGCCCCGATCATCCCCTGGGAGGTGGACGTCAACACCCACTGCGAGGAGGTCACCAGGGTCGTCAACGACGCGGCCATCCAGGCCTTCGGCAAGGCCGCCAAGGCAACGAGGAAGCCCTACGTCACCAAGACTACCATGGGCCTGATCCGAGCCAGGCGCCTCACACTCCGAGTCCACCGCGCAGTGCTCAGAGGAGAAGCCCATGACGACCGACCTGGGCGACTAGTAGCCCACGCCCATTCTCTTCGTGCAGGCGAAGTAGGGGACTCACTCTCCCTGTGGAGCAGAGAGCGTGGCGATGACGATGGCACCATCCACGACATCCACCACTACGCGCACCTCCTCCTGAACTGGACAATCTCGCCCATGGTCTACGCCATGGCCATCCTTTCCTTCCTCACCAGGTCTGGGCCCATCGTTGCCGCGGCCGTCGAGAAGGACCGCAGCGCATTCCTCAGTCGGCTTGCCTCGACAGCTTCCTCCGCCTCCGCTGCGAACGACGCTGCGGTCCAGTGGAAGGCTTACCGAGACCTACTAAGGTATGGAGGGAGGAAGGCGAAATTCCCAGCAGGAAAGCCTATGCGGCTCGACAAGGATGGAGAGGTGATCCACAACTCCCAGGACATGGCGGACCAGGAGCTAAACGATTTCGCGAAGATACAGGCGGGCAAGATCGTGACAGCGGATGATCTTGCCAACAAGTACAATCACGACAGCAAGATCAGGCCCTTCGACGGCATGCTGGATCTCTCCATGGTGATGCCCCTGGCCGTCTGCCAGGCCCAGTTCGCCGCGGCCAAGGCTGGGACGCAAGGAGGCCCCGACGGGCTCACGAACGCTGTCCTCAGGGCGGCCCCCACAGAGGCAGCGAGGCTACTGCGCCCCCTCTTCACCAAGGTGGCGACCACCGTGCGGGAGCCGCTGAGCTTCAAGGGTGGAGACCTGGTCGCAATTCCCAAAGGAAAAGGCGACCCAAGGTACCTCCAAGCCTACCGCGAGATCCTCTTAAACAACGTCCTGGGCAAGCACCACCACAAATACCTAAGGACCATGCTCAACACTACCCTCGCCATAGCGCTGGAGGACATCCAGGTTGGCGGCCGGCCCAAGCGAGGGGCGGACATGGCGGTCCTAGCAGCACGCCTCTTCACAGAGAGAAGTCAGGCCCAAGGGAGGTGCTCCATGATAAGCTGCTACGACTTAAAGGAGGCCTTCTACTCGGTTGTAGTCCAGCTGGTTCATGGCATCCCAGGCGAGGAGGACGAAGTCAAGGAGGTGCTAGAGAACCTCGAGGTTCCCCTGTGGGCCCAGCCGCAGCTGGAGCACCTCATGGCCAACCCAGGGATACTCGACGCAGTGTTGGACGGCTCCCACCTGGCTGCCCTCATTGCAGAAGGTTACCGCAACAGGTGGACATCACACAGGTTCTCCCAGAACCTCATGGCGCCGCACAAGGGCACGAGGCCTGGCGCGCCCCTGGCCGACGCGGACTTCAATCTGCTATTCGGCCGAGTCCACCGCATGATTGACAGCTACCTTGCGCAGCGAGGGCTACGACCTCAGGGCAAGCCTCTTGACAGCAGCTTCGCATGCGACACCGACCCCGCAGGTGGGCCACTCCAGGAGCATGAACCTCATGGCCTATCGTTCGTCGACGACCTAACGGGCATGCACGTGTTCACCAGCCCCGACCACATTCAGCATGAGGCCACCGGGTTCTGCGAAGCCGTCTACTGCGCCGCCAGCACCTTCGGCCTCCAGCTGCAGCTCACCAAGACCAAGGTGATGATCGACTTCAGTGGGCCTGGGAGCCGGCAAGCGCGGGCCAGTTTCTACTCCGAGGGAGTGCCGAGGATCGAGGTCCCCCTTGCAGAGAGTTACGTCGAGGTGGTTCGTCACCACAAGCTCCTCGGGACCTACGTGACCGACAATGCATCCCCTGGGGTGGATGTCGCAGTGAAGGTAGCCACTGCAGCGACATCCACGAGGCCTCTCCATCGCGAAGTCCACCGGCGATCAGAGCTGGCCATCAAAGACAAGGCCTACTTAGCCGACAGTGTGGTGCTATCCCAGCTACTATACAATGCGTCTACCTGGCCCGAACTCACCGCAGGCCAGGCCAGGAATTTCAACAACCAGTATATCGTCAACTACGCTGCCGCGCAAAGGATCACTTGGAAAGTACGACAGAAAAAGGAGGTCACGAACACCCAGATTCTCGAAGGGGTCGACAAGCTGCCCCCAGAGATAGTCCTGCGACTCGAGCGGCTACGACTATTTGGCAGGTGCCTCAACTGGGGACCCCTGCACCTCCGCCGGCTACTTAGCCAAGCCTGGGATGGTAGTTACGGCTGGGTGGCACTGCTCCGCCGCGACCTAGACTGGGTCCGCGACCACACAGGACCTGACGAGCGTGGTGGAGCATACACGCTCGAGGACTGGAAGGACTGGGCCAGGAACGACTACCAAAGCTACCTCAGCGCAGTAAAGAAAGCTTGCCAACGTGGCAAAGCTCGCCAGTACGATCACGACTACCAAGCTCGATGGCGGCTTCGACTCCAACGGTGGACCAACGCGGAAGCCATCTCGCCCTTCCCAGACCAGCACTTCGAGCAGCAGCGCAAGTACCTATGCTACCACTGCGGACGTACCGAAGCCAGTGCAGCAGTGCTACGAGCACACATCACCAAGGACCACACCTCGTCGGGTCATCCTATCTCGTGGGCAACTGGGTCGGTCTGCTACGGATGCGGCATGGATTACCACACTACAAACAGGCTGGTCAAACACTTGCTGAGAGTGCGCAGGTGCGCTCGACATTGGCGAAAGACGCGTCCAGCAATCCTAAGTAGAGCCGAGCTGCAGCACAACCAGCAAATCGTGCGCGACCAGCAGCAGGCGAACCGAAGGGCGGGCAGGCCCATCGACTGGGCAGAGAAGCCTGCAGTCCCTGCTCGTCCTCCAGAAATACATACGGACGAGGACAGCGACGACAGCAACGGCGGCCACTACGAGAGCCTAGAGCTCCCCTTCATCGAGGAGCCACCACCGCCGCCAGCTGCTGCACCTAGGCCCAGACCAGCTCGGACGCTATACGCGCTGCATCTATTCAGCGGCCGTCGCCGAGAGGGAGATGTTCAGGATTGGTTCGACCGCCTCAGCAGTCGGGCTGCTTGCGACATACACATGCTCAGCCTGGACATCGCCAACGACCCGACCTTCGGCGACCTGACATCAGAAGTCGCAGTCAGCAAGTGGCGAGACATGGCACAAGCAGGGAGAATTGCAGGAGTCATCGGCGGACCGCCGTGCGAGACCTGGAGCCGAGCGCGCCACTTGCCCCCCAATGACTGCAGGGGTCGCCCACCAAGACCCCTAAGGAGCAGCAGCAGCCTGTGGGGCCTTCGCTACCTTTCCCGTCCAGAGATGGAGCAAGTAGCGACAGGCAACCGCTTATACAGGACACAGCTGGAGCTCATGTACATGTGCCTCAACCTGGGAGTCCCAGGCATGCTCGAGCACCCGTCCGAGCCTACCGAGGAGCACTTCGCCAGCTCCTGGAAGCTTCCCGAGACGCGCCACCTCCTGAACCAGCAGGGAGTCGAGCTGATCACATTCGACCAGTGCACCTGTGGAGCGCGTTCGAGGAAGTCCACAAGCCTGATGGCGGTATCCCTACCAACCCTCCGAGCAGAAATCAGTAGACTGCCTGGAAGCGGGAGGTGCTTTCACACGGCCTCCTACCACGCGGAGCTGGCAGGCATCAACGACGACGGCCAGTGGCGCACCGCGGCGGCCAAGGAGTACCCGAACAGGATGTGCCAGGCCATCGCGACCGCACTGGCGAAGCAGATAAGGTGGCGCTTTGGCGAGTCGCCTAGCGACGTCCAGGGGTGGCACATCGACGACGACGTGGCCCACTTCTTCCAGCCGCTCGACCGCTACAAGACCAGGGAGATGGGTCAGGACTACCATCGGGGCCCAGCGAGGCGGAGTGGCTCACCGACCTGGTTGGAAGAGGCAAGGGAGTGGGCCCTGCAGGACCGACCCGACAAGGCAATCGGCAGGACCACCACCTCGACAGGAGCTGTTCGGGCACAGGCTGAAAACGCGGATCGCGACGAAGCGCCCTGACGACAAGTACAAAATAATCAGAACGCAAGTCCTGAGGAAGCCCCGAGTGCGTGGGAACACCTCAGGCTACGTCGCCAAGTTTTGCACAAGTCGTCAGGACGCAAGTCCTGGGGAAGCCCCGAATGCGAGGGAACACCCCAGGCACACGTCGCCACGTTTTGCACTTTGACGGACACGGCCGCCGTCCAGTCAGGGCTCAGAGGTACCAGCCAGATTACCCCAACTGCACCAAGTACGAGTCAACGCTGCCCTGGTGAGGCAAGGATCAAACTTCGAGACGGGCTCGAAGGGCGGGGGGGCAGGACGAGGACTGCCCGCGCCTACCAGGGGGGATGGTGAGGGGCAGGGGGGGGGGCAGGACGAGTACTGCCCGCGCCCCCGCGGTCCGCCCTAGCTCGCCACCCCCACCATTCCCATGGCGGAGACGGAGCTCCCGAGCGCCCAAGGGCGAAGCATAGGGCAGCGTTGACCTTCCTCATCGACAGCAAGAATCACTTGGCCTGGGGTTCGCCCCCACCGAGGGCACTGTGACCCCTAGCCATAGCGGGACGAGGTAGGGCCGCCATGAACCCTACTTGAAGTCGGTGCATGGAGGCCTGAGTGCGCCCACAATCTATTCCACCTACCAGCAACAAGCCGGCCCCCATCGACCCGAACCAGCACGACAATTACCTCATCGGCTGAGACGAGTACCAGAGCCTGAGCCCAACACAGTCAAACAGTTCTACTCGACCAAGGCGACCGAGCCAAGCACAAAGAGCCTACCATCATCGAGACAGACGACCACTGGATCAGCGATGCCGAGTTGAATGGAGTGAATGGAGCAAATGGAGAAGGCTCATCATACCGATTTCGACCAGCAGGACTGAGTCGAGTACCACAAGCTCGAGGGCGACAGAATCATGCTCTACTGCAACACCATCGACCACCGACGTGGCCCAGTGAGGAGGCTGAGTCGTCGGGGTCCCGAGGGACATAATTTGGTGTCACCCCCCTTACCCTCAGCCGCCTCATCTTCCACTTATGGTTTCCAGGTTCGGGCCCTGTGCTGTGGGGGTAAAGGGGGTGGCACGCCAGGCGAGCCCTGGCCCACCGTGCTCCAAGGCCTGGGCACTGCCGCCCAGGACAGGTGTTGCAGCTGCCAGGCTGATATCCTGGGTGGCAGCGCACCGGGCCTGGGGGCGAGTAGCAGACCATTGGACCCCGCTCCCCTCTTGGGGCCCGCGTTTTGGGGCCCCCGCCGGCCTGTTTCCTCCCTCCTTGCGGGGTCCTCTGGTGCCTGGCCTTTCCCAGCTTTAGGGCCTCGCCCCCCCGCTCTTCCTTTGCCCCGAGAGATCCTGGAGGCCCCTCCCTCTCCCCTGGGCGGGGCCCCCTCCCCCCCCCCCCCGGCGCCGAAGGCGCCCGCGCGTCGGCCGCGTGCGCGGCTAGGCTCGGGCGCGGAGGCGCCTCGGTCGGCGGCAGCTGCCGCCGTGTTGCGCTTCAGGGATCAAACCCTTCATGGCGCGGCAAATAGCGGAAATAGCGGAGGACGATGATGATGATGATGATGATGATGATGATGATGATGATGATGATGATGATGATGATGATGATGATGATGATGATGCTGATGATGACGATGCTGATGCTGCTGATGATGATAATGATGACGATGATGATGATCTTGATGGTGATGATGCTGCTGCTGATGATGATGATGATGATGATGATGATGATGATGGTGATGGCGACCACAACGGCGTGAGGATGCTGATGATATCGATGGCGATGCTGCTGATGCTGACCGTTGAGGTGACTCCGCACTTATTGAATGCACGCAGCGTTGGCGATGCTGCCGACGATGTAGATGTTGATTGCTGCTGCTATGGTGGCCAGTATCGTGGAGGATAAAGAGGAGGAAGACGAGGGGAAGAGGAGGAATAGGAGGAGGAGGAGGAGGAGGAGGAGGAGGAGGAGGAGGGAGGAGGAGGAGGAGGAGGAGGAGGAGGAGGAGGAGGAGGAGGAGGAGGAGGAGGAGGAGGAGGAGGAGGAGGAGGAGGAGCGCCGCCAGGGGGTCCCAGCGCAGATCCCAAAAATCCGCGCGGAGCTCGGAAAGTTTATGTGTGAGTGCTTGCCGCCTTCTCGGCCTCTAACCGAGCGTTGCGATACTCGCCCGCTCACGGCGTGTCCTCGCGCGCATCAGTTGTGTGTTCTTGTGCGCGCCCGCTCACTGCTTGCAGCTGCCGCGCCCCGCATGGCACAGAGACAGGCGGCCGCCGTGGAGCGCCAGAGCACGCGCCGGGGCACGTCGCCGGACGCGGGCGGTAACGGCGGGGCAAGAGCGCGCGCGTGCATGGCGCCACGGGTGGGAATTCGCCCAGCAGCACGCCCGAGGGACAGGGGGGAGGAAGATCCCTTAGATCCTGGCGCCCCAATGTTTTCGAGCCGGGCGTCTTTGTCTGGCTTCGGGCCCTGGGGGGCCCTCGCAGATCGATCCAGTTGGGACAATGGCGCAGGAGGGTGTGGTCCAGGGCTCCGGTCGTTAATTTCATGATGCCTTTATTTCTTCGCGCCGAGGAGGAGGAGGAAGAGGAGGAGGAGGAGCAAGAGGAGGAGGAGGAAGGGGAGGAGGAGTAAGAGGAAGACCAGTGTAAAACCAAGAGTCATCAACGACGTTGGAATTAACTCTCCCTCCGAACTCACTCTTCATAGGGCCCCACAGCGGTTCATTTCCATTGAGGGAACTGCCTCGTTGGAAGACAACCGTGTGAAGATCCTGAAGCATGCCGAAAAATTGTTCTAGGGATTCCAACGCCACGTATCAACCTGATTGCTGCGTCTTGACGATCTGGAACGGTGCTCAAAAAAACGCATTTTTTTGGGGGATTTCAACACAGCGAGTCAACAAAACTGTTGCACCCGCAAAATCTTGAATCCTTCCAAATTGCCTTTTCTGGTACGTTGATCATGGGATTCCATGACAATTTTGCGAATTTTGACAACGAATATGCGCGCCGCTAAGGCGAGAACCACATTTCGAAAAGGAACCACCCTCAACCCATAAAACATTGCAAATGTTTTAAACGAATGTGCGCGGCGCTAAGGCGAGAGCAACATTTTGAAAACGACCCGCCTTCAATCCGTGAAACTCTTGCACATCTCTTAAACGTATGTTCGCGGCACTAAGGCGAGAGCCACATTACGATCACGACCCGCCTTCAATCCGTGTTTTTTTGCAAATGTTTTAAGCGAGTGTGCGCGGCGCTAAGGCGAGAGCAATATTTTGAAAACGGCCCGCCTTCAATCCGTGAAGCTCTTGCAAATATCTTAAGCGAATGTCCGCGGCGCTAAGGCGAGAGCAACATTTTGAAAACGACCCGCCTTCAATCCGTGAAACCCTTGCAAATATATTAAACGTATGTGCGGTGCGCTGAGGCGAGAACCACATTTTGAAAACGACCCGCCCTCAATCCGTGAAGCTCTTGCAGTGTTTAACACAAATGTGCGCGGCGCTAAGGCGAGAACCACATTTTGAAATCGACCCGCCCTCCATCAGTGAAAATGTTGCCATTTTTAAAGCTTCAGGATCATAATGGTGAGGATGTCTCAGGCGAAACGCCCGGCCCGCCCTAAAAACTCGCCTCGGGGTGCAACGGGGGGTTGTCTATAAGGAGAAGGAATGGAGGAGGAGGAAGAGGAGGAAACGGAGGAGGATATGGAGGAGGAGGCGGAGGAGGAGGAGGGGGAGGAGGACGAGAAGGAGGACGAGGAGGAGAGGAAAGGAGGAAGAGGAGGAACAGGAGAGGAGGAGGAGAGGAGGAAGAGGGAATAGGAAAAGGAGGAGAGAGGAGGCGAGGACGAGGAATAGAGGGGGAGGAGAGGAGGAGGAGAGTTAGGAGGAGGAGTTGAGGAGGAGGAGGAGGAGGAGGAGGAGGAGGGGAGAGGAGGAAGAGGAGGAGGAGGAGGAGGAGGAGGAGGAGGAGGAGGAGGAGGAGGAGGAGGAGGAGGAGGGAGAGGAGGAGGGAGGAAGGGAGGGAGGAGGGAGGAGGGAGGAGGAGCGGTAGGCGGGAGGAGGAGAGGGAAAAAGGGAGGGAGGAGGGAGAAGAGGAGGAGGAGGGGAGGAGGAGGAGGAGGAGGAGGAGGAGAGGAGGAGAGGAGGAGGAGGAGGAGGGAGGAGGAGGAGAGGAGGAGGAGGAGGAGGGGAGGAGAGGAGGAGGAGGAGGAGGAGGAGGAGGAGGAGGGGAGGAGGAGGAGGAGGAGGAGGAGGAGAGGGGAGGAGGAGGAAGAGGAGGAGGAGGAGGATAGGAGGAGGAAGGAGGAGGGGAGGAGGAGAGGAGGAGGGGAGGAGGAGGAGGAGGAGGAGGAAGGGAGGAGGAGGAGGAGGAGGAGGAGGAAGGGAGGGGGAGGGGGAGGGGAGGAGGAGGAGGAAGAGGAGGGAGGAGGAGGAGGAGGAGGAGGAGGAGGAGAGGAGGAGGAGAAAGGAGGAGGGAGGAGGAGGAGGAGGAGGGAGAGGAGGAGGAGGAGGAGGAGGAGAGGAGGAGGAGGAGAGGAGAGGAGGAGGAGGAGGAGGAGGAGGCGAGCGAAGAGGAGGAGGAGAGGAGAGAGGAGGAGGAGAGGAGGAGGAGTAGGGGGAGGAGGAGGAGGAGGAGGAGAGGAGGAGGAGGAGGGAGAGGGGAGGGGAGGAGGAGAGAGGGGAGAGGAGGCGGAGAGGGAGGAGGAGGAGGAGGAGGAGGAGGAGGAGGCGGAGGAGGAGGAGGAGGAGGAGGAGGAGGAGGAGGAGGAGGATAACTAGGATAACTCTTCAAGAGGGGGATGCGTCCGTGACGCACCCCCTCAGTGTACTGAACGATTACACACAATCGTTAAAACCCTCTCGCCCCCCCCCTCCACCTCCCCGCCGCCGTCGGAAGTCCTTGACGTTCGATCCGACGACGGGCAGTGGCGCTCTGCCGCCACCAGCGCCTTGGGGGATGGGCCAGTCCTTGCCAGCCTTGGGGGGGAGACCTCGACTCAGACTGTTCAAATAGTTGCGTCCCGAATTGGTGCGCTTTTCGGGACAGGGGTTGACCAGCTCACGCAAGTGACCCCCACCCTGGACCACTCGAATCTAGCACACTTCCAGCACCACGCTAGTCCATTCTGCATAGCAATAGAGTGAGAGCTGTGGACGACTCGATCGCCCACTCTGAGGGTGTGCACACTCGTAGGGGGAACTCTGACGTGGTGCCCCTGCTCACTGAGGGCTCGCTGGGCTAAATCTCCTGGGCACAAAAACGCCTGGAACCACTCTTCCAAGGAAAACGGCCTGGGGTCTGGCGGCGCAGCTTGCAGGACCAAAGACCATTCGTGAGACGCTGCATCTGATGGCCAGCTCTGGCCTCGAGCTCTCCCACCCTCGACAGCCCCGACTCCGAACCGAGCGACCCACCGAACTCCCCACGGTCCCCCCGATCAAGTTCAGAGCAGACGTGGGCCAACATCGCCCCTATCCTCTGATGCACCAGGGTGGCTCTGGCATCAGCTACGTTCAGAGCTTTGATGGCACTTCGGATGGGGGCGGCGGCGGCCTCAGCACCTCGTTGGGCCAGCTGATCGGCCATCTCGTTTCCCCGAGAAACTTTCAGATCCTGGCCTACGCGCATGTGGGACTCTGCATCCAGGTGCGAAAAACACTTCTTTAGCACAACATGCCCTTCGCCCCTGCTCTGCAGGGCCGCTCTCACCCGAGACCACCACCGAATTAGCGGGCCCTGCGGAGCGGAGGCGAAGCCTTTACACCATCCCTCAAAGACAAGAGCACAGTCGGACCACAGCTCTATGGGTCCCTTGGTGACCTTAAGGGCCCAAACCAAAGCGGCGAGCTCACTAGCAGGCACTGTTTGGGGTCCATCAATGGTCCCGAACAGCCCGCGGAGGACCCCACGTTCCACGTCCAGCTCCGCCTCGCCCTCCACGCGGAAGTACACCCCCCAACCCACACGGCACACTCGGGCATCGCTGGACGTGGCGGAGCCGTCAAGGAAGCCTACCTGCGCCTGGAGGGGGAAAGTAGAAGACGGGAGGAGCTCGAAGGAGGAGTCGAGGTCAGGAGGGGGGAGCCCTACAGCCCAAACCTCTTGGCCTTCTCCAGAGTTCCACTCGGGGGGCGGGGGCACAGGGTTCCAGGACGGGGGAACGATCCCCCGTGTCCAGAAGCTTACATTCGTGCCCTCACTCAGATCTTTCAAAGCATGCTCACACAACGACTCGGTTCGGGAAACCCACTCCTGGTCGATGTTGGCATTCGCCTGGCACTCATGCAATCTGTGAGCAATCGTGTCTTTTCCAAGCTCGCACCTCGGGCAAACGTCATCGCATTTGTAGCCCGAGGATTTGGCGCGGGCCTTCGTCCAGATGCAAGCCAGAGCGTTCGCCTCCAGCGCACCTGCCTCACGATGTCGGCCCTGGCGACGGAGCCGTCGCAGGTTGACCCGCAGCATGTGCATGTCGCCACCCTCATGCAGCCCCTGCCCTGCTGGATGATCGCCAGCCTGCTGCCAGAGGTCGCGCCTGACGGAGGAGCACAGAGCCTCGTACAACTCGTCGTAGCTGTCCGCGGCATCGCCCATGTGCTTCCACTCGTTCCCCTGGTCATCGAGCCAGTGGCCTGGAGCTCGCGGGGTCCAGCCGAGCTCGCGCAGCATCATGATGAGAGCCCCCATCGGGCCCGTCACGCACCGCCATCTTGAGCGGGGGCGCAGGTATATCAGCCTCTTCAGCACCGCTCGCCAGCCCCGTCGAACTCGTTCTCGCAGCTCTGGATGGGCCTCCCAGAACTGGAACCACTGCTTGACCTGATCCTTGACCACGCTCATCTTGGGATCGTCGTCCTGGTAGTGGAGCAGCAAGACTGAGGCCGCGCATCTGCCGCCGACAGTGTGTCCAGCCAAGTCTGCCGCTTGGGCACGCCTGCGCTCCATATCAGACGGCGCCGCTCCCAGAACTGGATCAGCATATCGAAACTTCGCCTTGATGTTGGTATTGTGCAACATGACTCCTTTGGATCTGATGCCGCCTCGACCGACTCGCCTGAACAGGGCTGTACGCGTGGCGCGAGCCTGCGCCGTGGTCATCCAGCTCTTGGTGGTCTTGGTCGCACGCTTGAGTCCCATGGAACAGTCCACCCCAATGTCCTTGGCCCAGCTGGCGCGCTTGATCTTGATACCCGTGATCCGCAACACGTGCCTCTGGACTTTCACCTCATCCTTCGCATTCGTCATCATCAAAAGCGACTTGGGGGAGACTCGGAGTCCCAGGTCCAGCATGCCCTGCACCAGCTCGCATGTGATCGTCTTAGTCTGGTCCAGCACCATCTTTCTTGGACCCTCCACTCGCGTGTGTACATCGTCGGCGTACTGCCTGATGTGAGCCAACGGGGCCCTCTCATGGGCCCTCTCCAACAGTCGGTACAGGAAGACTCTTGCACAGTGATTGGCCTTCCCGCAGCCTGGTACGATGGAGCAGTTCGGCACGATGGGCTCGGCGTAAGCCCCTTGGGCCTTGGCCGTGCGAGGCGACAAGTACGTCAGGCAGCAAAGGTACAGCTCCACCGTAGGAAATTGAAGCTCGATCGCCTGGAGAATCATCTGTGCCAAGTCCATATGATCATAAAACTTCTCAACATCTGCCAGAAAATTGCTCTGCTCGTTGAGGCCGATGCGTGCCCGAGTCTCGTCCAGGACCATGGTGGGCAGGGCAGCCTGGAGCGCGCTGCTGCCTCTCGCCGCCGCATCCCAGTGCGCAGCCCTTTTGTCGCACCACTCCGTCAGGGGGGACTTGGTGAGGCGCCCCCAGATCCTGACGGGCATTGGCAGGAGGCCGATGCCCCTCTCGTTGCCCAGCTCCTGCTTCTCGCCCTTGGGCAGCAGCGCGCACCAGTTGTGCAGCAGCTGGTGCGGCCAGGCCAGCCCTCGCCTGATCATGTTGAAGAGCGTGACGGGAGACTCCTGCCCCTGGTCCGAGAGGGCGAGGATGTGTGCAGGCTTCCACTGATCTGGCCCCGTGCCCGTGCCCTTCGGGAAAGACTTGAGTGCTGCCGCCAGCTGCTCCCGAGGGTGAACGGGGCGGTCGGCCAAGTCCTCGTGGGCACGGGTCCTCAGCGCACCGAGGGCAGCGCGGACTGCTGGTAGGCGGTGTGGCTGGGAAGTCCACCGCGCTGCCCAGCAAGCCGCTCTGACGTCAGTTGTGCCCTGGACCGTATCGCATACCTCGCCAGTGGCGGGGTCGATGCAGGTCTCATCCAGGGCGCGCTGCTCGTTCTTCTTCAGGTAGCGGTGAGCGCCCTTCATGGAGCCCTGCGCGCTCTTGACTGCCCAGCTGCCGATCTCACTCCGCGTCTGCTGCCATGCCAGGCTGGCGTGGCGAGCCGAGCGGGCCTGCACCTTCAGCGCGAAGTTCTGCCACTCTGCGAAATCCGTGCAGGCTCGAATGCGCTCACCCTGGCGAATGACCTGCTCATCGTCTCTGAATACGCGCCACTTCCCAGCCATATCCTCTGCATGGCCGTCTGGAACTGGACCACAGCTGTCATGATCTCTGCGGAGCTCGGTCAGTAGGCTATTCACGATGTCCTGCACTCGCTGCCGATAGCTCGAATGACGAAAACGACCAAGCGCCACCAGCTGCTCCTGCACCCTGGCGTGCAGGCTCGCCCACCTACTGTTGAGGGCGTTGGCGCTGGAGTGGCCGAAGGTCGAGTCATTCTTCTGGACCACTGCGCGTCTCCACTGATACTTCACTGGCATACCTCGGCGGGCACCCTGTCGCAGCTCAACCCCGCAAAGGTCTGCCAGTTGTGCCTCCGCCGCCAGCGACCAGATGCCATATTGCTTCGCGAGGATCTCAGACATATGCGGGGCAGCTCTGTGCGCCTCACTCTTCTGCACGTCTGGCTCGGCCTGGGGGAAGGAATAGCCGAGACTCTCGCTGGCCTCATTCACGTACTGGATCCACTCCTGGTCCTCGCACTTCAGAGCCCGCTTGGTGACGTAGTGGTCGTCCAGCAGGTGGTCGTCGTCGTCGTTGAGCAGGTCACCCTGCTGCAGCACGTCCAGCTCGTCACACATCTCGTGGATCTTCGCATGCTTCTCCCTGTCCCGCTGGAACCTCTTGCGGCCCTTGGGCACCCTGGACTCACCCTCGGGAATCACCAAGGGTACTGGAAGCACAGGTACACGGAGGAAGACCGATGCGGGACGAGACCGGATGAGGATGTTGAGGCCAATGTGGGGGCCCCACGGCAAATTCTGCACTGGCAACACCTGGGACAAGAAGGGTCGAAAGCTGTCGGGCACCACAGCATAGTCAATCATGCGTCCTTTTCCTGAAGTGCATGAGACCTCGACCCCCTCTGGGGTCACGGCGCGAGCCCGAAGTGCGTCCAACCAGCCCGACTTTGCCATCTCAGTAGGCGTGGCGTTGAAGTCTCCCACCAGCAACCATGGCACATCCAGTGACTTGACGACCCTGGCGATGTTGAGCATCTTCCTGGAATTGGTCCCAACCATTCCGATGGAGCAATCAAGATAGCAAACGATGAAGGCGAAGGTAACCCCATGAAACCTCCATAGCACAACTGTTGTATCCCGAAGGGCATCATGAAACACGCTCTTGCCAAGCGAGCCTGCTAGATGGGTGCTTGTGGCGTAGGTGGCCCTTCGGAGCCAGCACGTTCCCCCGTGCGTGCCTCTTTCAGACCTACCTGTAGCCGTAGCAGCTGTCCATGTCGCCTCGGGCCTCCAACCAAAACTGCGAAGGCGCCTCTCCTCACGCTGGCATTGCACTTGGGACAAGTGGTGTTCTGCCATCCCCATGAGGTCGTACGGCGCCGACTCTACGAACTTCTTCACCTTGGGGCTCCAGCTGGTGACGTTCCCGAAGAAGACCGAGACGCGATCCCGCTGGCCGAATGGTACTCTATCTGCATTGTGGTGGGATGAATTGTCACCCACCCGACGTCTTGCCAGCGCCAGCTGCGGCGGCAGTTGCAGCGCCTTCCGAGCTGCCCGAGCGAGCTGCCTCAGCCGCTGCAGCCCTGGCCTTGATGGCCGCCGTGCGCTGGATGTACGCCTCCACGTTCTTGACATCAGTAAAATCCTGGTTTGACTCAGCTGGCTTCTCGTCGTCATTGGCCCGCGCCTCGGCGCCAGCTGCAGGGGCCCCAGCAGCAACACCTGCGGCACCAGTGGCACGACGACGCTTGTGAGTGGCTGTCTCCCGCAACTCCCGTAGCGTCTTGGCCGCATCCTGCGCCTGCTGGCCGATGCTCTGCGCGTTCTTGTACACCTCCTGGGCCTGCTTGGCCCTGGCCAGCGCCGCCTCGTAGGCCGTCTGCTGCCCGGGCGTGAGGAGGGCGATGTCCTCGGGGTCCAGCTCGGGGAAGTTGAGGGACTCGTCGGTAGCAGCCGACTTGCCTCCATCTCCTGCACCCACGGCTGCTCCTCCAGCACCTCTGGCCGCAGATGTCTGGCTAGTGAGGCGGTTGACCTCAGCCTGCGTTTCGGCACACGCTCTGACGTTCTCTTCCAGCTTGCCGAGGAGCTCCTTCCCTGTCTTGGCGTTGGCCACGATCTGGTTCTTGAGCTTCTCTTGCTGGCACTGAAGACGGCGGAGACACGCTGCATGCTGTTCCAGTAGAACTTCTGGAGCCTTGGGAGGTACGGGTTTGAGCGCGTCCGCCAGCTCGGGGCAGACCATCTCCAGCGCCTTGATGGCGTCCTCCTCCTTGGCGTCCTTAGCAGACCTGTACTTTGGCAGCAGCTGCTCGAGGAGGGTGCTGCCTGTCTCTCCGTTCTCCAGTGCGAAGGTGACTTCCTTCTTGCTGGATGGCTTCGGCCAGGGTGCGTTGCACAATCGACAAGTTTCCCAGCCTGGGGTTCCAGCTCTGTTGCAATAAACCCAAGAGCGAGGACAATTGCGGCACACGTGATACGCCTGGCGGCGCTTCCCGTGGGTGGAAGGCGGTCTCGAGCCATCCCTGCTCCTCGCCCTCTCATTGCCGCTGCGTCCCATCAAACACTTCGACACTCGACTTTCGCCGCCTGCAGGCGCCCCTCAAGCCGCGGGAGCCCGTAGCGCGCACCTGGTCTGCACCCGAACTCGGTACGCGCGAGTGCCGTGCGGTCGTCGGGCCTCTCCCAAAAGGACCTCGGGCCGCAGAAGGCTTGAAGGAGGAGGAGGAGGAGGAGGAGGAGGAGGAGGAGGAGGAGGAGGAGAAGGAGGAGCAAGAGGATGAGGAGGAGGAGGAGGAGGCGGAGGATGAGGAAGACGAGGAGGAGGAGGAGGAGGAGGAGGAGGAGGACATGGAGGAGGAGGAGGACAAGGAGGAGAGGAAGGAGGTGAGGAGGAGGAGTGAGGAGGAGGAGTGAGCAGAGTAGGAGGAGGAGGAGAGGAGAGGGAGGAGGGAGGAGGGAGGAGGGAGGAGGGAGGAGGGAGGAGGGTGGAGGGTGGAGGGTGGAGGGTGGAGGAGGAGGAGGAGGAGGAGGAGGAGGAGGAGGAGGAGGAGGAGGAGGAGAGCCATGGATCTGGCGCCCGCGCGCCAGATCCACGGATCCCTAAGCCATGTCAGCGTGTGCCCGACTTCGGCTGCGCTGCCGCGCTTGTCCGCCGCCGCGCTGGGGTCGGGGAGCAAACATATGCATAAGCATTAGCTTCTTTCGGTCGCAAATCTCGGGAGCCTGGGTACGATTGGCGCCGATGAGCGTTTGGTAACCGATGAGATGGCGCTGACCTAGCGTCGGTTCGCGTCGGTTCGCACGAGCCAGCACGAGGAGGTGGAAGGCTCCCATGAGCTGCCCCCGAAACTTTTCGGAGCTCCGAGGAATCATGCTGATGGACCCTTGCCCCAAACAGTTCGTGCACTCACGGGCCCGTGCCTCCATCACCGAGGAGTCCGTTGGCTCCGCCGGGGTGCCGCCGCGTCGCCGCCGGGGGGGATCCGCCGAGGCTTCGCCGACACATCCGCCACCCCGTTCTTTGCTGGAAGCCGTGGCCTCTGTCTCTTGTCGGCATGCCGGCCAGCGCCGTTACGACAGGTATCTGGGCGCCCGAGATGGGCACGGAAGGAATGGTGGGGGTCCCGAACTGGGGTGGCAATTTGGTGGGAGTCTCGAAGTTAAAGTCAGTTCAGTGGCTTCCCTTCGGGGCTCATCCGTTAACATTGGAAGGATGCAGAGAAGATGAGCATGGCCCCTGCGCAGGGACGACACGCACGAATCGAGAAGTGGGGGTCTCGAAGGGGCTGGGGATTGGGATGGGGGTCGGTTAACCGATACTGGGACTTGAGCTAGCTCTCACTTGGCTGACAGCCTCTGCTTCGGACGCCCGAAATGGGCACGGAAAGAGTGGGTACAATGCCAAACAACAAATGTCGTCCCAAACCAACAGCGGCCGCTGTTGGGCAGGCGGCCCTCTGTCTTAAATGGACACAGGCCGCGGCGGCGTGGACAGCGAGTCCTGTTCAAGATGAACAGGAACTGCTGTTGGACATTGTACCCATTCTTTCCGTACCCATGTCGGGCGTCCAAAAGGTAGCGCAGAATTCACGTGGCGATTCACGGGGCTGTCAGCGATTGTTCCCTCACCGCCCACCAAGCCACCCCGACCCAACCCGAAAGCCCCGATCCATGCCCCGAAACCAGGGGGGGGGTCGGGGAACATGGAAATTATCCCAGTGCGACCCTACCTAGAAGTTGGAGCCCCTAGGAAAGCAGCGTTAGTTGCTATGCTATGCTATGCCATGCTATGCTGCGCTATGCTATGCCATGCTATGCTATGTTCAGCTATGCTATGTCATGTTGCGCTGTGCTATGCTAAGCTTTGCTATGCTACGCTATGCCATGCTATGCTAAGCTGCGCTATGCTATGCACTGCTATGTTATGCTATGCTATGCTAAGCCAAGCTAAGCTATGCTATGCCATACTGCGCTGTGCTATGCTAAGCTATGGTATGCGATGACATGATATGCTATGTTATGCTGCGCTATGCTATGCTATGCTATGCTATGAGGTGTTTGGCTATGTTATGCTATGCTGGGCTTTGCTATGATATGCTATGCTGCGCTATGCTATGCTACGCTATGCTATGCGATGCTGTGCTCTGCTATGCTGAAACTCAGCGAAACTAAGATGAAGGTCAGCTAAGCTAAGCTAAACCTGAGCTAAGATGACGCTAAGCTAAGATGACATAAGCTAAGCTAAGATGAGATAAGCAACGCTAAGCTAAGGGGACGTAACTGGGGGAACCGCGGGGCGGATACTGGGGGAACCGCCCGGGGCGCTTTCCACTGCCCGGCCCCTTTAAGCCCAGAGAGTAAGAACCCTTCTAGGCAGAGCCTAGGTAGGGAACACAAACACGTGTAAAACCCGTAGCCCCCCCCCACCCGCAATTCGGGCGAAGTTCGGGTCTTAGGGTTGGGTTGGGGTGGCTTGGTAGGTAGTCATTCAGGAGGGGAAAATCGCACAGACACAATGAATCGTCCATTCCCCAGGAAGATACGGGGAGATACGGGAAGTGGTGGCAAAAGCCCGGAAAGCATGGAACAACATATGGGACATCTTGGGATTCGTGTGTGTGTGTGTGTATGAATTTCTTTGTGTGTCCCTGGGCCCCATTCAGTCATTACCTCATCACTACCGCTGTCACAACCGAAAAAAGAACACATCCGCCGCCCCGCTTGGCGGAGCAGCGCCGCCGGGCCGCGGCAGAGCGCAGGGCGTGGCGCTCGCTGGCTCGTGCGCCACGCCCGTCGCGCGGAGCTGGCCGCCGCGGCCTCCTCTCGGGCGGCCCAGGCGCCGAGGCTAACCGATCCCCAGCCCCATGGTGGGCGTCCTCCTGATGAGGAGGGAGTGAGGAGGAGGAGGAGGAGGAGGAGGAGGAGGAGGAGGAGGAGGAGGAGGAGGAGGAGGAGGAGGAGGATAACTGGGATAACTCTTCAAGAGGGGGATGCGTCCGTGACGCACCCCCTCAGTGTACTATACGATTACACACAATCGTTAAAACCCTCTCGCTCCCCCCCCTCCACCTCCCCGCCGCCGTCGGAAGTCCTTGACGTTCGATCCGACGACGGGCAGTGGCGCTCTGCCGCCACCAGCGCCTTGGGGGATGGACCAGTCCTTGCCAGCCTTGGGGGGGAGACCTCGACTCAGACGGTTCAAATAGTTGCGTCCCGAATTGGTGCGCTTTTCGGGACAGAGGTTGACCAGCTCACGCAAGTGACCCCCACCCTGGACCACTGTCCCGAATCTAGCACACTTCCAGCACCACGCTAGTCCATTCTGCATAGCAATAGAGTGAGAGCTGTGGACGAATCGATCGCCCACTCTGAGGGTGTGCACACTGGTGGGGGGAACTCTGACATGGAGCCCCTGCTCACTGAGGGCTCGCTGGGCTAAATCTCCTGGGCACAAAAAAACCTGGAGCCACTCTTCTAAGGAAAAACGGCCTGGGGTCTGGCGGCACAGCTTGCAGGACCAAAGATCATTCGAGAGACGCTGCATCTGATGGCCAGCTCTGGCCTCGAGCTCTCCCACCCTCGACAGCCCCGACTCCGAACCGAGCGACCCACCGAACTCCCCACGGTCCCCCCGATCCAATTCAGAGCAGCCATGGGCCAAAATCGCCCCTATCCTTTGGTGCACCAAGGTGGCTCTGGCATCAGCAACGTTCAAAGCTTTGATGGCACTACGGATGGGGGCGGCGGCGGCCTCAGCACCTCGTTGGGCTAGCTGGTCGGCCATCTCATTTCCCCGAGACACTTTCAGATCCTGACCTACGCGCATATGGGACTCAGCATCCAGGTGCGAAAAACACTTCTTTAGAACTACGTGCCCTTCGCTTTTGCTCTGCAGGGCCGCTCTCACCCGAGACCACCACCGAATGAGCGGGCCCTGCGGAGCTGAGGCGAAGCCTTTACACCATCCTTCAAAGACAAGAGCACAGTCAGACCACAGCTCAATGGGTCCCTTGGTGACCTTAAGGGCCCAAACCAACGCGGCAAGCTCACTAGCAGGCACTGTCTGGGGTCCGTCGATGGTTCCGAACAGCCCGCGGAGGACCCCTCTTTCCACGTCCAGCTCCGCCTCGCCCTCCACGCGGAAGTACACCCCCCAACCAACACGGCACACTCGGGCATCGCTGGACGTGGCGGAGCCGTCAAGGAAGCCTACCTGCGCCTGGAGGGGGAAAGTAGAGGACGGGAGGATCTCGAAGGAGGAGTCGAGGCCGGGAAGGGGGGAGCCCTATAGCCTATACCTCTTGGCCTTCTCCAGAGTTCCACTCGGGGGGCGGGGGCGCAGGGTTCCAGGACGGGGGAACGATCCCCCGAGTCCAGAAACAAACGTTCGTGCCCTCATTCAAATCTTTCAAAGCATGCTCACACAACGACTCAGTTCGGGACACCCACTCATGGTCGATGTTGACATTCGCCTGACACTCGTACAATCTGTGAGCAATCGTGTCTTTTCCAAGCTCGCACCTCGGGCAAACGTCATCGCATTTGTAGCCTGAGGGTTTGGCGCGAGCCTTCGTCCAGATGCAAGCCAGAGCGTTCGCCTCCAGCGCACCTGCCTCACGATGTCGGTCCTGGCGACGGAGCCGTCGCAGGTTGACCCGCAGCATGTGCATGTCGCCACCGTCATGCAGCCCCTGCCCTGCTGGATGATCGCCAGCCTGCTGCCAGAGGTCGCGCCTGACGGAGGAGCACAGAGCCTCGCACAACTCGTCGTAGCTGTCCGCGGCGTCGCCCATGTGCTTCCACTCGTTCCCCTGGTCGTCGAGCCAGTGGTCTGGAGCTCGCGGGGTCCAGCCGAGCTCGCGCAGCATCATGATGAGAGCCCCCATCGGGCCCGTCACGCACCGCCATCTTGAGCGGGGGCGCGGGTATATCAGCCTCTTCAGCACCGCTCGCCAGCCCCGTCGAACTCGTTCTCGCAGCTCTGGATGGGCCTCCCAGAACTGGAACCACTGCTTGACCTGATCCTTGACCACGCTCATCTTGGGCTCGTCGTCCTGGTAGTGGAGCAGCAGGACTGAGGCCGTGCACCTGCCACCGGCTGTGTGTCCAGCCAAGTCTGCCGCTTGGGCACGCCTGCGCTCCATATCAGACGGCGCCACTCCCAGAACTGGATCAGCATATCGAAACTTCGCCTTGATATTGGAATTGCGCAGCATGACTCCTTTGGATCTGATGCCTCCTCGACCGACTCGCCTGAACGGGGCTGTGCGCGTGGCGCGAGCCTGCGCCGTGGTCAGCCTGCTCTTGGCGGTCTTGGTCGCACGCTTGAGTCCCATGGAACAGTCCACCCCAAGGTCCTTGGCCCAGCTGGCGCGCTTGATCTTGATGCCCGTGATCCGCAATACGTGCCGCTGGACTTTCACCTCATCCTTCACATTCGTCATCATCAAGAGCGACTTGGGGGAGATTCGGAGTCCCAGGTCCAGCATGCCCTGCACCAGCTCACAAGTGATCGTCTTAGTCTGGTCCAGCACCATCTTTCTTGGACCCTCCACTCGCGTGTGTACATCGTCGACGTACTGCCTGATGTGAGCCAACGGGGCCCTCTCATGAGCCCTCTCCAACAGTCGGTACAGGAAGACTCTTGCACAATGGTTGGCCTTCCCGCAGCCTGGAACGATGGAGCAGTTCGGCACGATGGGCTCGGCGTAAGCCCCTTGGGCCTTGACCGTGCGAGGCGATAGATACGTCAGGCAGCAGAGGTACAGCTCCACCGCAGGAAATTGAAGCTCGATCGCCTGGAGAATCATCTGAGCCAAGTCCATATGATCGTAAAACTTCTCAACATCTGCCAGAAAATTGCTCTGCTCGTTGAGGCCGATGCGTGCCCGAGTCTCGTCCAGGACCATGGTGGGCAGGGCAGCCTGGAGCGCGCTGCTGCCTCTCACCGCCGCATCCCAGTGCGCAGCCCTTTTGTCGCGCCACTCTGTCAGGGGGGACTTGGTGAGGCGCCCCCCAGATCCTGACGGGCATCGGCAGGAGGCCGATGTCCCTCTCGTTGCCCAGCTCCTGCTTCTCGCCCTTGGGCAGCAGCGCGAACCAGTTGTGCAGCAGCTGGTGCGGCCAGGCCAGCCCTCGCTCGATCATGTTGAAGAGCGTGACGAGAGACTCCTGCCCCTGGTCCGAGAGGGCGAGGATGTGCGCAGGCTTCCACTGATCTGGCCCCGTGCCCGTGCCCTTCGGGAAAGACTTGAGTGCCGCCACCAGCTGCTCCCGAGTGTGAAAGGGGCGGTCGGCCAAGTCCTCGTGGGCACGGGTCCCCAGCACACCGAGGGCAGCGCGGACTGCTGGTAGGCGGTGTGGTTGGGAGGCCCACCGCGCTGCCCAGCAAGCCGCTCTGACGTCAGTTGTGCCCTGGACCGTATCGCATACCTCGCCAGTGACGGGGTCGATGCAGGTCTCATCCAGGGCGCGCTGCTCGTTCTTCTTGAGGTAGCGGTGAGCGCCCTTCATGGAGCCCTGCGCGCTCTTGACCGCCCAGCTGCCGATCTCACTCCGCGTCTGCTGCCAAGCCAGGCTGGCGTGGCGGACCGAGCGGGCCTGCACCTTCAGCGCGAAGTTCTGCCACTCTGCGAAGTCCGTGCAGGCTCGAATGCGCTCACCCTGGCGAATGACCTGCTCATCGTCTCTGAATACGCGCCACTTCCCAGCCATATCCTCTGCATGGCCGTCTGGAACTGGACCACAGCTGTCGTGCTCTCTGCGCAGCTCGGCCAGTAGGCTATTCACGATGTCCTGAACCCGCTGCCGATAGCTCGAATGACGAAAACGACCAAGCGCCACCAGCTGCTCCTGCACCCTGGCATGCAGGCTCGCCCACCTGCTGTTGAGGGCGTTGGCGCTGGAGTGGCCGAAGGTCGGGTCATTCTTCTGGACCACTGCACGTCTCCACTGATACTTCACTGGCATACCTCGGCGGGCACCCTGTCGCAGCTCAACCCCACAAAGGTCTGCCAGTTGTGCCTCCGCCGCCATCGACCAGATACCATACTGCTTCGCGAGGATCTCAGACATATGCGGGGCAGCTTTGTACGCCTCACTCTTCTGCACGTCTGGCTCGGCCTGGGGGAAGGACTAGCCGAGACTCTCGCTGGCCTCATTCACGTGCTGGATCCACTCCTGGTCCTCGCACCTCAGAGCCCGCTTGGTGACGTAGTGGTCGTCCAGCAGGTGGTCGCCGTCGTCGTTGAGCAGGTCTCCCTGTTGCAGCACGTCCAGCTCGTCGCTCATCTCGTGGATCTTCGCATGCTTCTCCCTGTCCCGCTGGAACCTCTTGAGGCCCTTGGGCACCCTGGACTCACCCTCGGGAATCACCAAGGGTACTGGAAGCACAGGTACACGGAGGAAAACCGATGCGGGACGATACCTGATGAGGATGTTGAGGCCAATGTGGGGGCCCCACGGCAAATTCTGCATTGGCAACACCTGGGACAAGAAGGGTCGAAAGCTGTCGGGCACCACCACATAGTCAATCATGCGTCCTTTTCCTGAAGTGCATGAGACCTCGACCCCCTTCTGGGGTCACAACGCGAGCCCGAAGTACGTCCAACCAGCCCGATTTTGCCATCTCAGTAGGCGTGGCGTTGAAATCTCCCACCAGCAACCATGGCACATCCAGTGGCTTGACGACCTTGGCGATGTTGAGCATCTTCCTGGAATTGGTCCCAACCATTCCGATGGAGCAATCAAGATAGCAAACGATGAAGGCGAAGGTAACCCCATGAAACCTCCATAGCACAACTGTCGTATCCCGAAGAGCATCATGAAACACGCTCTTGCCAAGCGAGCCTGCTAGATGGGTGCTTGTGGCGTAGGTGGCCCTTCGGAGCCAGCGCGTTCCCCCGTGCGTGCCTCTTTCAGACCTGCCTGTAGCCGTAGCAGCTGTCCATGTCGCCTCTGACCTCCAACCAAAACTGCGAAGGCGCCTCTCCTCGCACTGGCACTGCACTTGGGGCAAGTGGTGTTCTGCCATCCCCATGAGGTCGTACGGCGCCGACTCTACGAACTTCTTCACCTTGGGGCTCTAGCTGGTGACGTTCCCGAAGAAGACCGAGACGCGATCCCGCTGGCCGAATGGTACTCTATTTGCGTTGTGGTGGGACGTGATGTCACCCACCCGACGTCTTGCCAGCGCCTGCTGCGGCGGCCGTTGCAGCACCTCCCGAGCTGCCCGAGCGAGCTGCCTCAGCCGCTGCAGCCCTGGCCTTGATGGGCGCCGTGCGCTGGATGTACGCCTCCACGTTCTTGACATCAGTGAAATCCTGGTTTGACTCAGCTGGCTTCTCGTCGTCATTGGCCTGCGCCTCGGCGCCAGCTGCGGGGGCCCCAGCAGCAACACCTGCGGCACCAGTGGCACGACGACGCTTGTGAGTGGCTGTCTCCCGCAACTCCCGTGGCGTCTTGGCCGCGTCCTGCGCCTGCTGGCCGATGCTCTGCGCGTTCTTGTACACCTCCTGGGCCTGCTTGGCCCTGGCCAGCGCCGCCTCGTAGGCCGTCTGCTGCTCGGGCGTGGGGAGGGCGATGTCCTCGGGGTCCAGCTCGGGGAAGTTGAGGGACTCGTCGGTAGCAGCCGACTTGCCTCCATCTCCTGCACCCACGGCTGCGCCTCCAGCACCTCTGGCCGCAGACGTCTGGCTAGTGAGGCGGTTGACCTCAGCCTGCGTTTCGGCACGCGCTCTGACGTTCTCTTCCAGTTTGCCGAGGAGCTCCTACCCTGTCCTGGCGTTGGCCACGACCTGGTTCTTGAGCTTCTCCTGTTGGCACTGAAGACGGCGGAGACACGCTGCATGCTGTTCCAGTAGAACTTCTGGAGCCTTGGGAGGTACGGGTTTGAGCGCGTCCGCCAGCTCGGGGCAGACCATCTCCAGCGCCTTGATGGCGTCCTCCCCCTTGGCGTCCTTAGCAGACCTGTACTTTGGCAGCAGCTGCTCGAGGAGGGTGCTGCCCGTCTCTCCGCTCTCCAGTGCGAAGGTGACTTCCTTCTTGCTGGATGGCTTCGGCCAGGGTACGTTGCACAATCGACAAGATTCCCAGCCTGGGGTTACAGCTCTGTTGCAATAAACCCAAGAGCGAGGACAATTGCGGCACACGTGATACGCCTGGCGGCGCTTCCCGTGGGTGGAAGGCGGTCTCGAGCCATCCCTGCTCCTCGCCCTCTCATTGCCGCTGCGTCCCATCAAACACTTCGACACTCGACTTTCGCCGCCTGCAGGCGCCCCTCAAGCCGCGGGAGCCCGTAGCGCGCACCTGGTGCGCACCCGAACTCGGTACGCGCGAGTGCCGTGCGGTCGTCGGGCCTCTCCCAAAAGGACCTCGGGCCGCAAAAGGCTTGAGAGGAGGAGGAGGAGGAGGAGGAGGAGGAGGAGGAGGAGGAGGAGGAGGAGGAGGAGGAGGAGGAGGAGGAGGAGGAGGAGAGGGAGGAGGAGGAGGAGGAGGAGGAGAGGAAGGGGGAGGAGAGAGGAGGAGGGAGGAGGAGGAGGAGGAGGAGGAGGAGGAGGAGGAGGAGGAGGAGGAGGAGGAGGGAGGAGGGAGGAGAGGAGGGAGGAGGGAGGAGGGAGGAGGGAGGAGGGAGGAGGGTGGAGGGTGGAGGGTGGAGGGTGGAGGAGGAGGAGGAGGAGGAGGAGGAGGAGGAGGAGGAGGAGGAGGAGGAGAGCCATGGATCTGGCGCCCGCGCGCCAGATCCACGGATCCCTAAGCCATGTCAGCGTGTGCCCGACTTCGGCTGCGCTGCCGCGCTTGTCCGCCGCCGCGCTGGGGTCGGGGAGCAAACATATGCATAAGCATTAGCTTCTTTCGGTCGCAAATCTCGGGAGCCTGGGTACGATTGGCGCCGATGAGCGTTTGGTAACCGATGAGATGGCGCTGACCTAGCGTCGGTTCGCGTCGGTTCGCACGAGCCAGCACGAGGAGGTGGAAGGCTCCCATGAGCTGCCCCCGAAACTTTTCGGAGCTCCGAGGAATCATGCTGATGGACCCTTGCCCCAAACAGTTCGTGCACTCACGGGCCCGTGCCTCCATCACCGAGGAGTCCGTTGGCTCCGCCGGGGTGCCGCCGCGTCGCCGCCGGGGGGGATCCGCCGAGGCTTCGCCGACACATCCGCCACCCCGTTCTTTGCTGGAAGCCGTGGCCTCTGTCTCTTGTCGGCATGCCGGCCAGCGCCGTTACGACAGGTATCTGGGCGCCCGAGATGGGCACGGAAGGAATGGTGGGGGTCCCGAACTGGGGTGGCAATTTGGTGGGAGTCTCGAAGTTAAAGTCAGTTCAGTGGCTTCCCTTCGGGGCTCATCCGTTAACATTGGAAGGATGCAGAGAAGATGAGCATGGCCCCTGCGCAGGGACGACACGCACGAATCGAGAAGTGGGGGTCTCGAAGGGGCTGGGGATTGGGATGGGGGTCGGTTAACCGATACTGGGACTTGAGCTAGCTCTCACTTGGCTGACAGCCTCTGCTTCGGACGCCCGAAATGGGCACGGAAAGAGTGGGTACAATGCCAAACAACAAATGTCGTCCCAAACCAACAGCGGCCGCTGTTGGGCAGGCGGCCCTCTGTCTTAAATGGACACAGGCCGCGGCGGCGTGGACAGCGAGTCCTGTTCAAGATGAACAGGAACTGCTGTTGGACATTGTACCCATTCTTTCCGTACCCATGTCGGGCGTCCAAAAGGTAGCGCAGAATTCACGTGGCGATTCACGGGGCTGTCAGCGATTGTTCCCTCACCGCCCACCAAGCCACCCCGACCCAACCCGAAAGCCCCGATCCATGCCCCGAAACCAGGGGGGGGGTCGGGGAACATGGAAATTATCCCAGTGCGACCCTACCTAGAAGTTGGAGCCCCTAGGAAAGCAGCGTTAGTTGCTATGCTATGCTATGCCATGCTATGCTGCGCTATGCTATGCCATGCTATGCTATGTTCAGCTATGCTATGTCATGTTGCGCTGTGCTATGCTAAGCTTTGCTATGCTACGCTATGCCATGCTATGCTAAGCTGCGCTATGCTATGCACTGCTATGTTATGCTATGCTATGCTAAGCCAAGCTAAGCTATGCTATGCCATACTGCGCTGTGCTATGCTAAGCTATGGTATGCGATGACATGATATGCTATGTTATGCTGCGCTATGCTATGCTATGCTATGCTATGAGGTGTTTGGCTATGTTATGCTATGCTGGGCTTTGCTATGATATGCTATGCTGCGCTATGCTATGCTACGCTATGCTATGCGATGCTGTGCTCTGCTATGCTGAAACTCAGCGAAACTAAGATGAAGGTCAGCTAAGCTAAGCTAAACCTGAGCTAAGATGACGCTAAGCTAAGATGACATAAGCTAAGCTAAGATGAGATAAGCAACGCTAAGCTAAGGGGACGTAACTGGGGGAACCGCGGGGCGGATACTGGGGGAACCGCCCGGGGCGCTTTCCACTGCCCGGCCCCTTTAAGCCCAGAGAGTAAGAACCCTTCTAGGCAGAGCCTAGGTAGGGAACACAAACACGTGTAAAACCCGTAGCCCCCCCCCACCCGCAATTCGGGCGAAGTTCGGGTCTTAGGGTTGGGTTGGGGTGGCTTGGTAGGTAGTCATTCAGGAGGGGAAAATCGCACAGACACAATGAATCGTCCATTCCCCAGGAAGATACGGGGAGATACGGGAAGTGGTGGCAAAAGCCCGGAAAGCATGGAACAACATATGGGACATCTTGGGATTCGTGTGTGTGTGTGTGTATGAATTTCTTTGTGTGTCCCTGGGCCCCATTCAGTCATTACCTCATCACTACCGCTGTCACAACCGAAAAAAGAACACATCCGCCGCCCCGCTTGGCGGAGCAGCGCCGCCGGGCCGCGGCAGAGCGCAGGGCGTGGCGCTCGCTGGCTCGTGCGCCACGCCCGTCGCGCGGAGCTGGCCGCCGCGGCCTCCTCTCGGGCGGCCCAGGCGCCGAGGCTAACCGATCCCCAGCCCCATGGTGGGCGTCCTCCTGATGAGGAGGGAGTGAGGAGGAGGAGGAGGAGGAGGAGGAGGAGGAGGAGGAGGAGGAGGAGGAGGAGGAGGAGGAGGAGGATAACTGGGATAACTCTTCAAGAGGGGGATGCGTCCGTGACGCACCCCCTCAGTGTACTATACGATTACACACAATCGTTAAAACCCTCTCGCTCCCCCCCCTCCACCTCCCCGCCGCCGTCGGAAGTCCTTGACGTTCGATCCGACGACGGGCAGTGGCGCTCTGCCGCCACCAGCGCCTTGGGGGATGGACCAGTCCTTGCCAGCCTTGGGGGGGAGACCTCGACTCAGACGGTTCAAATAGTTGCGTCCCGAATTGGTGCGCTTTTCGGGACAGAGGTTGACCAGCTCACGCAAGTGACCCCCACCCTGGACCACTGTCCCGAATCTAGCACACTTCCAGCACCACGCTAGTCCATTCTGCATAGCAATAGAGTGAGAGCTGTGGACGAATCGATCGCCCACTCTGAGGGTGTGCACACTGGTGGGGGGAACTCTGACATGGAGCCCCTGCTCACTGAGGGCTCGCTGGGCTAAATCTCCTGGGCACAAAAAAACCTGGAGCCACTCTTCTAAGGAAAAACGGCCTGGGGTCTGGCGGCACAGCTTGCAGGACCAAAGATCATTCGAGAGACGCTGCATCTGATGGCCAGCTCTGGCCTCGAGCTCTCCCACCCTCGACAGCCCCGACTCCGAACCGAGCGACCCACCGAACTCCCCACGGTCCCCCCGATCAAGTTCAGAGCAAACATGGGCCAAAATCGCCCCTATCCTCTGATGCACCAGGGTGGCTCTGGCATCAGCAACGTTCAGAGCTTTGATGGCACTACGGATGGGGGCGGCGGCGGCCTCAGCACCTCGTTGGGCCAGCTGATCGGCCATCTCGTTTCCCCGAGACACTTTCAGATCCTGGCCTACGCGCATGTGGGACTCTGCATCCAGGTGCGAAAAACACTTCTTAAGCACAACATGCCCTTCGCCCCTGCTCTGCAGGGCCGCTCTCACCCGAGACCACCACCGAATTAGCGGGCCCTGCGGAGCGGAGGCGAAGCCTTTACACCATCCCTCAAAGACAAGAGCACAGTCGGACCACAGTTCTATGGGTCCCTTGGTGACCTTAAGGGCCCAAACCAAAGCGGCGAGCTCACTAGCAGGCACTGTCTGGGGTCCATCAATGGTCCCGAACAGCCCGCGGAGGACCCCACGTTCCACGTCCAGCTCCGCCTCGCCCTCCACGCGGAAGTACACCCCCCAACCCACACGGCACACTCGGGCATCGCTGGACGTGGCGGAGCCATCAAGGAAGCCTACCTGCGCCTGGAGGGGGAAAGTAGAAGACGGGAGGAGCTCGAAGGAGGAGTCGAGGCCAGGAGGGGGGAGCCCTACAGCCCAAACCTCTTGGCCTTCTCCAGAGTTCCACTCGGGGGGCGGGGGCACAGGGTTCCAGGACGGGGGAACGATCCCCCGTGTCCAGAAGCTTACATTCGTGCCCTCACTCAGATCTTTCAAAGCATGCTCACACAACGACTCGGTTCGGGAAACCCACTCATGGTCGATGTTGGCATTCGCCTGGCACTCATACAATCTGTGAGCAATCGTGTCTTTTCCAAGCTCGCACCTCGGGCAAACGTCATCGCATTTGTAGCCTGAGGATTTGGCGCGAGCCTTCGTCCAGATGCAAGCCAGAGCATTCGCCTCCAGCGCACCTGCCTCACGATGTCGGTCCTGGCGACGGAGCCGTCGCAGGTTGACCCGCAGCATGTGCATGTCGCCACCCTCGTGCAGCCCCTGCCCTGCTGGATGATCGCCAGCCTGCTGCCAGAGGTCGCGCCTGACGGAGGAGCACAGAGCCTCGTACAACTCGTCGTAGCTGTCCGCGGCATCGCCCATGTGCTTCCACTCGTTCCCCTGGTCGTCGAGCCAGTGGTCTGGAGCTCGCGGGGCCCAGCCGAGCTCGCGCAGCATCATGATGAGAGCCCCCATCGGGCCCGTCACGCACCGCCATCGTGAGCGGGGGCGCAGGTATATCAGCCTCTTCAGCACCGCTCGCCAGCCCCGTCGAACTCGTTCTCGCAGCTCTGGATGGGCCTCCCAGAACTGGAACCACTGCGTGACCTGATCCTTGACCACGCTCATCTTGGGATCGTCGTCCTGGTAGTGGAGCAGCAAGACTGAGGCCGTGCATCTGCCACCGACAGTGTGTCCAGCCAAGTCTGCCGCTTGGGCACGCCTGCGCTCCATATCAGACGGCGCCACTCCCAGAACTGGAACAGCATATCGAAACTTCGCCTTGATGTTGGTATTGTGCAACATGACTCCTTTGGATCTGGTGCCGCCTCGACCGACTCGCCTGAACAGGGCTGTACGCGTGGCGCGAGCCTGCGCCGTGGTCATCCTGCTCTTGGTGGTCCTGGTCGCACGCTTGAGTCCCATGGAACAGTCCGCCCCAAGGTCCTTGGCCCAGCTGGCGCGCTTGATCTTGATACCCGTGATCCGCAAGACGTGCCGCTGGACTTTCACCTCATCCTTCACATTCGTCATCATCAAGAGCGACTTGGGGGAGACTCGGAGTCCCAGGTCCAGCATGCCCTGCACCAGCTCGCATGTGATCGTCGTAGTATGGTCCAGCACCATCTTTCTTGGACCCTCCACTCGCGCGTGTACATCGTCGACGTGCTGCCTGATGTGAGCCAACGGGGCCCTCTCATGAGCCCTCTCCAACAGTCGGTACAGGAAGACTCTTGCACAGTGATTGGCCTTCCCGCAGCCTGGTACGATGGAGCAGTTCGGCACGATGGGCTCGGCGCAAGCCCCTTGGGCCTTGACCGCACGAGGCGACAAGTACGTCAGGCAGCAGAGGTACAGCTCCACCGCAGGAAATTGAAACTCGATCGCCTGGAGAATCATCTGAGCCAGGTCCATATGATCATAACACTTCTCAACATCTGCCAGAAAATTGTTCTGCTCGTTGAGGCCGATGCGCGCCCGAGTCTCGTCCAGGACCATGGCGAGGAGGGCAGCTTGGAGCGCGCTGCTGCCTCTCACCGCCGCATCCCAGTGCGCGGCCCTTTTGTCACGCCACTCCGCCAGGGGGGACTTGGTGAGGCGCCCCCAGATCCTGACGGGCATTGGCAGGAGGCCGATGTCCCTCTCGTTGCCCAGCTCCTGCTTCTCGCCCTTGGGCAGCAGCGCGAACCAGTTGTGCAGCAGCTGGTGCGGCCAGGCCAGCCCTCGCTCGATCATGTTGAAGAGCGTGACGAGAGACTCCTGCCCCTGGTCCGAGAGGGCGAGGATGTGCGCAGGCTTCCACTGATCTGGCCCCGTGCCCGTGCCCTTCGGGAAAGACTTGAGTGCCGCCACCAGCTGCTCCCGAGTGTGAAAGGGGCGGTCGGCCAAGTCCTCGTGGGCACGGGTCCCCAGCACACCGAGGGCAGCGCGGACTGCTGGTAGGCGGTGTGGTTGGGAGGCCCACCGCGCTGCCCAGCAAGCCGCTCTGACGTCAGTTGTGCCCTGGACCGTATCGCATACCTCGCCAGTGACGGGGTCGATGCAGGTCTCATCCAGGGCGCGCTGCTCGTTCTTCTTCAGGTAGCGGTGAGCGCCCTTCATGGAGCCCTGCGCGCTCTTGACCGCCCAGCTGCCGATCTCACTCCGCGTCTGCTGCCAAGCCAGGCTGGCGTGGCGGACCGAGCGGGCCTGCACCTTCAGCGCGAAGTTCTGCCACTCTGCGAAGTCCGTGCAGGCTCGAATGCGCTCACCCTGGCGAATGACCTGCTCATCGTCTCTGAATACGCGCCACTTCCCAGTCATATCCTCTGCATGGCCGTCTGGAACTGGACCACAGCTGTCATGCTCTCTGCGCAGCTCGGCCAGTAGGCTATTCACGATGTCCTGAACCCGCTGCCGATAGCTCGAATGACGAAAACGACCAAGCGCCACCAGCTGCTCCTGCACCCTGGCATGCAGGCTCGCCCACCTGCTGTTGAGGGCGTTGGCGCTGGAGTGGCCGAAGGTCGAGTCATTCTTCTGGACCACTGCACGTCTCCACTGATACTTCACTGGCATACCTCGGCGGGCACCCTGTCGCAGCTCAACCCCACAAAGGTCTGCCAGTTGTGCCTCCGCCGCCATCGACCAGATGCCATATTGCTTCGCGAGGATCTCAGACATATGCGGGGCAGCTCTGCACGCCTCACTCTTCTGCACGTCTGGCTCGGCCTGGGGGAAGGAATAGCCGAGACTCTCGCTGGCCTCATTCACGTACTGGATCCACTCCTGGTCCTCGCACCTCAGAGCCCGCTTGGTGACGTAGTGGTCGTCCAGCAGGTGGTCGCCGTCGTCGTTGAGCAGGTCTCCCTGCTGCAGCACGTCCAGCTCGTCGCACATCTCGTGGATCTTCGCATGCTTCTCCCTGTCCCGCTGGAACCTCTTGAGGCCCTTGGGCACCCTGGACTCACCCTCGGGAATCACCAAGGGTACTGGAAGCACAGGTACACGGAGGAAAACCGATGCGGGACGATACCTGATGAGGATGTTGAGGCCAATGTGGGGGCCCCACGGCAAATTCTGCATTGGCAACACCTGGGACAAGAAGGGTCGAAAGCTGTCGGGCACCACCACATAGTCAATCATGCGTCCTTTTCCTGAAGTGCATGAGACCTCGACCCCCTTCTGGGGTCACAACGCGAGCCCGAAGTACGTCCAACCAGCCCGATTTTGCCATCTCAGTAGGCGTGGCGTTGAAATCTCCCACCAGCAACCATGGCACATCCAGTGGCTTGACGACCTTGGCGATGTTGAGCATCTTCCTGGAATTGGTCCCAACCATTCCGATGGAGCAATCAAGATAGCAAACGATGAAGGCGAAGGTAACCCCATGAAACCTCCATAGCACAACTGTCGTATCCCGAAGAGCATCATGAAACACGCTCTTGCCAAGCGAGCCTGCTAGATGGGTGCTTGTGGCGTAGGTGGCCCTTCGGAGCCAGCGCGTTCCCCCGTGCGTGCCTCTTTCAGACCTGCCTGTAGCCGTAGCAGCTGTCCATGTCGCCTCTGACCTCCAACCAAAACTGCGAAGGCGCCTCTCCTCGCACTGGCACTGCACTTGGGGCAAGTGGTGTTCTGCCATCCCCATGAGGTCGTACGGCGCCGACTCTACGAACTTCTTCACCTTGGGGCTCTAGCTGGTGACGTTCCCGAAGAAGACCGAGACGCGATCCCGCTGGCCGAATGGTACTCTATTTGCGTTGTGGTGGGACGTGATGTCACCCACCCGACGTCTTGCCAGCGCCAGCTGCGGCGGCCGTTGCAGCACCTCCCGAGCTGCCCGAGCGAGCTGCCTCAGCCGCTGCAGCCCTGGCCTTGATGGACGCCGTGCGCTGGATGTACGCCTCCACGTTCTTGACATCAGTGAAATCCTGGTTTGACTCAGCTGGTTTCTCGTCGTCATTGGCCTGCGCCTCGGCGCCAGCTGCAGGGGCCCCAGCAGCAACACCTGCGGCACCAGTGGCACGACGACGCTTGTGAGTGGCTGTCTCCCGCAACTCCCGTAGCGTCTTGGCCGCGTCCTGCGCCTGCTGGCCGATGCTCTGCGCGTTCTTGTACACCTCCTGGGCCTGCTTGGCCCTGGCCAGCGCCGCCTCGTAGGCCGTCAGCTGCTCAGGCGTGAGGAGGGCGATGCCCTCGGGGTCCAGCTCGGGGAAATTGAGGGACTCGTCGGTAGCAGCCGACTTGCCTCCATCTCCTGCTCCCACGGCTGCACCTCCAGCACCTCTGGCCGCAGAAGTCTGGCTAGTGAGGCGGTTGACCTCAGCCTGCGTTTCGGCACACGCTCTGACGTTCTCTTCCAGCTTGCCGAGGAGCTCCTTCCCTGTCCTGGCGTTGGCCACGACCTGGTTCTTGAGCTTCTCTTGTTGGCACTGAAGACGGCGGAGACATGCTGCATGCTGTTCCAGTAGAACTTCTGGAGCCTTGGGAGGTACAGGTTTGAGCGCGTCCGCCAGCTCGGGGCATACCATCTCCAGCGCCTTGATGGCGTCCTCCTCCTTGGCGTCCTTAGCAGACCTGTACTTCGGCAGCAGCTGCTCGAGGAGGGTGCTGCCCGTCTCTCCGTTCTCCAGTGCGAAGGTGACTTCCTTCTGGCTGGATGGCTTCGGCCAGGGTACGTTGCACAATCGACAAGATTCCCAGCCTGGGGTTCCAGCTCTGTTGCAATAAACCCAAGAGCGAGGACAATTGCGGCACACGTGTACGCCTGGCGGCGCTTCCCGTGGGTGGAAGGCGGTCTCGAGCCATCCCTGCTCCTCGCCCTCTCATTGCCGCTGCGTCCCATCAAACACTTCGACACGACACTCGACTTTCGCCGCCTGCAGGCGCCCCTCAAGCCGCGGGAGCCCGTAGCGCGCACCTGGTGCGCACCCGAACTCGGTACGCGCGAGTGCCGCGCGGTCGTCGGGCCTCTCCCAAAA